>JARQOC010000009.1:78790277-79117580 GCA_033576535.1 Allobates femoralis
CGGCTTTGCAGTTTTTCTCGATGGAAGTATCCGCCCTCTCGGCCCAGGAGACAGACACCGCCCGCGTGGAATGCGCCTTCAGATGGAGGGGAGGAACTAGAGACTGACAGGAATACGCTTCCCCGATAGCACGTTTAAGCCATGTTGCTATGGTACTCCTTGAAGCCTTCTTTCCCTTACTGTGACCCCCGTATCGGATGAACAGGGCATTGTCCAAACGTCAGGGACGTGTCAGCTGAAGAGAAGACAACACCGCCCGATGAACGTCCAGCATATGAAACTCCCGTTGCCGGTCATTAGCAGGGTTCTGACAGAACGAGGGCAACACGATCTCTTGGGAACGATGGAAATCCTATTAAACTGTCAGAAGGAAGGCAGGATCGAGCCTAAGGATCAGGCATTCATCCAGGATCTGGAGATGAGGTTCATTAATAGCCAGGGTCTGGAGCTCACCAACTCACCTTGCAGACGTAATGACTACCAGAAACGCCGTCTTCCAGGACAGTTTGCACAAGGACAGGGATGATAACGGCTCAAACCTGCTAGTCCAGGCAACACCACATTGAGGTCCCACGGATGACAAGAGTTGATTCTACGCGGACGAAGACAGGTCGCTGCTCTCATAAACCGCTGGATCCAGGGATGGTCAGCCAAAGGATTGATCAAAAAAGGTACTGAGGGCTGACACTTGGACCTTCAGAGTACTAGGGCACAAACCCTTATCCAGCAGGAAATCCAGAATGGAGGCAATGTTAGGCCGGAAGGGATCCGGAGGGGATATCCCGCACTAGGAATGTTAGACTTTCCACACCTTGGCATAGATGGCATTTGTAACCGGCTTTCTACTACCCCTCAGGGTAGCAATCACGTTCTCTGAAAGACCTTGCCGTATCAGAAGCTCAAATTCAGAAGCCAGGCCGTTAGGTGGAGACGGTCCAGCTCCGTTCGGACAATAGGTCCCTGCCGTAGAAGGTCCCACCGGATGGGAAGCTGAATTGGTGCAGCCGTCGACATTTGATTGAGCAATGCAAACCAGCTCTGCCGAGGTCAGGAAGGAGCGAGGAGAATCGCAGGAACGTGCTCCGTTCTGATCTTCTGGAGCACTCATGGCAAGAGAGGGACCGGAGGAAAGGCGTAAACTAGGTTGAACCGCCAAGGGTGAGCAAGAGTGTCCACAGCCAAACAGTTCCCATCCTGGAGTAGAGAAAAATACCGCACTACCTGTGCGTTCCGATGACTGGCGAACAGATCCACCTCTGGACATCCCCTGATTTTGGTCAAATCCCGAAACACATCTGGATGGAGACTCCATTCGCCCGGTAGGAAGTCCTGACGACTCAGAAAATCCGCCTCCACATTTCGGGGCCCTTCCAGATGAAATGCCAAGATGGAAAGAAGATGGCGCTCGGCCCAGGAGATGCAAGCCGAGACCTCCAGTAGACTGTGAGAACGGGTGCCCCTTGGTGTCGGAGATGCGCCACCGTTGCGACATTGTCTGAAAAATTCTTGACATGTGTCTCCTGAAGCAAGTCCTGACTGGCTCTGAGCACCTCCTCCACTGCACAGAGCTCTCGGAAGTTGGAAGACCGCTTGCTGACCTGCATGGAACCTCAACCTTGAAAGGAGGAATGGGAGACCATAGCCCCCAACCCTTTTGGCTGGCATCGGTATAGACTGTCACCATGCGAACCTGGAGCCACGAAAGTCCCTTCCATAGGATCATGGTATCCAACCACCACTGGAGCGACTGAAGGACCACCGAAGACAACAGGAACTTGGCATCGAGGCCTGACTGAAGACCGTTCCGGCAGACGAGGATGTGTGACTGAAGCACCCTTGAGTGCGCTTGAGCCCATGGGAATGCAGGCAGTCATGGACCCCAGGGCAGACATTGCAGTGCGAATAGAAACCCTGCGACAGCAAAGGAGAGATCGAAGCTAGCCTTGAAGGAGAATACGCTTGTCTGAGGGAAGAAAACTCACATGCCTGCCTGAGTTAATGACCCAGGGAACGAAAGATCTGGAGTAGCTGGTGGATCTGCGTCTGTAGAAAACTCTCGGAGGAAGCCGTGATCAGGAAGTCGTCTAAGTAGGGCACTATCACGTTGTTCCATTTCCGTACAAAAGGCCATGACCTCTGCCATAACCTTTGTGAACATTCGAGGGGCCGAGGACAGGTCAAACGGCAGTACCCGAAATTGGAAAGGACAGACCTCTCCCTGGAACCAGACTGCAAACCGGAGAAACCGTTGATCCGGATGATGAAAGGGAATGTGATAGTAAGCATTCTGTAGGTCCACCGTTGCCATCACAAAATCCTTCCTGATCAATGGAACTGTAGATCTGAGAGATTCCATTTTGAAATGGGAATAAACCACCCGAGAGTTCAGAGACTGGAGATTGATAATGGTGCGGTAAGAACCATCCGGCTTTGGAACCAGAAAGAGGCGCAAATAGTGGCTTTCTCCTACCTCCCCCGCGGTTACCGGAATAACGGCACCCATCTGAAGCAGACTCTGTACCTTCATCCAAAGAGAAGATTGTAACCTTGGAGAGGACAGAGTGGTCACAGAGTAATGAGTGGGGGGGGGGGGGGAGAGAACTGGATTCGCATCCCCTGCCTGATGATCTGGAGGATGATGGGGCAAGCCGTAATCTGTCGCCACTGGGGGAGGAAGTGGGACAGCCTCCCTCCCACCGTAATGGCGTCGCTTTCGATCCTGGGGACAAGAGGGGAAGATGCTCTTTCTCTTCCCCCCTTTTGGATAACTCCAACGTCTGCTCTTCCCTTTCTCCTTCTGGGGCTGGGAATGCGACTGATAGCGGGACCGAAAGGACTGCTGAGGCCGAAAAGACTTCGTCTGTGCCTTAGGTTCCAGTAAGCCTTTCTTCTCGGAGACCTTCTCCATAAGCTGGTCTAGGACCTGGCTGAACACATACTCCCCATGGAAGGGAACAGAGCAGAGCTTACACTTAGACACCATACCACCCGACCAAGACCTCAGCCAGACGGCTCTTCTAGTGGTATTGGAGAAGACCATATTCCGGGCTGCAGCCCTGATGGACTCCGCCGACGCATCTGCAAGAAAACTAGCGGCCTTCAGCAGGAGGGGTATGGAAGCCAGCAAGTCTTCTCTTGGTGTTCCGCCCCCCACAGGAATATGGACCGAGCTACACAAGTCTAAGCGACATTAAATGTTAACAACAAGGATGAGGCCTCCCAGGATTTCTTCAGTAAGCTATCAGCCTTACGATCCATCGGATCTTTTAACTGCGATGAGTCTTCAAGAGGCAACGTGTTTTTGTTGGCGACTTTAGCTATCTGCACATCCACACGCGGCACCTCCGTCCAGAGTTTGGACACTGACAAATCCATCGGGAAACGATTTTTCAACCCTCCTGGGAGCACATATTGCTCCTCCAGAAGCCTCCACTCATCCAGGACCATATCCCTCAAGCTATCATGTACGGGAAACACTGCTGTTTTTTTCGAGCGCAAGCCCCCGAACATGATATCCTGAATAGAGTGTGACGCTTCCTCCTCCACTAATCCCATTGTGGTCCGGACGGCAGAGACCAGCTCAGAGATATCCTCCGAGGAAAAGTAATATCGACGGAGACCGCCACTGCCCTGGGGTGTATCCGACTCATCTGCCAGGCCTTCCTCAGAAGCAGACATGTCAGAACCTTCTGGAGCAGGATCCATCATTTTCCGCCTCTTAGGCGACAGGGGGGGCAGAAGCCGGGGGCCCAGTTACAGAACCTAAAGATGAGCGAATTTCCCTCTGAGTGATTTAAGCTCCTCCATGAGCGACGGTTTTTCGTCTCCCATGACTTTCGCCTTATAGGCGGGGCATAGGAGCTTTGTGCGGGTGGGAGACAGCTTCTTGCTACAGACTCCACACAGTCTGGAGGAAGATTATTTGGACTTCTGTGCCTGTTCCTTGCCTCCCTGAAAGAAACCACAGCAAGAGAAAGAATGAGGACGAGACCCCTTATGGGAAACTATACCTCGCACCCAGTGTCTACTCACAGGGCCAGAGGGGGCGCAGGGCTCTGCATCTGCAGCCATCAATACACCTTCAGGGGCAGCCAGAGACATAGTGCCGCAATACTCCTGAGTGGTGCTGTCATCAGGGGTCCTTATCACCTGGAACCACGATGTATGCGCCCAAAACACCTGTGTGTTCCTCCCCCTCCACCTGTTGCGGATGCTGAGCAGAGAGCGCAACAGGGAGGCCCGGAACACACTGCGGCGTGTGGTCCAGCTGTGTTCCACCATAGCCACGCCCCCGGAAGTGACGCGTCCCTGTCACTCCCGGCCAGCCCAACGAGGCACAGCTACCGCGGCTGCAACCCCGGAAGTGACGCGTGAAAGGCGCCCGGAAGTGGAACCCGCACATCCACCGCGCCCGAAGAGGGTGAGAGCCGGGACCAAGGAAGACACCAGCCCTAAAGCACCCGCCCAGCCCAGCCTTCGAGGGCGGGAGGTCCTGCTCCTCCAGGAGCAGGTGCGGTCGAGAGAAAGGAGCCCGGCTAGGTAATATGAGCACTGCGCGCCGGCCAGCAGCCCTCAGGAGAACCTCTGTGTTCCCCAAAGGGACAGGAAACACTGGTGCTTGGAGGTGGGAGGGGCTATTTAACCTCTTTGTGTTTCCTGCCCCTATTAGGGCCAAGAGGCAACCTCCTGTAGTGCTGTCGTGGAGGATGGGAGGAGAAAACGCTGCTAGCAGCGTTTTTGGGTGCAGTAAAAAAAAAAAACGCATGTGTTTTTTTTAATATGGGGCCCTATGAGAAATGCATGCGTTAACGCATATGCGTTTTTAAGAAAAAATGACTGAGTTCAAAAAACGTCCAGGGACACAGGAAGCACAAAATGCAGCTTAGGAAAAAACGGATTGGTTATGGAATACACTTCCAAAAATGGATTGCTATGTGTGACCGTATAAAACCAAATCACCTGTATACCACCTCTATGAAAAAAAGTGTACAGATGACAAGTGAAACTATATTAATTGTACAAATATCAAATCTTTCTTTATTAAAATTCATGTTTAAAATTTATATTATTTCAGGTACCATAATAATAGAAAAATCAGAGATTACTTACCTGTAATCGTATTTTACGGAGTCCATGACAGCACCCACCGAGAGATGGGATCCGCCTACCAGCACAGGAAACCTACAGATAAAAAGGGGGGTCCCCCTTGTCTCCTCAGTTGGGTTACAGAGAAATTGGAGGAACCGCCATAACCGTATAAATACACAAACACAATGATTAATAATTATAATAGAAGACCATCACCGTAAGGGGTGAAAAGGGGCACACAAAACCCTCTGGCAATAAGTGTCAACCCGTGGCAAGTGACAACGCACTAAAGCAATACAAATAATAACAATAGAAGACTATTACGTCAAAAAAATTAAACGAAGGGGTGGGAAGTGAGTGGGTGCTGTCATGGACTCCGTAAAATACGATTACCAGTAAGTAATATCAGATTTTCCTATCGCCATGACAGCACCCACCGAGAGACTTGCAGAGACCATCACCTGGGAGGGACCACAGCATTAAGAACCGGCCTGCCGAAGTCTAGGTCAGACGAAGAGGACAAGTCAAGAAGTTAGTGCTGAAAAAAGGTAGAGGGTGAGGCCCAGGTAGCCGCCGTACAGATTGATTCAATAGAAATATTTAGCACGTTCAGCCTTTGAAGCAGACATGGCCCGCGTGGAATGGGCTGTAATGCCATCAGGAGGCTGCTCACTGTTTGTGGATGAGGCCGAGCAGATGAGCCGCCTGAATACATCGGAAAATGGTGCGCTTTGTGGAACTCGCTCCTTTTGGACAACTCTGGAATGAGACAAAGAAAGCCCTACCCTACCTCTAGGGCCGAGTCCAAACAATATACTCAAGTACCGTCCGCCTCACAGCTAGCGTCTGAAATTTCAACTCCTAATGGCCACTTTACACGCAGCTACAGGTAACAGGTTTTCCACAGGTAACTTACTGGCTGCAGTGAAATCATGGATACATAGTTCCATTTGTACACAGCAACAAGATAGAACCTTGTCTCCATTATTTCACTGCAACCAGTAAGTTACCTGTGGACAACCTGTTACCTGTAGCTGCGTGTAAAGTGGCCATAAGGGGTAGAAGGAGTATCATAGAAGGAAGGCAGGACAATTTCTTGGCTTCTATGAAATGTAGAGCATACTTCAGGGAGATAGACCCTAGGAAGGGTCTGTCTTAAGTATCAACCTATCTGGAAACAAAGGCAGGGGGGGGGGGGGGGGGGATCTACTGATAATGCCTGGAGGTCACCCACCTGCCTAGCAGACGTCAAAGCTACAAATAAGGCCATCGTAAATGGCAACTGGTTAATGGAAGCAGTGGTCAAAGGTTCAAAGGGAGGACCCAGCAATGTGTCTAAAACCAAATTCAGGTCCAAGGGCAATAGGCAAGGGATGTGCGCAGATAAAATGGGACACCCATTGGGCACCTGCTACAGCACAAATAAACAGGGCCCTTAGTGCTGATACTTGGACCCTCAAGGGTACTGACAGCCAGACCCAACTCACGACCCTTCTGTAAAAATTCCAGAATGGCTGGAATCGGAACCTAGGCAGAGAGGACCCCAGAAGAAAAGTGCAAACATTTTCGCCAGACTCTACTATACAGATGTGTGGTCACCTCATTTCTACTGCTGAGGAGGGCAGAGAACCCCCAGCGGTTCAGAAGCTACCTCCCAAACTCCAGGCCGCCAGATGCAGACCGTCCGCCTGCGGATGAGAAAACGGACCCTGAGAGGGCAGCCTACGATCCGCCGGGAGAACCCAAGGATTGGAACCCGACATGCCCCTCAGCCAGGAAAACAAGGGTCTGCTGGACCAGAAGGGGATATCAGGATGATTCTCGCTCCCTCCTCCTGGATTTTGCGAAGAACCAGAGGGAGCAGACAGAACGGAGGAAAGACAGAAGCCAACAGATAATCCCAAGGCACCTGCAGAGCAGCCACCACCTCCGGACTCCGAGGGGGGCAGGGAAGCAAAGCGCTGAACCTGTCTGTTCCCCCTGGTCGCAAACAGGTCTATCTCTGGGACCCCCAATAGGTGCACTATCCTGTTGAACACCTCCCTGTCCAGAACCCACTCCCCCTATCAGAGTGATGGATGAGGAAGGCTGCACAGTCGTCGCCTATGCCCCGGAAGTGTAGGGCCGTCAGGGAGAGGAAAGTCACTTTGGCTATGCGAAAGATGCCAGACGTGGTGGATAGGAGAGAGGGGGACCTGGTCCCCCCTGGTGATTTATGTATGCCACTGTGTAGTCCGTCTGAATTCTGACATGCGAGGTGCGGAGGCGAGGCAGGAATCTGAGGAGCACACACTTGACCGCCCGCAAGTTCTGCAGATTGGAAGAGCCTAAGTCTTCCTTGGGAGTCTATCGTCCCTGGGCCAGGAGATCCCCAAATGAACTCCCCCACCCCAAGGGACTGGCATCGGGCGTCACTATAAAGTCCAGAGCAATGAGCCAGGGAACTCTCCAGGTTAAGCAACGTGGAATCATCCACCAGGCTAGAGAGTCTCTTGTGGAAGGGGAAAGACATAGCCTGGCCTCCAACCGAACCTGCAGGGACTCCTCCGCCCTTAGTACTTCCTGTTGGAGACTGCGATAGTGGAATTGTGCCCAAGAAATAGCCAGGATACAAGAAGACAAAGATCCCATCGGAGACATGGTCTGTTGTAGGGAAAGAACAGGGTGGCCATAACCCTGCCCACTTTCGCCCTCACTGAAGACACCCTGTCGTCGGGCAAAAACATTTGTGCACCTGGGAGTCCAAAAGAAGTCCCAGAAAACTTTGGACTGGAACAGGGTGTAGTCACGACTTCTGGACATTTATTATCCACCCCCAGTCCTTTGTAAAAATACGAGGAGCCATGGAAAGACCGAACGACAAGGGCATCTGAGGGCGAAATAACTTTGAAACGTACGTAGGCAGCTTGAAGGGGGCCACTACGGAGCAGCACTCTTTTAATCCACCACAGCACAAGGTAATAGAACTATTTTGCATTGTATGAATAGATGATGGACATAAGATCTGGATAGCTTGAAATAGTATGGGAATATTCATTGAATGTATCCTTGAGCTGCAGGAGGGGTATTACAAATAAGTAAAGAGAGTAGCAAGATGTATTAGTGGTCCTCCTGAGTGATATATATTATTTTATTATTATTGTGATATATCTTTCTATTTTTCTATTATTATGGCACCTGAAGTAATATAAATTTTAAACATGATTTTTAATAAATAAAAGATTTGATATTTGTACAATTAATATAGTTTCACTTGTCATCTGTACACTTTTTCATAGAGGTGGTATACAGGTGATTTGGTTTTATATGGTAGTAGGTGAAATTTAAGTCAGCTGGACTTTGACCTTTATTATTATGTGTGACCCTAGCCTAGGCTTCACACCACGACAAAATCAGGTCCGGGGCTGTCCAGGGTGAACTTGACAGCCCCGAACCCGATGTTGCCATAATACAGCCCTATGGGGCCGGATGGCAGATAGCTGCCATTCGGTTTCCATCTGTCTGGGAGGATCCGGGACAATTCGGATTTTTCTCTCAGACACAAAAATTTTGCAAGCAACATTTGTGTCCAGGGCAAAAAATCTGCCCAAATTGGATCCTCACGGACTCGGGGCAATCCGGCGCTCCTTACCATGGGAGTCTATGGCGCCGGATTGCCCAGATCGGGGAACCGAACACTGGTGGCTGAAGTTCAGCGTGAGCTTCACTGAACTTCAGCACCAGGGAGCTGTCCCCTGTGAAGTGGTTCAGCACCATTTCAGCAGGGGACAGCTACCTCAGCTGTGCTTGGCTGAATCCGGCTACAAACAGGACCGGTTCTGTTTGCAAATCGGGTCCGGCACTGTCAGGTTCACCCCAGACCTGATTGTGCTATGGTGTGAAGGCAGCCTAAAGGTGCCGTCACACGCATCAATGCGATGAACGATTTTGTTAGAGATCACATGCACGCGCGATCGCTAACAAAATCGTTCAGATCGCTGGTGAGCTGTTACACAGGCAGACTCACCAGCGATCAATGGACCAGAGACATCGTGGAAATGATTTAAATATCGTTTCCACGATGTCTTGCTCCTGCTTACAGGCTGCAGTTAGCGAGAGCAGGCTGGTATCCATGGTAAGCCGTGGGTATCTAGGGTCCCTAGTTACCCGCTGTGTACCTTGGATACCAGCCAGTGAGCGGAGAAGGCTGGTAACCAAGGCATACATCGGGTATCTAGGCAGCACACCCTGCCTAGTTACCCGCAGTTTACCTTGGATACCAGCTCCCAGCGCTTGCAGAGAGGCGCTGGGAGATGGCTTATCGGTCGTATCCCAGTGTCACACGCATCGATGCTGCGTGTCCACCGGGCGACCAACGATAGATTTGAGGTCCTGTCCTCAAATCTAACGATGAACGATCAGCCGAATGATCATTCACCATTTGTAGTGTCACACGCAACGATGTTGTTTCGACATCGTTCAAGCGTCACAGAACACGTGACTTTTGAACGATATTGGCGTGGACTTAAGAATACAACCCGAGCTACAATGGATGATAGAGCAAAGCATATTCATGTGTGTGAATGGCCCAGACCTAAATTCCATTGATAATCTGTGACAAGACTTCAAAATTGTTTTTCACAGACGCCTCCATCCAATGTCACACAGAGAGATATTTTGCAAACAAAAAAAGGAAAAAATTGTCAGCCTCTAGATAGATGTGCAAAGCTGGTAGACATCTCCCAAAACACTTGGAGCAGAAACTGCAGTGAAAAGTGATCCTACAAAGTATTAACTCAGGGGGCTGAAAACAAATCCATGTCACAATTCACAGATTTATATTTTTAAGGTACCGTATATACTCGTGTATAAGCCGAGTTTTTCAGCACAAAAAATGTGCTGTAAAGTCCCCCCCGCGGCTTATACACGAGTCATAGCGGTATACAGCGCCCCCCCCCCTCCCCATCAGTGGTATACAGGGCATACAGGGCCCCCCTTGCTGCCACACACCTGTAAAGCAATATATCATTATACTTATCCCTGTCGTCGCCGCTCTGACACCGCGCTCCTCCGGCGGGCGCAGGCAATGACGTCATTGTCTGTGCGCCGGAGGAGGAAGCATGAAGACCCGGAGGAGCGCGGTGTCAGAGCAGCGGCGACAGCGACAGGGATAAGTATGATGATCTATTGATTTACAGGTGTGCGGCAGCAAGGGGGGGGCCCTGTATACCACTGATGGGGGGGCTGTGTACCACTGGGGCTGCTGTATATACCACTGGGGCTGCTGTGTATACCACTGGGGCTGCTGTGTATACCACTGGGGCTGCTGTAAGGCTAGGTGCACACTGGCCGGCGGGTTGGTCGGCGGCGGCTGGGCGGACCCGCCAGGAAGCTCCGGAGCCGTCCACCGGCATCCTGGCGGGTATGTGCGGCGGGTGACGGGCGGGTGCCGGGCGGGTGGCCAGCGGGTTAGCGCCGGCGGTGTTGCGGCGGCTGGAAGCAGTACATGATTCTGCTTGCAGCCGCTGCAGAACCGGCCGGTTTATAGAACATGCTCATTCTTTGCTAACCCGCTGGGAACCCAGCGGGTTACCAACGGATGAGCATGTGTAAACCGCCGGTGTGTGGACACCGGGTGTTGGTTTACATAGGTTTTAATGTTAATCCAAACGCCGGTTTGGATTAACATAAATTTACATGAAATTTATGTAAACCGACCGGCGGTTTACACACCTAATCCGGCCCTAACCCGGCCAGTGTGCACATACCCTAATACTGCTGGGGCCTGTATATACCACTGGGGAGGCTGCTGTATATACTGCTGGGGCCTGTATATACCACTGGGGAGGCTGCTGTATACTACCACTGGGGAAGCCTGTATACCGCTGGGGCTGCTGTATATAATGCTGGGGCTGCTGTATACCACTGGGGCTGCTGTATATACTGCTGGGGCCTGTATATACCACTGGGGAGGCTGCTGTATATACTGCTGGGGCCTGTATATACCACTGGGGAGGCTGCTGTATACTACCACTGAGGAAGCCTGTATACCACTGGGGCTGCTGTATATACCGCTGGGGATGCTGTATATAACGCTGGGGCAGCTGTATATACCGCTGGGGCTGCTGTATATACCGCTGGGGCTGCTGTATATACCGCTGGGGCTGCTGTATATACCACTGGGGAGGCTGCTGTATACCACACTGCTGGGGGCTGTAAACCTGTGCTGGGGTCCACCCTCGGCTTATACACGAGTCAATAGGTTTTCCCAGGTTTTGGGAGCAAAAGTAGGGGGGGTCGGCTTATACACGGGTCGGCTTATACACAATTTTTTTTTTAATACCGTATATACTCAAGAATTATTTCCTTTACACTTCACAAATACTTGCTGCTTTGTGTTAGTATATCGCATGAAATCCCAATAGAATATATTTACATTTGTGAGTGTAATATGAATTGTGGAAAACTTGATGGGGTGTGAATACTGTTTCAAGGCACTAAGCATGCAGATATAATACAGAACAGGAACATCCCTGAATGGAGTAGGATTTGTGGGGTGACGCACGGCACTTATCACTTATTCATTAGATGCCCTCCCTAGTGACCTCTGTGGTGTCCTGTGCACTTCCTAGTGACCTCTGTGGTGTCCTGTGCTCTCCTTGTGCCCTCTCTGGTGTTCTCTATCCTCTCTGATGTCCTGTGCCCTCCCTGGTGTCCTGTGCCCTTCCTAGTGACCTCTCTGTTGTCCTCTATCCTCTCTGATGTCCTGTGCCCTTCCTAGTGACCTCTCTGTTGTCCTGTGCCCTTCCTAGTGACCTCTCTGTTGTCCTCTATCCTCTCTGTTGTCCTCTATCCTCTCTGATGTCCTGTGCCCTTCCTAGTGACCTCTCTGTTGTCCTGTGCCCTTCCTAGTGACCTCTCTGTTGTCCTCTATCCTCTCTGTTGTCCTCTATCCTCTCTGATGTCCTGTGCCCTTCCTAGTGACCTCTCTGTTGTCCTCTATCCTCCCTGATGTCCTGTGCCCTTCCTAGTGACCTCTCTGTTGTCCTGTGCCCTTCCTAGTGACCTCTCTGTTGTCCTCTATCCTCCCTGATGTCCTGTGCCCTTCCTAGTGACCTCTCTGTTGTCCTGTGCCCTTCCTAGTGACCTCTCTGTTGTCCTCTATCCTCCCTGATGTCCTGTGCCCTTCCTAGTGACCTCTCTGTTGTCCTGTGCCCTTCCTAGTGACCTCTCTGTTGTCCTCTATCCTCCCTGATGTCCTGTGCCCTTCCTAGTGACCTCTCTGTTGTCCTGTGCCCTTCCTAGTGACCTCTCTGTTGTCCTCTATCCTCCCTGATGTCCTGTGCCCTTCCTAGTGACCTCTCTGTTGTCCTGTGCCCTTCCTAGTGACCTCTCTGTTGTCCTCTATCCTCCCTGATGTCCTGTGCCCTTCCTAGTGACCTCTCTGTTGTCCTGTGCCCTTCCTAGTGACCTCTCTGTTGTCCTCTATCCTCCCTGATGTCCTGTGCCCTTCCTAGTGACCTCTCTGTTGTCCTGTGCCCTTCCTAGTGACCTCTCTGTTGTCCTCTATCCTCCCTGATGTCCTGTGCCCTTCCTAGTGACCTCTCTGTTGTCCTGTGCCCTTCCTAGTGACCTCTCTGTTGTCCTCTATCCTCCCTGATGTCCTGTGCCCTTCCTAGTGACCTCTCTGTTGTCCTGTGCCCTTCCTAGTGACCTCTCTGTTGTCCTCTATCCTCCCTGATGTCCTGTGCCCTTCCTAGTGACCTCTCTGATGTCCTGTGCCCTTCCTAGTGACCTCTCTGTTGTCCTGTGCCCTTCCTAGTGACCTCTCTGTTGTCCTGTGCCCTTCCTAGTGACCTCTCTGTTGTCCTCTATCCTCCCTGATGTCCTGTGCCCTCACTTGTGCCCTCCAGGATGGCGGCAGCCCTGACTCAGGGACACGGTGTGGAGTCTGAGCCGCGGCCTCTTGTGTTGGAGGCTCAGCCTTTCCCCTCTACTTCCGGAGCATTACAAGCACCAATTGCCTGCAGTGCTCTGCAGAAGGAGCGAGCAGAGGCAATGTCCTGAGTGATGGAGGCAGCCACTCCCGGAGAGTTAGCACCCTCCATTCCTGGTGAGGAGCAGGGCACTCAGGTTATAGACTTCGTAGCCATGGTGAGGGGAGCGGCGCCATTATTCAGGCTAAAGCAATAGAGCAAATCATTGCCTTCTTACAGCAGATGATATGAGGGCCCTAAAAAGGGCGGAAGCGGATAACCCGCGCTCTGAGGTGCGGACATTACTGCTTAGGTGCTGCTTTTACCTCCGTATCTTGAAGGCCGAGTCCGATGTGATAGTCGTTTTGATTGCTCGAGTCTGTCTTCAACGTCCAAAACAGAGGAAGTGACGTCTCTTAACGAACTAACGCTCGCGACATTACCTGCGGAAGAGACGTTTATCTATCACCATGGTGACGGATACAATGGAGTGGAGGAGTCATGTGTACAGAGCGGAGAGCTTAGGGCTTGTCTGTATCATCCAGCGCCCTGTGACGTCAGGCCGGAAGACAGTCACTGCCATGTTTGGGCTCCGGGATGTCGTTATCGTCACGGTTGAGTCTGGAGAATACAGGCTCCTTGCAGGTCCTGACTGCAGCCTATACAGTCTAGCACCCTCACTACTGAAGATGCTAGAGAATACAGGCTCCTTGCAGGTCCTGACTGCAGCCCATACAGTCTAGCACCCTCACTACTGAAGATGCTAGAGAATACAGGCTCCTTGCAGGTCCTGACTGCAGCCCATACAGTCTAGCACCCTCACTACTGAAGATGCTAGAGAATACAGGCTCCTTGCAGGTCCTGACTGCAGCCTATACAGTAGAGAATACAGGCTCCTTCCAGGTCCTGACTGCAGCCTATACAGTCTAGCTGCTTCACTAATGAAGACACTAGAGAATACAGGCTCCTTCCAGGTATATATTAGTGGTTACTTCAGAATGTACAGGCTCCATCCAGGTCCTGACTGCAGCCCATACTGTATAGCTGCTTCACTGATGCACACGCTAGAGAGTACAGGCTAATTGCAGGTCCTGACTGCAGCCTATACAGTACAGAATACAGGCTCCTTGCAGGTCCTGACTGCAGCCTATACAGTCTAGCACCCTCACTACTGAAGATGCTAGAGAATACAGGCTCCTTGCAGGTCCTGACTGCAGCCTATACAGTCTAGCACCCTCACTACTGAAGATGCTAGAGAATACAGGCTCCTTGCAGGTCCTGACTGCAGCCTATACAGTCTAGCACCCTCACTACTGAAGATGCTAGAGAATACAGGCTCCTTGCAGGTCCTGACTGCAGCCTATACAGTCTAGCACCCTCACTACTGAAGATGCTAGAGAATACAGGCTCCTTGCAGGTCCTGACTGCAGCCTATACAGTAGAGAATACAGGCTCCTTCCAGGTCCTGACTGAAGCCTATACAGTCTAGCTGCTTCACTAATGAAGACACTAGAGAATACAGGCTCCTTCCAGGTATATATTAGTGGTTACTTCAGAATGTACAGGCTCCATCCAGGTCCTGACTGCAGCCTATACTGTATAGCTGCTTCACTGATGCACACGCTAGAGAGTACAGGCTAATTGCAGGTCCTGACTGCAGCCTATATAGTACAGAATACAGGCTCCTTCCAGGTATATATTAGTGGTTACATCAGAATGTACAGGCTCCATCCAGGTCCTGACTGCAGCCCATACTGTCTAGCAGCTTCACTAATGCACATGCTAGAGAATACAGGCTAATTGCAGGTCCTGACTGCAGCCTATACAGTACAGAATACAGGCTCCATCCAGGTCCTGACTGCAGCCCATACTGTCTAGCTTCTTCACAACTAAAGACACTAGAGAATACAGGCTCCTTCCAGGTATATATTAGTAGTTACATCAGAAAGTACAGGCTCCTTGTAGGACCTGACTGCAGCCCATACTGTATAGCTGCTTCACTAATGCACACGCTAGAGCAGGGGTGGGGAACTCCAGGCCTCGAGGGCCGTACACAGTGCAGGTTTTCAGGATTTCCTTAGTGTTGCACAGGTGATAATATAATCACCTGCACTGGTGATGATTCCAACCTCTGTGCAATACCAAGGAAATCCTGAAAACATGCACTGTGTGCGGCCCTCGAGGCCTGGAGTTCCCCACCCTGCGCTAGAGAGTACAGGCTAATTGCAGGTCCTGACTGCAGCCTATACAGTTTAGCTGCTTCACTAATGAAGACGCTAGAGAATACAGGCTAATTGCAGGTCCTGACTGCAGCCTATACAGTAGAGAATACAGGCTCCTTCCAGGTATATATTAGTGGTTACATCAAAATGTACAGGCTCCTTGCAGGTCCTGACTGCAGCCCATACTGTCTAGCAGCTTCACTAATGCACACGCTAGAGTGTACAGGCTAATTGCAGGTCCTGACTGCAGCCTATACAGTAGACAATACAGGCTCCATCCAGGTCCTGACTGCAGTCCATACTGTCTAGCTTCTTCACAACTGAAGACACTAGAGAATACAGGCTCCTTCCAGGTATATATTAGTGGTTACATCAGAATGTACAGGCTCCTTGCAGGACCTGACTGCAGCCCATACTGTATAGCTGCTTCACTAATGAAGACGCTAGAGAATACAGGCTAATTGCAGGTCCTGACTGCAGCCTATACAGTAGAGAATACAGGCTCCTTCCAGGTCCTGACTGAAGCCTATACAGTCTAGCTGGTTCACTACTGAAGACACTAGAGAATACAGGCTCCTTCCAGGTGTATACAGGTGGCTACATCAGAATGTATGGTCTTTTTCCAGGTCCTTACTGCAGGCCATACAGTTTCTAGCTGGTTCACCACTTAAGACACTACACAGTGGGGGCTGCTTCCTGGTACATATTAGTGACTACATCTGGATGTATGAGCTCTTTGCAGGCAGGACGTAACGATCGGGCTCATAAGGGTCATGACCAGGCCCGCCGACCCCTGACCCCAGCGCCTGCTTCATATGGATGTGTGTCCCCGTGGATGTATATCTCTGTCACTGCACGGCAGTCTGCCCTGGCCAGTCCCAAGGCAGTCCTATGGCCGCCGGAGGACTGGCACTTTACCTTTAATTGCGTCTGGAAAACATAGTCGTTCCGCGGCCCAGTGTGCAGCACCGTGATGAGGTCATCACATTGCGGCATGCGGGAATGGCAAGCGTGCACTCCATGGAGGAGCTGGAGAATCTACCCTATTTCCCCGAAATTAAGACATACCCTGAAAATAAGACATACTAAGGGAGTTTGCATAGCTGCTAAATAAAAGTATCAATATGGCCGCGGTATGAGAGACACGTGTGCCACAGGGCTCCTACCATCCTGCCCTAATCTCTACCATCCCACAAATGTGGCACCTCTCATCGCCTCTATCGTACCCCTATCCCGTTGGGGCACCACTGAGGCACACATAGCTGTGCCCTTTTCCTCTGGGTAGTTCATGAGGCCACTGAAGACCACTCTGCAGGTACCGTCCTCCCCTCCCACCTTAAGGCCGCCAGCCTACATCTATCCCTGACAGAGGCCCATCCACCAACCTCCGGGCTGAGAAGTCACTGGACCCCCCTGGCGAGCACCGCCTGAACCTGACGAGGCCCTTCCCAGCCGCAACTATAATGGGTCCCCCACTTCCAGTCTGCTCCCCGGCCTGGCTTGGCAGTTCTGTTCATCTTCAGTAATGGCCCGCCCCGGCTGTACCTCTATACTGGCCCGTCCACTTATACTACTACCTCTGCATCCCGGAGCTTCTTAGCTCTGGCCACGACCCCTCCTATCTCCTACATCCCTGTCCTGCACCAAAGACACAGGCCCAGGGAAGCACCTTACAGTACAAGCCGACGGGCTTGCCACGCACCTGCCCCTGCCGAATGCCTACACCAGCAGCACAACGCCAACAGCCTACACCCTGGCATTGATTCATCACCACCGCTCATCTCTTGCTGCTGCTGACCCCCAGCTGCATCTGATCCCGGCTATACCAGACCCCTGGCTGCATCTGATCCCTAGCTGCACCTGACCCCTGGCTGCATCTGATTTCAAGCTGCATCTGATCCCTGGTTGCACCTGATCCCTAGCTGCATCTGACTCCTGGCTGCATCTAATCCCTGACTGCATCAGATCCCGGCTGCACTTGCGCATGCAGTCCTGACTTTGCACAACTTCATCACCATCACACATCCTTCCACTGCATTTAATCCCTGGCTACATCAGACCCCTGTCTGCATCTCATCCCGTGCCATACCTCATCCCTATGTGTTATAGACTTGGTCCTGACTTGACACAACTTCATCGCTACCACACATCTCTTCGCTGCATCTGATAACTGGCAGCATCTGCTCCCATGGCTGCTTCTCACCCCTGCTGCACCTCATCACTACGTGCTGCAGTACAGTTACGTGCTGCAGTACATAGTTACTGTCAACTATGTTTCCTCTTATTTTTACCCTCACCCCTATACTACTTCTTTTCATACTAACTCCATTTATCCATCCACCCAGTAATGAATACTCTCTCCCTCTATCCTGCCCAGCCACCTCACCTCCTCCACAGAACTATTTCTTCACATACAACATACAATCCTTTGTCTCCAAACATGCACGTAACCTCTCCTACCCCCACCATCTGACCCTCTCCCTGTTTCTCCTACTTGCTGATGACATATTTCCAAATCCTGGACCCCTCATCACATCTCCAGTTACTTTTAACCGATACCCACACTCCAACTTTAACCTCCGCAACCTTAATAACCTTATACCCATTCGACCAGCCCCAGCTCCCCCAATCCCTCTACCTGGATCACTATGGAACACTCGCTCCATCTGCAACAAACTCTCTTACATCCACAACCTCTTCACCACTAACAATCTCACATTCATTGGCATAACTGAAACCTGGCTCACCCCGATGCAGCCTCCTTAGCTGCACTTTCCTATAGTGGACTCAGTCTCTCTCATACCCCCCGCCCTAGCAACAAGCATGGAGGGATGGGCTTACTCCTGTCTGACAATTGGTCCTGTACCCCAATCCCACTGCCACTCTCTGCTATTCTCCCCTCTTTCAAGGTACACTCTGTCGTATCTACTCCCCCTGCAGACTTCAGTTAGCTGTTATCTACCACCCCCCCAGGATCATTCTCCACTTTTCTTGACCACTTCACCACCTGGCTACTCCACTTCCTCTCTGCAGACATCCCCACTACCATCATGGGCGAATTCAACATCCCCATTGACACTCCCCACCCTGCTGCCTCTAAACTTCTACCACTCACTGCATCCTTTTTGGCTCTCTCAATTGTCGTCCTCTGCCACTCATAAAGATGGCCACACACTCAACCTCATATTCCCCCACCTATGTTCCTTCACTAACCTCTCCAACCCACCCCTCTACCTGTCCGACCTCAATCTATTGACTTTCTCTTCCCTCTCCTTTCCTAATACACTACCCCCACTCCACAAACCCACTCATCCTTGCAGAAATCTCAACCATATTGATCTACACTCATTCTCAAGAAGGTGAATATTCATTAGCTTAATTACCCATCATTTTTCTCACCATAAGGCCGGTTTCACATCACGATTTCTGGCTGTCCGTGGGGATCCGTATTTTGACAGGATCCCCACGGATCCCTGCAATCGGATGGCAAATAACCATCCGTTTCCAATTTGATGCAGGATGCGTGTGGATCCTGTTCTCTCTGCATCTTCTCTATCTGTCCCTCTTTTATGCCTGCTCCCCCTGTCATCACCCCTATCCTCTCCCCTCCGGTATCTAAAAAATAAAAAAATAAATCCTCCCAGAGGATACATTACCTTCCGCCAGCTCCATGCGACAGTCACTAATGTATCCTCTGGGAGGATTTTTTAATTTTTTAGATACCGGAGGGAAGAGGACAGGGAATAAGACAGGGGGGAGAGGATAGGGGGGAGCAGAGATAGAAGAGGGACAGACGGGGGAGCGACACAGGGACAGGCAGGGTTATGTACTGGGCACTGCCTCTGGGCAGGCTCAGTACATAATCACGGAGCCGACATCGGATCTGATGTCCATAGGCTCCCATTGTGTAGCCCTATGGGCCATCATGGATCTGTGGTGTCCAATTTTAGTCACGGACACCAAAATCGCAGCAGGCTGTGATTTTGGCTCCGTGAATAAATCGGAAGGCTGCTTAAATCGGATGGCAAAAAGGACACATCTTAGCCCATAGGGCTACATGGGAGCACAAATCGCATCTGTTTTGAAACTGATACACTCTGACGCCTCAAAATCGTGATGTAAAACCAGCCTTAGATAACATTTTGCATCGGTTCACATGTATTCATGCTCTAAGCTAAGCACGTCCTATATATCTGAAACACATGGTTCATATGAAACTCAAGGTGGATCCATTTACTAATGAGGCGACAGCTTTGCTCCAGACTCAAACCTGTGGTCACCTGCTCTTCTGTGCTTAAAAAGAGGGACACTGTCGGATCATAGGTCAGACACAATCCCTTATGGAAAATGCCCTTTAATGAGGCAGAGGGAGACACTGGACAAAGCATTTCAAAAGTTTACACATAATCCCTGGTGTAAGTGATCAGTGTTTAGCACAAGATAAGTGTGAGCCGAGCCTAATGGACACTTTACACGTCCCAACATCAGTCCGATATTGAATACAACGCCGCGGGAGCACGCTTTTTCTGGGCAGAATTCCAAGATCGCACAGGAGATGTTACACAGCGCGATATCGGCAGCCAACGCCACTGCGATGTGTACGCCCCCTTGTACAGCCGACCCAGGAACGACCATTTAACATGGGAGCCAATAGGGGAAGTTGTACTCCACATCGTTGTTGGGCTTTTACACAGCACGATCCAGCCACATCGTCCATCCAATATCGGGCCGTTGGAGACCAGGCTCATTTGATCCCCGATATCGTTTTGATATCGTTCGTGCATCGTATTGGACATTTACACCATACAACGCACGAACGATATCGGGGCCAACGCACGAACCACGTGATTTTTTTTTATCAGAGTTGGATGGCGATATCGGGACGTGTAAAGTGGCCATTAGTAAGATCTTTAGGAGGAAAAATAAATCGACAGCAGGTCAAGAATTGCTTTTATTTAATTTATACTGTGTGGTATAGGTGATTACACGGCTTTATTCTTGGATCGATGCAATCACTGTGCGGTATAGGTGATTAGACGGCTTTATTCTTGGATCAGTGCAATCACTGTGCGGTATAGGTGATTACACAGCTTTATTCTTGGATCGGTGCAATCACTGTGCGGTATAGGTGATTACACGGCTTTATTCTTGGATCGGTGCAATCACTGTGCGGTATAGGTGATTACACGGCTTTATTCTTGGATCGGTGCAATCACTGTGCGGTATAGGTGATTACACGGCTTTATTCTTGGATCGGTGCAATCACTGTGCGGTATAGGTGATTACACGGCTTTATTCTTGGATCGGTGCAATCACTGTGCGGTATAGGTGATTACACAGCTTTATTCTTGGATCGGTGCAATCACTGTGCGGTATAGGTGATTACACGGCTTTATTCTTGGATCAGTGCAATCACTGTGCGGTATAGGTGATTACACGGCTTTATTCTTGGATCAGTGCAATCACTGTGCGGTATAGGTGATTACACAGCTTTATTCTTGGATCGGTGCAATCACTGTGCGGTGTAGGTGATTACACGGCTTTATTCTTGGATCGGTGCAATCACTGTGCGGTATAGGTGATTACACGGCTTTATTCTTGGATCGGTGCAATCACAGCAATACCAGATTTAGATCTTATTTTTATGTTTGGCTGCTATTACACAAACGAAGAAACGCTGCGTGTTTGATTTGGTTCACATTTTGCATTGCCTTATATTGAGAGCTCTGCTTTTTCTGTAAATGTGCCAAAATAGTCATGTAAGGGCTTTTTTATGTGCGTGACGAGTTGTATTGATAATATTTTCGGCCACACATTTTTTTTTAATTACTTTCTGATTTTTAATAAGCACGTCACCCTCTCCCTCCGTTTGATTCACATATTCTTCACCCACCTCCTCCTTCCTGTTTGTTTCACATATATCGCCCCCACACTCCCTACCCTCTCTCCTTTTCAGTGATTACATTACAGAAAAGGGAGGGGGGTGGGGTGGGGGAACAGTGTCTTCAGCTCCTGTATGGAGGGCATTACACCATCCTTCTGTCACCTCTGCAGGCACTGTCAAGTGACGTCAACTGACCTGATCATGTTGCTGATGTCTCCCTGACCTGGACTGCCCGGTAAAAGTGTGCTGCTTCCAAAGTACAGAGTGTCTGACACTTGTAAAACTGATTGCAGGAAACCAGCATGTGGCAGTTTCTCTGACCCACTGGCAGCTGACGACGTGTCAGAGAATAGCTGGCTCCTACTATGGGGGGGAAGGCAACATATGCAGCCGGCAGGAAGATATCTCGGGCGATGCATCAAAAGGCCCAACGGTGCCCCCATGCCTGCTGTGCCCAGGGCAGATGTCCCACCAGTGCCCACCCTAGATACGCCACCGATTATAGAAATGAAAATTCTGCCCATTGCTCACAAAACAGTTTTATTATATCAAATATATAAAATAATTGTAACAAAAAGGAGAAAGTTATACATATTTTTATACAAATATAGAACAATGAAATTTAGAAATCAATATATAAACAAGTGACGTCTGAGATAAGTTACAATGAAAGCAAAATCCTTTTGGACCCAAGTTCCCTGCGCTTCAGTTGAAATATCTGATTTCTGTATTTATGATAAAATTTATCGTTTAATACATTGGAGAAGACACGAGTGCGGGTATATCTTCTGCAACTCGCGGACATGCAATCTTGTAGCCATGAGATATGGCGGCAACAGGAAGGTAGTGTCCATTTGAGCCGTCCAGATAACACCAGAGGTCCAATGTCCCCAGAGAAGAATGTGTAAAATGACCAGAGCCCAGGAGGTGCCTGTGAGGAAACCAGCAAGGAGACCTGGTGGCTGCAAAAAATTAAAATCGGAGAAAGGGGAGGGAGCGAATGCGAGAAAGATGGAAAAAAAGGAGGAGGGGGGCGGAGAAGGGCGGAAAAGGCAGGAGGGAGCGGAGAAGGGCGGAAAAGGAGGAGGGGGGGGAGAAGACGGAAAAGGAGGGAGGAGGGGGAGAAGGCGGAAAAGGAGGGAGGGGGGAGAGAAGCGGAAAAGGAGGAGGGGGGGAAGCGGAAAAGGAGGAGGGGGGGAGAAGAGGAAAAGGAAGGAGGGGGGGAGAAGCGGAAAAGGAGGAGGGGGGGAGAAGACGGAAAAGGAGGAGGAGGGGGAGAAGACGGAAAAGGAGGAGGGGGGAGAGAAGGACGGAAAAGGAGGAGGGGGAGGGAGAAGACGGAAAGGAGGAGGGGGAGAAGGCGGAAAAGGAGGGAGAAGAGGAGGGGAGGAGGGGGAAGAAGGCGGAAAAGGAGGAGGGGAGGGAGGGGAGGAGGGGAAAAGGAGAGGGGGGGGAGGCGGAAAAGGGAGGGGGAGAAGCGAAAAGAGAGGGGAGAAGAAAAGAGAGGGGAGGGAAGGAGAGGGAGAAGCAGGGGAGGGGGAAACGGAAGGAGGGGGGGGGAGAAGACGAAGGAGGGGGGGGAGAGGAAGGGGGGGGAGAAGACGGAAAGGAGGGGGGAGAAGCGGAGGAGGAGGGGGGGGGAAGAGGGAGGAGGGGAAGACGAGGGGAGGGGGAAAGCGAAAAGGAGGGGGGGGGGAGAAGGAGAGGAGAGCGGAAAGGAGGGAGGGGGGGAAGAAGGAGGGAGAGGGGGGGAGGAAAGGGGAGGGGGAGCGGAAGGAGGGGAGAGAGGAAGGAGAGAGGGGGGGAGAAGCGGAAGGAGGGGGGGGGGAAGAAAAGAGGGGGGAGACGGAGGGAGGGGGGGGGAGAAGGAGGGGGAGAAGCGGAGGGAAGGGGAGGGGGAAGAGGGGAGGAGGGGGGGGAGGAAAAGGAGAGGGGGGAGAAGGCGGAAAAGGGAGGAGGGGGGAGAGGAAAGGGGAGGAGGGGGGGAGAGGCGGAAAGGAGGGGAGGGGGAAGGGAGGGGGGGGAGAGGGGAAGGAGGGGGGAAGAGAGAGGAGGGGGGGAGAAGGGAAGGAGAGGGGGGAGAAGGAAGAGGGGGGGGGAGAGCGAAAGGGGGGGGGAAGGAAAAGGGGAGGGGGGAGAGGAAGGGAGGGGGGAGAAGCGGAAAAGAGGAGGGGGGAACGGAAGGAGGAGGGGGAGAAGCGGAAAAGGAGAGGGGAGAGACGGAAAAGGAGGAGGGGGAGAAGGAAAAGGAGGGGGGGAAGGGAGGGGGGGGAAAAGGAAAGGAGGAGGGGGGGGAGGGGAAGAGGAAAGGAGGAGGGGGGAGAAACGGAAAGGGAGGGGGAAGACGAAAAGGAGGAGGGGGGGAGAAGACGGAAAAAGGAGAAGCAGGGGGGGGAGAGACGGAAAGGAGGGGGGGGAGAACGAAGGAGGAGGGGGGGAGACGGAAAAGGAGGGGGGGGAGGAGAGGGAGGGGAGGGAAGAGAGAAGCGAAAAGAGGAGGGAGGGGGAAGGGAAAAGGGAGGGAGGAGGGGAAGGGAAAAGGAGGGGGGGAGAAGCGAAAGGAGGGGGGGGGAGAGGAAAAGGAGGAGGGGGGAGAAGCGGAAAAGGAGGAGGGGGGAAGGAAGGGGAAAGGAAAAAGGAGGAGGAGGAGAGGGAAGCGGAAAAGGGGAAGAGGAGGAGGAGGAGGGGAGGAGAAGGGGAGAAGGCGGAAAAGGAGGAGGAGGGGTGAGAAGGCGGAAAAGGAGGAGGAGGGGTGAGAAGGCGGAAAAGGAGGAGGGGGTGAGAGGCGGAAAAGGAGGAGGGGGGGGAGAAGGACGGAAAGGAGGAGGGGGCGAGAAGGCGGAAAAGGAGGAGGGGGGGAGAAGCGGAAAAGGAGGAGGGGGGGAGAAGACGGAAAAGGAGGAGGGGGGAGAAGACGGAAAGGAGGAGGGGGGGAGAAGACGGAAAAGGAGGAGGGGGGGAGAAGACGGAAAAGGAGGAGGGGGGGAGAAGACGGAAAAGGAGGAGGGGGGGAGAAGACGGAAAAGGAGGAGGGGGGGAGAAGGCGGAAAAGAGAGGGGGAGGAGGGGGGGAGAAGACGGAAAAGGAGGAGGAGGAGGAGGGGGAGAAGGCGGAAAAGGAGGAGGAGGAGGGGGAGAAGGAGGAGGGGAGGAAGGCGGAAAGGAGAGGAGGAGGAGGGGTGAGAAGGCGGAAAAGGAGGAGGAGGGGGAGAAGGCGGAAAAGGAGGAGGGGGGGAGAAGGCGGAAAGGAGGAGGGGGAGAAGGCGGAAAAAGGAGGAGGGGGGGAGAAGACGGAAAGGAGGAGGGGGGGAGAAGACGGAACAGGGGAGGGGGGAGAAGACGGAAAGGAGGAGGGGGGGAGAAGACGGAACAGGAGGAGGGGGGAGGGAAGACGGAACAGGAGGAGGGGGGGGAGAAGACGGAACAGGAGGAGGGGGGGAGAAGACGGAAAGGAGGAGGGGGGGAGAAGAGCGGAAAGGAGGAGGGGGGAGAAGACGGAAAAGGAGGAGGGGGGAGAAGGCGGAAGAAGGAGGAGGAGGGGGGAGAAGCGGAAAAGGAGGAGGAGGAGGGGAGAAGGCGGAAAAGGAGGAGGAGGGGGGGAGAAGGAGATGGGAGGAGAAGAGGGAGAAGGAGGAGGGGGAGAAGGCGGAAAAGGAGGAGGAGGAGGGGAGAGGAAGGAGTGAGGGGGAGGAGGGGAGAAGGAGGAGGGAGGGGGAGAAGGCGGAAAAGGAGGAGGAGGAGGGGGAGAAGGCGGAGAGAGGAGGAGGAGGGGGAGAAGGCGGAGAAAGAGGAGGAGAGGGGGGAGAGGGGGGGGGAGAAGGCGGGAAAAGGAGGAGGGGAGGGGGGGGAAGGCGAAGGGGAGGAGGGGGAGGCGGGAAAAAGGAGGGAGAGGGGAGGGGGAGAAGACGGAAGAGAGGAGGAGGGGAGAAGGCGGAAAGGAGGAGGAGGAGGGGGAGAAGGCGGAAAAGGAGGAGGGGGGAGAAGGGGAAAGGAGGAGGGGGAGAAAGGAAGGAGGAGGGGGAGAAGCGGAAAAGGAGGAGGGGGGGGAGAAGACGGAAAAGGAGGAGGAGGAGGGGGAGAAGGCGGAAAAGGAGGAGGGGGGAAGGGGGAAAGAGGAAGAAGGGAGGAGGGGGGGAGAAGACGGAAAAGGAGGAGGGGGGGAGAAGACGGAAAAGAGGAAAGATAAAAGGGGGGGAGAGAAGACAGGAAAAGGCGAGGAGGGAGAGAAGAGAGAGGGAGGAGGGAGGGGAAAGACGGAAATAGGTCAGGGAAAACGGCTAAAGGAGGAGAGACGGAAGGAGAAGGTTGACGGAAAAGGAGAGGGGGGGGAAGACGACAAGACCTAGAACGAAAAAAAAAAAAAAATGAGAAACGGAAAGTGGGGCGAACAGGAAACAAGGAAAATGACGGAGTGAGGAGGGGAGAGAAGGCGAAAAGGGAGCAGATGGTGAGAGCAAAGGGTGGGAGGAAAAGACGCGAAACAGGAGAGGAGAGAAGTGAAAGGGAACTGAGAGGAGAGGCGAAAAGAGGAGAGAGAGAGGAAGGCGAATAGGAGGAGTGAGAGGGGTTGCTACAGGCGGAAAAAAAACACGATGAGAAGATTTGGTACGGAAGGAGGAGGAGGGGGGGGGGGAGAGAAGACGGAAAAGGAGGAGGAGGAGGGGGAGAAGGCGGGAAAAGGAGGAGGAGGAGGGGGAGAGGCGGAAAAGGAGGAGGAGGGGGGGGGGGAGAAGACGGAAAAGGAGGAGGAGGAGGGGGAGAAGACGGAAAAGGAGGAGGAGGAGGGGGAGAAGGCGGAAAAGGAGGAGGAGGAGGGGGAGAAGGCGGAAAAGGAGGAGGGGGAGAAGGAGGAGGGGGAGAAGGCGGAAAAGGAGGAGGAGGGGTGAGAAGGCGGAAAAGGAGGAGGAGGAGGGGTGAGAAGGCGGAAAAGGAGGGGGGAGAAGGCGGAAAAGGAAGAGGAGGAGGGGGGAGAAGGCGGAAAAGGAGGAGGGGAGAAAGCGTGCCCAAAAGAAAATAAAAGGGCGAGAGACCCCAAGACAGCAAACCCTAGCAAGCTAAGAGATAGAGAGAGGGAGGGGTTTTTGGAGTGATTATACTCATCTGACATTATCAGGCTCCACAGTGTCACCTCTTCAACGGCCTCACATGGATTGTAGAGACGAGCAGTGATGAAATGTTCTCCACAGTGACCCTGCTGTAGATGGGGGAAATCCACAATACCTAGAACAGAAAAAAAATAATAAATCATGCAGAAACACTCGATACAAGTTGTGCCTGACTCCTATGGAAACAAGGCTAAAATTGATCCGCAGAGTCCGAGGACAGAACACGGCCCGAAAAGTGGAGCCAACTTTTTTTATGTAGTTTCAAACTTCCTGGTGGCCGAGCAGAAACACAGAGTCCTGCGCCCCCCCAATACTATTAGTAAGAAAACAGTTTTAAAGGGAACCTGTCACCACGCAGGGCCTATTAAACTAAAAGCCACCTTCAGCAGCGCATATGCTGCATTTAGTGAAGGAGTGAACATGGCTCTTGTCCCCTACCCACCCGGACACCAAAATAATCACTTTATGAGAAATTATTTTAGGTCCGGGAGGTATACTCCCCTCCAGGACCTAAACCTTCGCTGCTGTTACCTCTGGGACCCTCCTACTCTGTTCCTTGCGAGAGGTGCAGATCTCTCAGCTCTTGGGCATCTCGTGAGCTCTGCCTGGAAGCTGAAGTCAGATGGTATCACGTAGGCACCAGATCCCGCCCAGAGTGCTCTTATGCTGTACTAGATGTTGGCCCGATTCTAACGCATCGTGTATTCTAGACTATGTATGTA
The DNA here is from genome assembly GCA_033576535.1 of Allobates femoralis. NCBI lineage: Eukaryota > Metazoa > Chordata > Amphibia > Anura > Aromobatidae > Allobates > Allobates femoralis. The sequence continues at coordinate 78,817,253 of JARQOC010000009.1, forward strand.
GTTTATTTATGAAGATTTAAGAATAATGCAAAGGGAAGCTGGGTTTAAATCCTGCGCCAATATCGCTGATTGCTGGCAAGGGAACCGGCCGGGCGCAATGAATCAGCAAAGCGTGGTTGAAATGCCGCGCCAATTTGCGGGCAAACTGTCCCTGTTGCTGATTGATTGGTCAGACCAGCCGCCTGCGACCAGCAACGCAGGATTTGCGTTACAGACAAAAGTAGACAATTATATAGTAGATACCTACAGCAGTATCGGTGTGCAACGGTGCCAGTGAGCAGTGGTGCCAGAGTCCAGGAGAGGACAGCGGGCGGGTGCGGTCAGGAGAGGGCCAGGGCACAGCGGGCAGGAGGGGGCGGGTGCAGGCAGTAGGGGGCCAGGAAAAAGCGGGCGGGTGCAGGCAGGAGGGGGCCGGGGAAAGAGCGGACGGGTGCAGGCAGGAGGGGGCTCGGGGACAGCGGCTTGGTGCGGGCAGGAGGGGGCCGGGGAACAGCGGCGGGGTGAGGGCAAGAGGGGGCCCCTCCTGCCACACCCGGCCGCTGTTACGCGGTTCACTCCTGCCCGCAGCAGAGTGCTTAGCAGAGTACACAGGGGCTCAGTGGTTAGCAGAGTGCGCAGTGGCTCAGTGGTTAGCAGAGTGCGCGGTGGCTCAGTGGTCAGCGCAGCAGCGCGGTGGGCAGGATGGGGGGAGCCGGGGGGGGGGGGGAGACGCAGGATGGGGGGGTGGACGCAGGATGGGGAAAAGGGGGAGGACACAGGATAGGGGTGGGGGAGACGCAGGATGGGGGAGACGCAGGATGGGGGGAGGGGGGAGACGCAGGATGAGGGGGGGGAGACGCAGGATGGGGGGGGGGGGGGGGAGACGCAGGATGGGGGGGGGGGGAGACGCAGGATGGGGGGGGGGAGACGCAGGATGGGGGGGGGGAGACGCAGGATGGGGGGGGGGGGGGAGACGCAGGATGGGGGGGGGGGGGAGACGCAGGATGGGGGGGGGGGGGGGAGACGCAGGATGGGGGGGGGGGGGGGAGACGCAGGATGGGGGGGGGGGAGACGCAGGATGGGGGGGGGAGACGCAGGATGGGGGGGGGGAGACGCAGGATGGGGGGGGGGAGACGCAGGATGGGGGGGGGAGACGCAGGATGGGGGGGGGGGGAGACGCAGGATGGGGGGGGGGGGGAGACGCAGGATGGGGGGGGGGGGGAGACGCAGGATGGGGGGGGGGGGAGACGCAGGATGGGGGGGGGGAGACGCAGGATGGGGGGGGGGAGACGCAGGATGGGGGGGGGGGGAGACGCAGGATGGGGGGGGGGGGGGGGAGACGCAGGATGGGGGGGGAGACGCAGGATGGGGGGGGGAGACGCAGGATGGGGGGGGAGACGCAGGATGGGGGGGGGGAGACGCAGGATGGGGGGGGGGGAGACGCAGGATGGGGGGGGAGGGGGGAGACGCAGGATGGGGGGGAGGGGGAGACGCAGGATGGGGGGGAGGGGGAGACGCAGGATGGGGAGGGGACGGGGGGGAGGGGGAGACGCAGGATGGGGGGGAGGGGGAGACGCAGGATGGGGGGGGGGGGGAGACGCAGGATGGGGGGGAGGGGGAGACGCAGGATGGGGGGGAGGGGGAGACGCAGGATGGGGGGGGGGGGGAGACGCAGGATGGGGGGGGGGGGAGACGCAGGATGGGGAGGGGGGGGAGACGCAGGATGGGGAGGGGGGGAGACGCAGGATGGGGGGGGGCGCAGGATGGTGGGGGGGGGACGCAGGATGGGGGGAGCCAGGGGGGGGGGGGAAGAGAGACGCAGGATGGGGGGAGTCGGGAGAGACGCAGGATGGGGGAAGCCGGGGCGAGACGCAGGATGGGGGGGAGCCGGGGGACGCAGGATGGGGGGGGAGCCGCAGGATGGGGGAGGGGGAGCCGGGGGACGCAGGATGGGGGGAGCCGGGGTGGGAGACGCAGGATGGGGGGGGGGGGGGAGGCGGGGGACGCAGGATGGGGAAGCTGGACGGAGCCGGGAGGGTTTTAGCAGGATGTAGGCGCTCCTCCTGCCCCCCTCTCTCCCCGTGGCCCCCCCTCCCTCTGCTGCCCTTACTCCCCCGCTCCTCAATGGTGATAAAAATAAAAAAAAGCCCATAAGGATACTTGTGGGGGCCGTGGGGAGCGGTGGGGCAGAGGGAGAGGGGGGGCCGCGGGGGGCAGGAAGAGCGGATCGGGGCAGGAGGAGCGGGGGCGCAGGAGGGTCCGCCGATGGCGAGAGTGAGGCAGTATTAACCCCGCTCTCGCTAACGGTCGGCCATCTTGCTTAGGGATACAGTCTGCTTCCGTCAGAATGTGACGTCATTTCGATGACATACTGACGGAAGATGGCTTAGGGTTTTATTAGAATAGATACAGACTGCGTGGCTGGGAATCTGGCAAGGAGGGAACAGGCGCAGTCACGCTGTTTCCGCAGGCGCCAGATTCGAACCATGTGAGATGCCCGAGAGCTGAGAGATCTGCGCAGGCGCTGATGCCGCTTTTTAGGAACAAAGTAGGAGGTCCCTGGGGAGTAGGGGATAAGAGCCACCTTCACAAATGGCTCTTTTGGTATAATAGGCCCCATGCGAGCATCATGCCCTCTACCCACGCAGATCCCATCAAGCAGCACCCCCATGCGAGCATCATGCCCCCCTACCCACGCAGATCCATCAAGCAGCAGCCCCATGCAAGCATCATGCCCCTTACCCACGCAGATCAGCCCCATGGGTGCATCATGCCACCCTACCCACGCAGATCCCTATCAAGCAGCAGCCCCATGAAAGTAACTGCAAAGAACTTGCCACCTACCCATGCAAATCCCTAGCAAGCAGCATCCCAATGTAAGCATCATGCCCCCCACAGACCCCCAGCAAGCAGTCCCATCACATGTAAGCATCATGCCCCCCGCCCGCAGACCCCCAGCAAGCAGTCCCATGTAAGCATTATGTTCCCCTATCCACTGCCGCAGGCCCCCAGCAGACAAGCAGTCCCATGTAAGCAGCCCCATGTAAGCATTATGTTCCCCTAGCCACTGCCGCAGACCCCCAGCAAACAAGCAGTCCCATGTAAGCATTATGTTCCCCTACCCACTCAGATCTCTGAGAAGCAGTCCCATGTAAGCATCATGCCCCCCGCAGACCCTCAGCAAGCAGTCCCATGCAAGCATTATATTCCCCTAGCTACTCCCACAGACCTCTAGCAAACAAGCAGTCACATGTAAGCATTATGTTCCCCTACCCACTGAGAGCCCTGAGAAGCAGTCCCATGTATTCATCATGGCCCCTGCAGACCCCCAGCAGGCAGTCCCATGTAAGCATTATGTTCCCCTACCCACTGAGAATCCCTGGAGAAGCAGTCCAATGTAAGCATCAGGCCCCCACAAACCCCCAGCAAGCATTATGTTCCTCTACCCACTGAGATCCCTGAGCAGTCCCATGTAAACAGACCCCCAGTAAGCAGTCCCCCACAAACCCCCAGCAAGCAGTCCCATGTAAGTATTATGTTCCTCTACCCACTGAGATCCCTAAAAAGCAGTCCCATGTAAACAGACCCCCAGCAAGCAGTCCCCCACAAACCCTCACCAAGCAGTCCATGTAAGCATTATGTTCCTCTACCCACTGAGATCCCTGAGTAGTCCCATGTAAACAGACCCCCAGTAAGCAATCAGTCCTATTTAAGCATTACGCTTTCTTACCTACTCAGATCCCTGAGAATCAGTTTACACATACTATCAGAAGATTATCCGCCCCAGCCTCACAGAAGCCCGCCATAATCCACGCACTGCAGGAGGGAAAGGGAGGTAAAAGGAGGGCACGCCCCTGAAATGAGGAGGCCCCGCCTCTTCTAATGACGTCACACCTGCAAGCAGCCTGTATTCTCTAGCATCTACCTTATCGTCACGTGCTCTCCTGTCCTTCTGTCTGGCCGCTCTGTGTGCTCTGTCTGTCCGTCCTGGTGAGCGCTGTGAGCGCACTGGTGAACAATGGTGTCTCCACATACAAATCGCAAATCACTGCGGCCGGGTGGTGTGGGGATAGTTATTTCAGATATGAGAAGAGAAGAGACGTGTGGAACCGACTGGGATCAGAAAGACAGACAGACAAGACGATGGGTCTAGGAAGACTGCAAAACTATATAACCATGAAACAATGCAAGGACAATAACATTAATCACATCTAGATGTGCAAAGCAGAGGCAAAATCCCAACAGAGAGCAGAGGAGGGCTGCTCTATACACAGTGACACAGCCCGTGCTGCTCTGTACACAGTGACACAGCCGTGCTGCTCTGTACACAGTGACACAGCCGTGCTGCTCTGTACACAGTGACACAGCCGTGCTGCTCTATACACAGTGACACAGCCGTGCTGCTCTATACACAGTGACACAGCCCGTGCTGCTCTATACACAGTGACACAGCCGTGCTGCTCTGTACACAGTGACACAGCCCGTGCTGCTCTATACACAGTGACACAGCCGTGCTGCTCTGTACACAGTGACACAGCCCGTGCTGCTCTACACACAGTGACACAGCCGTGCTGCTCTATACACAGTGACACAGCCGTGCTGCTCTACACACAGTGACACAGCCCGTGCTGCTCTATACACAGTGACACAGCCGTGCTGCTCTACACACAGTGACACAGCCCGTGCTGCTCTATACACAGTGACACAGCCGTGCTGCTCTGTACACAGTGACACAGCCGTGCTGCTCTACACACAGTGACACAGCCGTGCTGCTCTATACACAGTGACACAGCCGTGCTGCTCTACACACAGTGACACAGCCCGTGCTGCTCTATACACAGTGACACAGCCGTGCTGCTCTACACACAGTGACACAGCCGTGCTGCTCTATACACAGTGACACAGCCGTGCTGCTCTACACACAGTGACACAGCCCGTGCTGCTCTATACACAGTGACACAGCCGTGCTGCTCTACACACAGTGACACAGCCCGTGCTGCTCTATACACAGTGACACAGCTGTGCTGCTCTGTACACAGTGACACAGCCGTGCTGCTCTATACACAGTGACACAGCCCGTGCTGCTCTACACACAGTGACACAGCCGTGCTGCTCTACACACAGTGACACAGCCCGTGCTGCTCTATACACAGTGACACAGCCGTGCTGCTCTATACACAGTGACACAGCCCGTGCTGCTCTGTACACAGTGACACAGCCTGTGCTGCTCTATAGACAGTGACTCAGCCGTGCTTCTCTATACACAGTAACAAAGCCATGCTGCTCTATACACAGTAACACAGCCGTGCTGCTCTATACACAGTGACACTGCCGTGCTTCTCTATACACAATAACAAAGCCGTGCTGCTCTATACACAGTAACACAGCCGTACTCCTCTGTAGAGACAGTAACACAGCCGTGCTCCTCTGTAGAGACAGTAACACAGCCGTACTCCTCTATAGACAGTAACACAGCTGTACTCCTCTATAGACAGTAACACAGCCGTGCTCCTCTATAGACAGTAACACAGCCGTACTCCTCTATAGACAGTAACACAGCCGTGCTCCTCTATAGACAGTAACACAGCCGTACTCCTCTATAGACAGTAACACAGCTGTACTCCTCTATAGACAGTAACACAGCTTTGCTCCTCTATAGACAGTAACACAGCCGTACTCCTCTATAGACAGTAACACAGCCGTACTCCTCTGTAGAGACAGTAACACAGCCATACTCCTCTGTAGAGACAGTAACACAGCCGTACTCCTCTGTAGAGACAGTAACACAGCCGTACTCCTCTGTAGAGACAGTAACACAGCCGTACTCCTCTGTAGAGACAGTAACACAGCCGTGCTCCTCTATAGTGACAGTAACACAGCCGTACTCCTCTATAGTGACAGTAACACAGCCGTACTCCTCTATAGTGACAGTAACACAGCCGTACTCCTCTATAGTGACAGTAACACAGCCCTACTCCTCTATAGACACTTGTCATATAGTTGATGACTAGCACTCAACTTTGTGAAGTTTGACAGTGCTGGTTGAACGGATCGAGGGATCCTTGTTATATAAACCTATAGAATCAACGCACTCGCACAGTCTGTTTCAGTTACTCTCAAAAGTGATTTTTATTTCACCAAAAATAGCGTGGAGAAATGTGACAAGCAGAACAACATTTTGGCCAATATTAGGCCTTGATCACAACGTCACTGGAAACAAATGAGAATATACATATAAGTATTTTACAATATTTACAAAGAAAATTACGTACAGTATTTACAGTGGATCCAAGTCTAAAGATATTTGGATACTGTCTATGAAGACATAGCTGGTGGTCATCAACTTAGCTAAATATACAAGTTACAATTAAAACCAAATCAGGGTTTTACTAGAATGGATCTTATGGTTAACAAAGGAATTGAAAGGCTTTACCTTTACCTGCTGTTGATATAGCAATAGGGGTTATTGTCGAGCCCAGGCTTTGGGGTACTCGGGTATCAGGCTGCAAGGGGTTAATGCTCATGTTGTCACGGGGAGTGGTGGCCGTGCCTGATCCCATGTCCTGGGTATATAGTAACATAGTTTTTAAGGTTGAAGGAAGACTTTAAGTCCGTCTAGTTCAACCCATAGCCTAACATGTTGATCCAGAGGAAGGCAAAAAAAAAACGTGGCAACACTACCTCCACATTGGGGAAAAAAATTCCTTCCTGACTCCAGATACGGCAATCAGACTAGTTCCCTGGATCAACGCCCTATCAAAGAATCTAGTATATATAACTGGTAATATTATAGTTTTCAAAAGGGGGATATGTTTACTGGGGATTTATATACAGTTTGTCGTGCCGCCACCTGTAGTTTCTGGTGAGGTGTCACCAGCGCCGCCACAGTCCGCGGGAGGTAGATTGTAGTGCGGCAAGTTATCAAAGTCCTCTACAGGTAGGGCTGGACCTCCGGGACAACGTAATATGGAGGGACAGTGTGTAGTAGAGCCGTAGATGAGATGAGAAGTGTTGGAGCAGTCTATGAGGGGCACCGGGAACGGAGGAGAATGATACACGCACACAGCAGAAGTCTCTTTTACCTTTTACTGATGTTACGGCAGGTAAAGATGTCCAGGGAACTGACAGGTGACCAGGTTGCACAGTGGGTCCCCACAGCAAGTGGGTATAAGGCCTCCTCTGTTCCTCTGTTGTTGCTGAAACCCAGCCTGCATGCAGCCTGACTTGCCTCTTCTATCTTCCTGACTCCGATGTCTGTCTCTCCTCCTGTGCAGTTTTCGGGTTACCCTCTCTGATCACTGCAGTGGTACACTGCTGTGTCTGGCTCCCTCTCTTGACCCACAGGGGTACCGGGTGGCTGTAGCCTCCACGGTGTGACGGGGTTCTCTATGGTCCTGGAGTATCCTACAGGTGCGGATCCCCGATGTCCGGTACGTCTTGGGATGAACTCCCTCAAGTTCCTCACTCCCTTTAGGCTATCTGCTCCTTGCCTTCTGTCCCACTTAGGCTTGCGGGACCTTTTTGAACACTACTATTTACATTCTTACTTTACAATGACTATTTGCATGGTTACTTGTTAGTGTGTTCTACCTCTGACTTTATTGTGCCCACTCTCCATACCTAGACGGGGGTTAACCTCGTGTGCTTCTGTGTGATCTACGCAGGTGTCACTGTCTCAGGTGATGTTTCTAGTGGAGGGCTTGGTGCAGGCATGTCAGGTAAGCAACTGCGTTGCCTTAGTCTCACTACAGGGCTAGCAGTTGTACCGATTGCAGCATCCTCAGATTCTCTAGCAACGGGTATTTCTTCCTGATTCCTTTGTACCACTTCATTGGGCTGGTAGAAATTCAGCACTGGCACTATGATGGCTCCATCTTGTTGAGGCCAATCTTCTGGGAAATCTCCTAAAATGGTTGAGATTACCTTCTTTTTTAACTCTTCATCTGGACTTCTTGAACTGGCTCAGACTCTTGGATTGGTTGAGTTGGGGAATTTTGGTTTTCCCAATCTGTTGGACACTTCTTTATGTGATCCCTGGATACAGTCTGTGTGGTTTTTCCACTATTCTTGCTGATAAGGCAGACTTTGTTGTTGCCATGTCCAGAGTCTAATAGAACATAGGGTTCTTGTTCCCACTGGTCATCTAACTTGTGTCTTGTTCTTTTCCTCTTGAGGACAATACTTCCAGGTGTTATTGGTTCTGCTGGAGCATGTTTGTTATAGTCCCCTTCTTGTTTTTCACTGGATTTCTCCAGGTTATCTTCGACACTGGCTTGAACCATCTTGTATTGTTTGAGGTGATGGGCTTTCCAACTGGGAATGGTGCTATCTGCTTCAGGATCTACTACTCCGAGTTCCAAGTCTACATGTAACTTCCCTGTACGGGCTTTCATCAAGTATGCTGGTGTACAGTTGGTAGAGCTTACTGGAATGTGGTTGTACATATCAACCAAATCAGGTAGTTTCTCCGGCCATTGGTTTCTCTCTTCTAAGGGTAAGATCTTCAGCATGTCGATGATGATATGATTCATCACCTCACAGAGTCCGTTGGCTTGTGGATGATATGGGGTTGTTCTGATCTTTTTGCACCTATACATGTGGAAGAACTCTTGAAAGATCTCCGCTTCGAAGGCTGATCCTTGATCTGTTAGGACTTGTTCAGGGTATCCCAACGGTCTGCAGAAGATGTTTTGAAATGTTCTAGCAGCTGTGGATCTGCGTTCAGCGGCAGACCAGGATACACTTTCTTTCTCTGCTGCGCCAGTTAACTGTCCGAGTACCACAGCAGCGCATTGTTGGCCGGTCATCGCATACATATCTAGGACGCTATTGATTTTTCGCTTGAATTCGTCCAATGTATCAGGGCGTCCGTCATACTGGGGCAATCACATGGCCCCCAGGATGTATGGGAGTGACATCGGCATTATTGGGGCAATTGCGCCCGGTGCGCTGGTGGCGCTGGCAGTGCTACTGAAGGCAGCCATAGGTCCTTCAGTGTAATTCCTATGGTCAACGAACGCGCCTTCTTCGTCACTGGAGGAGGCCGACATGTTGGAGGCCCCCCCTAGTGAATTACAGCCAGTTCTTAAAAGGTTAAACAGTTTGGGAGTTTCCGGACTTGGCCGCGGCGCTCAGGAATCCTGTTCGTGATCACCAGAAAAAGATATGTCGAGCCCAGAGTTTGGGGTACTCGGGTATCAGGCTACAAGGGGTTAACGCTCCTGTTGTCACGGGGAGCGGTGGCCATGCCTGATCCCGTATCCTGGGTATATCTTCAAAAAGGGGATATATTTACAGGGGATTTATATACAGTTTGTCGTGACGCCACCTGTAGTTTCTGGTGAGGTGTCACCAGCACGGCCACGGTTCCGCCGGAGGTAGATGGTAGTGCGGCAAGTTAGCAAAGTCCTCTACAGGTAGGGCTAGACATCCGGGGCAGCGTAATATGGAGGGGCAGTGTGTAGTAGAGCCGTAGATGGGCTGGGGAGTGTTGGAGCAGTCTGAGGGGCACCGGGAATGGAGGGGAATGATACATGCACACAGCAGAAGTCTCTTTAACCTTTTACTGATGTTACAGCAGGTAAAGATGTCCAGGGAACTGACAGGTGACCAGGTTGCACAGTGGGTCCCCACAGCAAGTGGGTATAAGGCCTCCTCTGTTGCTCTGTTGTTGCTGAAGCCTAGCCTGCATGCAGCCTGACTTGCCTCCTCCCTCTTCCTGACTCCGATGTCTGTCTCTCCTCCTGTGTGATCTCTGGGTTACCCTCTATGATCACTGCAGTGGTACACTGCTGTGTCTGTCTCCCTCTCTTGACCCACAGGGGGACTGGGTGGCTGAAGCCTCCACGGTGTGACGGGGTTCTCTGTGGTCCAGGAGTATCCCATAGGTGCGGATCTCCGATGTCCGGTACGTCTTGGGATGAACTCCTCAAGTTCCTCACTCCCTTTAGGCTATCTGCTCCTTGCCTTCTGTCCCACTTAGGCTTGCGGGACGTCAGAAGGGCCACTCTGGGTCACTGGTTCGGGCCTAACCACGGCACCGACCACCAGGACGTCTTCGCAGCTCTCCTAGCGTCTGCACGCTCTGACTAACTCCTCCCCCAGCAGCAGTATTTATAGTGGATCTTGCCTAAGGTCAGCAAGTGGAGCTCCCCCTACTGTGACGGGGTGGAAGATGTTGCATGTAGTAGGTACCTGCTGTGGAAACCCAACTATGCATTAGAGAAGTCTGTGGCTACCTGTGTGAGCAGGGCGCCACATTATCACTTGTGTTGGGGTGGTATAGAGAGGTATAGCAAGATGTAACCTAAGGCTATGTGCGCACTTGGCGGGTTTTGGGCGGTTTACCTGTGTAAACCGCCGGTTTGTTTACATTAGGTTTATGTAAATTTATGTTAATCCAAACCGGCGTTTGGATTAACATTAAACCTAATGTAAACCAACCAAGGCTGTGCACACACCGGCGGTTACACAGCCTCATCCGTTGCTAACCCGCAGGTTTCCCAGCGGGTTAGCAAAGAATGAGCTTGTTCTATAAAACGGCGGTTCTGCAGCGGCTGCAAGCAGAATCATGTGCTGCTTCCAGCCGCTGCAGAATCGCCGCCGAGAACACGCTGTGCATCCGCCGGCTCCCGCCGCACAAACCCGCCAGGAAGCCGGTGGACGGCGCCGGAGCTTCCTGGCGGGTTCCGCCAGCTGCCGCCGACCAAACCGCCGGGTAAGTGTGCACTTACCCTAAGGAAAGAATAGTAGCCATTTGTGATTATCATGATGGATTACCAGTGCTTTTGTGTATGAGACAGTTTTATACCTGGAGTCTGGAAGTAAGATATGTATTTGAGGTCTTCTGCAGACCTGGACTAAAGGCCCAGTCACACATAACGACGCACCAGCGATCCCTATAACGATGTGCAGAAATCACTGGTGCGTCGTGTTTCATATCGCTGGTAAGATGTCAAACAGATATCTCACCAGTGATGTGAAAAGCGACGCACTAGCGATCCAGAATTATACCGAGGTCGTTGGGATTTGTCACTCCGTAGCGTAGCATTGAGATCGTTGGGTGTCGTCCCTGGCAAACACAACGATATAGCGCTCCCAGCGGGAGCGCAACAACATAGAAATGATCCAGAGCAGTGTGTAACGATCAACGATCTCACAGCAGGGGCCAGATCATTGGTGCGTGTCACACATAATGAGATCGCTAACCGTGTCACAAAATCTTTGACGCAACAGCGATCTCGTTATGAGTGACAGGGACTTAAGGATATGTTCGTAGAATGTCCACAGATGTGGGAAGTAATGATGTGTTGTGGTCCAGAGTATGCTAAGGGTTCCTCCTGTGTTGGGGTAGCAGTGTCTTTATTCCAGTTTTCCTCCTGTAGGTATACAGCTTGCAATCACATGGAGGTCAAATAATAGCAATCCATTGTTTAGTATTAAAGGATTTAGTGTATATCACCATTAGGTTAGTCTCTCTAAGCCTAGAGTGTTGCCCTCTATCGTCTGGTGGTGTATTCCTCTACTTATAGTTCTGGATGATAAATAAGTCCACTCATGGACTCCAGTGTGAGGTCCTAGCACACACCTGTTTTTAATTACACCTTTAGACATATAAGCCCACACAGATTCCACCAGCTCACCATTTCACTAGGGCATAGTGTCAGGACCTGGCAGTGGAGGCCCCTTGAAGTGGGTGCCAGGCTTCATCCTCAGTGGCCGCTGATGAGACCAAGACCTCTGTTTTCAACTATAGCACAGGGCAGTTTTCTGCATTACACATTTTCACATTGCAGTTTGATCTTCTCTTTTCAGTGCCGCTCATTAATTTGAATTTTTCATATATATATATAGTAGTGTCGCGGCAGATATCTATTGTTGTTGTAAGTATGATTATTTTCTGCCAGCACCTACGTATACGGTTGATGCCAGTCTTATATATTTACATATTGTCCTTTTTTTGACTGAGCTCCCATTATATATATTTATTTCCCCTTCCCTCCTTTCATAGACTGGTAACCACTCATGGACTCCAGTGTGAGGTCCTAGCACACACCTGTTTTTAATTACACCTTTAGACATATAAGCCCACACAGATTCCACCAGCTCACCATTTCACTAGGGCATAGTGTCAGGACCTGGCAGTGGAGGCCCCTTGAAGTGGGTGCCAGGCTTCATCCTCAGTGGCCGCTGATGAGACCAAGACCTCTGTTTTCAACTATAGCACAGGGCAGTTTTCTGCATTACACATTTTCACATTGCAGTTTGATCTTCTCTTTTCAGTGCCGCTCATTAATTTGAATTTTTCATATATATATATAGTAGTGTCGCGGCAGATATCTATTGTTGTTGTAAGTATGATTATTTTCTGCCAGCACCTACGTATACGGTTGATGCCAGTCTTATATATTTACATATTGTCCTTTTTTTGACTGAGCTCCCATTATATATATTTATTTCCCCTTCCCTCCTTTCATAGACTGGTAACCACTCATGGACTCCAGTGTGAGGTCCTAGCACACACCTGTTTTTAATTACACCTTTAGACATATAAGCCCACACAGATTCCACCAGCTCACCATTTCACTAGGGCATAGTGTCAGGACCTGGCAGTGGAGGCCCCTTGAAGTGGGTGCCAGGCTTCATCCTCAGTGGCCGCTGATGAGACCAAGACCTCTGTTTTCAACTATAGCACAGGGCAGTTTTCTGCATTACACATTTTCACATTGCAGTTTGATCTTCTCTTTTCAGTGCCGCTCATTAATTTGAATTTTTCATATATATATATAGTAGTGTCGCGGCAGATATCTATTGTTGTTGTAAGTATGATTATTTTCTGCCAGCACCTACGTATACGGTTGATGCCAGTCTTATATATTTACATATTGTCCTTTTTTTGACTGAGCTCCCATTATATATATTTATTTCCCCTTCCCTCCTTTCATAGACTGGTAACCACTCATGGACTCCAGTGTGAGGTCCTAGCACACACCTGTTTTTAATTACACCTTTAGACATATAAGCCCACACAGATTCCACCAGCTCACCATTTCACTAGGGCATAGTGTCAGGACCTGGCAGTGGAGGCCCTTGAAGTGGGTGCCAGGCTTCATCCTCAGTGGCCGCTGATGAGACCAAGACCTCTGTTTTCAACTATAGCACAGGGCAGTTTTCTGCATTACACATTTTCACATTGCAGTTTGATCTTCTCTTTTCAGTGCCGCTCATTAATTTGAATTTTTCATATATATATATGGTAGTGTCGCGGCAGATATCTATTGTTGTTGTAAGTATGATTATTTTCTGCCAGCACCTACGTATACGGTTGATGCAGTCTTATATATTTACATATTGTCCTTTTTTGACTGAGCTCCCATTATATATATTTATTTCCCTTCCCTCCTTTCATAGATGGTAACCACTCATGGACTCCAGTGTGAGGTCCTAGCACACACCTGTTTTTAATTACACCTTTAGACATATAAGCCCACACAGATTCCACCAGCTCACCATTTCACTAGGGCATAGTGTCAGGACTGGCAGTGGAGGCCCTTGAAGTGGGTGCCAGGCTTCATCCTCAGTGGCCGCTGATGAGACCAAGACCTCTGTTTTCAACTATAGCACAGGGCAGTTTTCTGCATTACACATTTTCACATTGCAGTTTGATCTTCTCTTTTCAGTGCCGCTCATTAATTTGAATTTTTCATATTATATATAGTAGTGTCGCGGCAGATATCTATTGTTGTTGTAAGTATGATTATTTTCTGCCAGCACCTACGTATACGGTTGATGCCAGTCTTATATATTTACATATTGTCCTTTTTTTGACTGAGCTCCCATTATATATATTTATTTCCCTTCCCTCCTTTCATAGACTGGTAACCACTCATGGACTCCAGTGGAGGTCCTAGCACACACCTGTTTTTAATTACACCTTTAGACATATAAGCCCACACAGATTCCACCAGCTCACCATTTCACTAGGGCATAGTGTCAGGACCTGGCAGTGGAGGCCCTTGAAGTGGGTGCCAGGCTTCATCCTCAGTGGCCGCTGATGAGACCAAGACTCTGTTTTCAACTATAGCCAGGGCAGTTTCTGCATTACACATTTTCACATTGCAGTTTGATCTTCTCTTTTCAGTGCCGCTCATTAATTGAATTTTCTATATAATATATGTAGTGTCGCGGCAGATATCTATTGTTGTTGTAAGTATGATTATTTTCTGCCACACTAGTATACGGTTGATGCCAGTCTTATATATTTACATATTGTCCTTTTTTTGACTGAGCTCCCATTATATATATTTATTTTCCCTTCCCTCCTTTCATAGACTGGTAACCACTCATGGACTCCAGTGTGAGGTCCTACACAACACCTGTTTTTAATTACACCTTTAGACATATAAGCCCACACAGATTCCACCAGCTCACCATTTCACTAGGGCATAGTGTCAGGACCTGGCAGTGGAGGCCCCTTGAAGTGGGTGCCAGGCTTCATCCTCAGTGGCCGCTGATGAGACCAAGACCTCTGTTTTCAACTATAGCACAGGGCAGTTTTCTGCATTACACATTTTCACATTGCAGTTTGATCTTCTCTTTTCAGTGCCGCTCATTAATTTGAATTTTTCATATATATATATGGTAGTGTCGCGGCAGATATCTATTGTTGTTGTAAGTATGATTATTTTCTGCCAGCACCTACGTATACGGTTGATGCCAGTCTTATATATTTACATATTGTCCTTTTTTTGACTGAGCTCCCATTATATATATTTATTTCCCCTTCCCTCCTTTCATAGACTGGTAACCACTCATGGACTCCAGTGTGAGGTCCTAGCACACACCTGTTTTTAATTACACCTTTAGACATATAAGCCCACACAGATTCCACCAGCTCACCATTTCACTAGGGCATAGTGTCAGGACCTGGCAGTGGAGGCCCCTTGAAGTGGGTGCCAGGCTTCATCCTCAGTGGCCGCTGATGAGACCAAGACCTCTGTTTTCAACTATAGCACAGGGCAGTTTTCTGCATTACACATTTTCACATTGCAGTTTGATCTTCTCTTTTCAGTGCCGCTCATTAATTTGAATTTTTCATATATATATATAGTAGTGTCGCGGCAGATATCTATTGTTGTTGTAATGATAAATAAGGAAGACACCATTAATCGTTCAGTGAGGTGCTTATCTTGTAAGTAGGTGTGGGGCTGCAGGCTGATAAACCGCTCACTTGAGGTTATCTGTATGGCCAGCATGTCCGTGCCCTGGCTGAGGGAAGTAGCATCTGACGGCCGCCGCCATTCTTTATGCGGCTGGCCGATCATGTGACCGGAAGTGATGTCCGGACCTGCGCCTGCGCAGTAGCGTTGTTTGGCGCTGATGTGTCACTACCGGAAGTGACGTGTCAGAGCTTGTTTAGTTTGGTTGCTGCGGTAACCTCAGCGTGTTACCGCTTGCCTGTCACGTCCTTTGTTATGGGGAGGAACGATTCAGCCTAAAGGTGGCTTCACACCAGGCGACGTCGCTAGCGACATCGCCGAAAAAGTGACGTCACAGCGATGTCGCTAGCGACGTCGCGCTGTGTAAATGAGCGGCGCGACCGCGTTTTATCGCCGGTCGCAGGTTGACAGGTTTACGGGAAGAACCGTAAACCTGTCAACCTGCGAACTGCGATAAGGCTGGATCGCGCCGTCTGACAACGCCAGAGCGATGTCGCACGGCGATCCAGCCTATACCGCAGCGTTGCTGCGGATCGCTCGCTGGGCTGAGCCCAGCCCAGCGAGCGATGTCACCGCCCGCATCGCTGCGGCATCGCCGGCCGCAGCAATTCTGTGTGACAGCTGACCAGCGATGTCGGAAGCGAGCGGGCACCCGCTCATCGCTTCCGACGTCGCTGGTCACATCGCCTAGTGTGACGGGACCTTTACAGTGTAGGATTAACTATGTGGTGTCCTGCTGAGCTTGTTTGTATGTTGAATGGTATTTGTTATGGAAATGCAATAGACACTTTATAGAGTTCTATACTGTGGACAATAGAGCGGTTAAGTGAATGAGGGCTGGAAATTATCTGCAGAGTTGGCTGAAGTGCTACGTGGGGATTGGTTTTACTGGCATTCGTAAGTGTCAGTCTTAGAACAATCCATGCTTACAATAACATAATGTGTTAGTGTCTAACTGCTCTAGTAAATCGGTCTCATGTTGCTATAGGGCTGTGCCACATGACTGTACATAGAATTGATCCTCAAAGAGAAAGTAGTTCTCTCTGAGGCCTAAATCCAATAGTTCTAAGCATAGGTCATAGGTATATACTATATCACACGACGAGGGTTTGGAGGCCGTCTCAACCACTTTACACAGGGCCAACATCAATGCTAACACTAGGGACCAATGCGTAGAACTATTGGATTTAGTCCTCAGAGAGAACTACTTTCTCTTTGAAGATCAATTCTATGTCCAGTCATGTGGCACAGCTATGGGCTCTAACGTAGCTCCGGCTTACGCAAATCTGTATATGGATCTTTTTGAAGACTCATATGTGTATTCCAATACCCTCTTCCAGACATATGCAACCACCTGGTACCGCTACATAGATGACATATTTTGTATTTGGCAGGGCACAGAAGACAGTCTACAAGATTTCTTCAACACCATAAACACAGTAAGAACGAAACTCAAGTTCACGTTTAACTCACACAACCACGAGATCTCATTTCTAGCCACAAAAATTCTCAAGGATGTACATGGTAAACTAACAACCGGTCTATAGACTAAACCAACAGACTGCAATGGTCTCCCCCTCTATGACAGTTGCCACTCAAAACCAACTAAGAACAGTCTCCCACGCTCACAGTTCAAGAGAGTGACTGGTATTGTATCAGACCCTCCACCAGAGACACTAGGCTAAAAGAAATGGCTAACAAATTCACTGCTAGGCATTAACCCTCCAACTTGCTTACAACCGAACTACACAGTGCCATCAACGATTCCGACACAAGGATGGACTGCCCCAAAACATTAGAGAGAGTACCCTTTGTGCATACATACCATCCCTCTATGCCAAAATTCCACAACTTAGTCCGCAAACATTGGTCACTACTATCCAAAGCCCATCCCAACATACAAGTCTTTCAAAATCCACCACTCCTGTGCAGTAGAAGACCCAGAAACATCAGAGATCAGTTGGTTAGGGCAGATTTGGGCACTAAAAAACAACGTGCAAGAGTGTGAGAAACATGCAAAAAAGTGCTAGAAAAGTTCAAAAATGTGCAAAAAAAGTGCGAGAAATGTGCAAAAAAAGTGTGAAAAGTGCGAGAAACATGCAAAAAGTGCGAGAAATGAGCAAAAAAAAGTGCTCGTAAAGTATAAAAAAAGTGCAAAAGCGTGCAAAAAGAAACGTGCAAAAAACAGTGCACAAAAGTGCAAGAAAAGTGTAAAAACGTGCAAAAAAAAGTCTAAAAAAAAAAAGTGCAAGAACAATGCAAGAAAAGTGTAAAAAAGTGCAAAAAAAGTCTAAAAAAAAAAGTACATGAACAGTGCAAAAAAGTGCAAGAAATGTGCAAAAAAACTGCAAAGAAAAGTGCAAAAAAGTGCAAGAAACGTCCAAGAAAAGTGCGAGAAACATGCAAAAAGTGCGAGAAATTATCAAAAAAAAGTGCTAGTAAAGTATAAAAAGTGCACAAAAAAACGTGCAAACACAGTGCACAAAAGTGCAAGAAAAGTGTAAAAAAGTGCAAAAAAAAGTGCAAGAAAAGTCTAAAAAAGTGCAAGAACAGTGCAAAAAGGTGCAAAAAATTCAAGAAAAGTGCAAAAAAAATGCAAGAAAAGTGTAAAAAAAGGCGCAAAATGCAAAAACGTGCAAGAAAAAATGCGAGAAATGTGGAAAAAAAGTGCAGGAGAAGTGCGAAAAATGTGCATGAAAAGTTTAAAAACGTGCAAAAAAGTGCAAGAACGCTGCAAAAACATGCTGAAAAGTGCAAAAAAAGTGCAAGAAAAGTGTAAAAAAAGTGCAAAATGCAAAAACATGCAAGAAAAGTACGAGAAATGTGCAATAAAAGCACAAGAAGCGTGCAAGAAACGTGCAAAAAACTTCAAGAAAAGTGTAAGAAAAGTGCATAAAACGTGCAAAAAAAGCGCAAGAAATGTGCGAGAAATGAGCAAAAAAAAGTGCAGGAAAAGTGTAAACAAAAGCGTAAGAACAGTGCAAAAACATGCAAAAAAAGTGCGAGAAACGTGCAAAAAGGTTCAAGAAAAGTGTAAAAAAAAGTGCGAGAAAAGTGCAAGAACAGTGCAGAAGCATGCAAAAAAAAGTGCGAGAAATGTGCAAAAAAAATGCGAGAAACAAGCAAGAAAAGTGCAAAAACGTAAAAAAAGTGCAAGAAATGTGCAAAAAGCGCGAGAAACGTGCAAACAAGTGCTAGAAAAGTGCGAGAAACGTGCAAAGAAGTGCTAGAAAGTGTGAGAAACGTGCAAAAAAGTGCAAGAAAAGTGTAAAAACACTCAGAAAAGTGCGAGAAAGCTGCAAAAAAAATGAAAAAAGTGCAAGAAACATGCAAAAAAGTGCAATATAAAAGTGCGAGAAACGCGCACAAAAAGTGCAAAAAAGTGCAAGAAACTTTCAAGAATAGTGCGAGAAACGTGCAAAAAAAAGTGCAAGTTATTAGGCAAGTTTTATTGTAGAGGATTATTTTTATTATTGATCAGCAACTACGTTCTCAATCAACCCAAAAGACAAATATCAAAGCAACTTAATAAAAACCAAATATATTCCCATCTCACTTGTTTATTTTCACCAGGTAAACTAATATAACTGCACAAAATTTAGGAAAAAACATTCCTGACATGCAAAAACAAAACCCAATAAAAATTAGTGACCAATATAGCCACCTTTCTTTATGATATGTGAATATAAAAAACTAGCTGGGAGCCCGATGCACATGCATCGGGATTCTAGAACGTCGAGTCTCTGACTCGCAATGCCCGCTGCGCGGGCATTGCGAGTCGACTTAGAACTGCTCGCAATGGCCGCGACGGCCAATGCTTCGCGCGTATCCACATGACCACGCCGGAAGTGGAAGTGGCAAAAAAGCTATTCGCAATTATATAGTAGACTAGCTGTGAGCCCGATGCAAATGCATCGGGATTCTAGAACGTGCATTAATTTGATTATAGTAGTTATAGCTGGTGTGAGGACTTTTCGGGGGGGGGGTGTGAATAGTTTTTCGGGGGGTGTGAATAGTTTTTTGGGGGGGTCCAATACTTTTTTTGTGGGGTCCAATACTTTTTTTGTGACAAAGCCACGGCGATTTCGGGGTGTTCTCATTCAGGTCGGCATTTTTTTTTTTTTTTATTATTATTTTTTATTGAATTATTTATTATTTTTTATTAATTTTTTTATTATTTTTTAATTATTTTTTTATTATTTTTTTTATTATTAAATTTATTTATTATTTTAAGTGAGACTGAGACACAGTTCTCATTCAGGTCCGCATTTTTTTTTTTTTTTTTATTCTTATTTTTTATTTAATTATTTATTATTTTTTATTTATTTTTTTATTATTTTTTAATTATTTTTTTATTATTTTTTTTATTATTAAATTTATTTATTATTTTAAGTGAGACTGAGAAACAGTTCTCATTCAGGTCCGCATTTTTTTTTTATTTATTCTTAGTTTTTATTTAATTATTTATTATTTTTTATTTATTTTTTTATTATTTTTTAATTATTTTTTTATTATTTTTTTTATTATTAAATTTATTTATTATTTTAAGTGAGCCTGAGACACAGTTCTCCTTCAGGTCCGCTCAAACATCTCATAGAGTTACATAGAGGATAATGCTGCACGCTGATTGGTCGTCTTCCATCTCCATTAGGGAAAACAATGCGCCAGTGATTTTCTCTAAGGGAAACAATGGAAGATCAGAGCCGGTTGCTGAAGGAGAGATCGGTGGGGAAGGAAGGACGGCCGGATGAAGAGTCGAAGCAGTGTCTGAAGAAGGTAGTGTCGTCGGCGCGAAGGGGGGGACGTGTGCTGGACTATGGAGGGTGGGTATGAAGACAGGTAAGGGATCAGGCGTCGGGAGGGGGGGGTGTGCGGACATATGGGGGGGGGGTGTGCGGCATATGGGAGGCGGGGGTGTGCGGCATATGGAGGAGGGGTGTGCGGGCATATGGCGGCGGGGGTGTGCGGGCATATGGCGGCGGGGGTGTGCGGGCATATGGCGGCGGGGGTGTGCGGGCATATGGGGCGGGGGTGTGCGGGCATATGGCGGCGGGGGTGTGCGGGCATATGGCGGCGGGGGTGTGCGGGCATATGGGAGGGGGTGTGCGGGCATATGGCGGCGGGGGTGTGCGGGCATATGGGCGGGGGGGTGTGCGGGCATATGGCGGCGGGGGTGTGCGGGCATATGGAGGCGGGGGTGTGCGGCATATGGAGGGGGGGTGTGCGGGCATATGGCGGCGGGGGTGTGCGGGCATATGGTGGCGGGGGTGTGCGGGCATATGGGGGGGGTGTGCGGGCATATGGAGGAGGGGGTGTGCGGGCATATGGCGGCGGGGGTGTGCGGGCATATGGAGGAGGGGGTGTGCGGGCATATGGGGCGGGGGGTGTGCGGGCATATGGAGGCGGGGGTGTGCGGGCATATGGAGGACGGGGGTGTGCGGGCATATGGAGGCGGGGGTGTGCGGGCATATGGCGGCGGGGGTGGCGGGCATATGGCGGCGGGGGGTGCGGATGGGCGGGCATATGGAGGGGGGGTGTGCGGGCATATGGAGGCGGGGGGTGTGCGGGCATATGGCGGCGGGGGTGTGCGGGCATATGGAGGCGGGGGTGTGGGCTATGCGGGGGGGGGCGGGCATATGGCGGCGGGGTGTGGGGTGGGGGGGGTTGGGAATGGCGGCGGGGTGTGCGGGCATATGGGGCGGGGGTGTGCGGGCATATGGCGGCGGGGTTGGGCTGGAGGGGTGTGGCGGGCATATGGAGGAGGGGGTGTGCGGGCATATGGCGGCGGGGGTGTGCGGGCATATGGAGGAGGGGGTGTGCGGGCATATGGCGGCGGGGGTGTGCGGGCATATGGAGGCGGGGGTGTGCGGGCATATGGCGGCGGGGGGTGTGCGGGCATATGGAGGAGGGGGTGTGCGGGCATATGGCGGCGGGGGTGTGCGGGCATATGGCGGCGGCTGAGGTAGCGACTCGCAATGGCCTCGCAGCCATTGCTCGCGCTACCTCAGCGGTAAATCGCTAGCTTTGTGGCCGAACCTCTGGTTCTATTTTCGGCCAGCGACTCGCAATGGCCGCTTCGCGGCCATTGCTCGCACAAAGCTAGCGACTCGCAATGGCCTCGCGTCCATTGCTCGCGCAGGGCAACGACTCGCATTGGCCGCTTCGCGGCCAATGCTTCGTTCGTATCCACATGACGACACCGGAAGTAGCGCCCAGAGGGGCGCTTTTCCGATTCGTGATTATATAATAGATTAGCATTATTAGCATTAATATTAGCATTAATAGCATAATTATTAGCATTAATAGCATTATTATTAGCAGTAATAGCATTATTATTAGCATTAATAGCATTATTAATAGCATTAATAGCATTAATAATACAATTAATAGCATTAATATTAGCATTAATAGCATTAATAGTATTATTAATAGCATGAATAGCATTATTAATAGCATTAATAGCATTATTAATAGCATTATTAATAGCATTAATAGCATAAATAATAGAATTAATAGCAGAAATAATCGCATTAATAGCATTAGTATTAGCATAAAGAGCATTAATAGCAATATTATTAGCATGAATAGCATTTTGAATAGCATAAATAGCATGATAATTAGCCTTAAT
This sequence comes from Allobates femoralis, assembly GCA_033576535.1. Classification (NCBI taxonomy): domain Eukaryota; kingdom Metazoa; phylum Chordata; class Amphibia; order Anura; family Aromobatidae; genus Allobates; species Allobates femoralis. The sequence goes on from JARQOC010000009.1 coordinate 78,839,078, forward strand.
AGCATTATTAATCACGTTAATATGATTATTATTAGCATTATTTATTATTAGCATTATTAGCATTATTATTAGCATTAATAGCATAATTATTAGCATTAATAGCATTATTATTAGCAGTAATAGCATTATTAATAGCATCAATAGCATTAATAATACAATTAATAGCATTAATATTAGCATTAATAGCATTAATAGTATTATTAATAGCATGAATAGCATTATTAATAGCATTAATAGGATTAATAGCATTATTAATAGCATTATTAATAGCATTAATAGCATAAATAATAGAATTAATAGCATAAAAAATAGCATTAATAGCATTAGTATTAGCATAAAGAGCAGTAATAGCAATATTATTAGCATGAATAGCATTTTGAATAGCATAAATAGCATGATTATTAGCCTTAATAGCATTATTAATCACGTTAATATGATTATTATTAGCATTATTAGCATTAATATTAGCATGAATAGCATAATTATTAGCATTAATAGCATTATTATTAGCAGTAATATCATTATTATTAGCATTTTTTTTTTTTAATTATTTTTTATTTAATTATTTATTATTTTTTATTTTTTTTTTTATTATTTTTTTTATTATTGTTTTATTATTTTTTTTATTATTAAATTTATTTATTATTTTAAGTGAGCCTGAGACACAGTTCTCCTTCAGGTCCGCTCAAAGGGCTCATATTAGTAGCATTTTTTTTTTTTTTTTATTATTATTTTTTATTTAATTATTTATTATTTTTTATTTATTTTTTTATTATTTTTTTTATTATTAAATTTATTTATTATTTTAAGTGAGCCTGAGACACAGTTCTCCTTCAGGTCTGCTCAAAGGGCTCATATTATTAGCATTTATTTATTTTTTTTATTATTATTTTTTATTTAATTATTTATTATTTTTTATTTCTTTTTTTATTATTTTTTAATTATTTTTTTATTATTTTTTTTTTATTATTAAATTTATTTATTATTTTAAGTGAGCCTGAGACACAGTTCTCCTTCAGGTCCGCTCAAAGGGCTCATATTATTAGCATTTATTTTTTTTTTTTATTATTTTTTATTTAATTATTTATTATTTTTTATTTATTTTTTTATTATTTTTTATTTATTTTTTTATTATTTTTTTATTATTAAATTTATTTGTTGACATACATTAGCGGTGTGTCGGCGATTTTATGGCCGGCCACCTGGTTCTATTTGTCGGCCCTAAAATCGCGGACACACCGCTAATGCATGTCTATGGGCAGTCAGGCCGATTTCTGATTGGTCACTCTCTGCTGACGCCGACCAATCAGAATTCGACCTCACTGCCCATAGACATACATTAGCGGTGTGTCAGCGATTTTGGGGCCGACAAATAGAACCAGGTGGCCGGCCATAAAATCGCCGACACACCGCTAATGTATTTGAATGGGAAATGAGGCGCTCTTCTGATTGGCTGAGGGCAGTAGACAGCGACCAATCAGAAGAGCACCTCACATCTCATAGAGATAGAATGGCGGATTTTTCGTCCATTCTATCTCAATGAGAAGTGAAGAGGACGTCGGAGCTGGAAGTTGGCGGAAAGAAGACAGAAGACCCCCGGGGCCGGACGAAGAGCCGGTGATGGCGGAAAGAAGAGAGAAGACCGGCGTGGCCGGAGGAAGAGGACGCCTGGCCGGACGGAGGACTTGTGGATCGGACGGACGATCAGATGACTAAGAAGGCATGTAAGTGATCGACGGGGGCGTTAGGTTAGGGGACGGCGGGGGCTTCGGGTGTAGGGCCTTAGGTGTTAGCGACAGCGGCGGGGGAAAGCGGCAGTAGCTTAGGAGGCGGCGGGGCTTAGGGGATAGGGGCTTAGGTGCGGCGGGGCTTTGGGGGTAGGGGGTTAGGTGCGGCGGGGCTTAGAGGGTAGTGGCTTAGGTGCAGCGGGGCTTAGAGGGTAGTGGCTTAGGTGCAGCGGGGCTTAGGGGGTAGGGGCTTAGGTGCGGCGGGGCAGCGGCGGACGGTAGGGGCTTAGGTGCGGCGGGGCTTAGGGGGTAGGGGCTTAGGTGCGTCTGGGCTTAGGTGCGGCGGGGCTTAGGGGGTAGGGGCTTAGGTGCGGCGGGTCGGGGCTTAGGTGCGGCGGGGCTTAGGGGGTAGGGGCTTAGGTGCGGCGGGGCTTAGGGGGTAGGGGCTTAGGTGCGGCGGGGCTTAGGGGGTCGGGGCTTAGGTGCGGCGGGGCTTAGGGGGTAGGGGCTTAGGTGCGGCGGGGCTTAGGGGGTAGGGGCTTAGGTGCGGCGGGTCGGGGCTTAGGTGCGGCGGGGCTTAGGGGGTAGGGGCTTAGGTGCGGCGGGGCTTAGGGTGTAGGGGCTTAGGTGCGACGGACTTAGGGGGTAGGGGCTTAGGTGCGGCGGACTTAGACGTAGGGGTTAGGGGCTTAGATGCGGCGGGGCTTATAGGGTAGGGGCTTAGATGCGGCGGGGCTTATAGGGTAGGGGCTTAGGTGCGGCGGGGATTAGGGGGTGGGGGGGTAGGGGCTTAGATGCGGCGGGGCTTATAGGGTAGGGGCTTAGATGCGGCGGGGCTTATAGGGTAGGGGCTTAGGTGCGGCGGGGATTAGGGGGGTGGGGGGGTAGGGGCTTAGGTGCGGCGGGGCTTAGAGGGTAGGGGCTTAGGTGCGGCGGGGCTTAGAGGATGGGGCTGTGCGGACATTGGGGGGGAGGGGCTGTGCGGACATTGGGGGGGGGGGTGTGCGGACATTGGCGGGGGGGCTGTGCGGGACATTGGGGGGGGGCTGTGCGGACATTGGCGGGGGGGCTGTGCGGACATTGGGGGGGGGGGCTGTGCGGACATTGGCGGGGGGGGCTGTGCGGACATTGGCGGGGGGGCTGTGCGGACATTGGGGGGGGGCTGTGCGGACATTGGCGGGGGGGGGGCTGTGCGGACATTGGCGGGGGGGTGGCGGACATTGGGGGGGGGGCTGTGCGGACATTGGCGGGGGGGGCTGTGCGGACATTGGCGGGGGGGGCTCTGCGGACATTGGCGGGGGGGGGCTCTGCGGACATTGGCGGGGGGGCTGTGCGGACATTGGCGGGGGGGGCTGTGCGGACATTGGCGGGGGGGGCTGTGGCGGACATTGGGGGGGGGCGTGCGGACATTGGCGGGGGGCTGTGTGACATTGGCGGGGGGGGCTGTGCGGACATTGGCTGGGGGGGCTGTGCGGACATTGGCGGGGGGGGGCTGTGCGGACATTGGGGGGGGGGGGTGTGTGCGGACATTGGGGGGGGTGTTGTGCGGACATTGTGGGGTGGGGGGGGTGCTGTGCGGACATTGTGGGGGGGTGCTGTGCGGACATTGTGGGGGGGTGTTGTGCGGACATTGTGGGGGGGTGCTGTGCGGACATTGTGGGGGGGTGTTGTGCGGACATTGGGGGGGTGCTGTGCGGACATTGCGGGGGGGCTGTGCTAGACTGTGGATGGGGGCTGGCGGCGGAGGTGAGGGGGGGTGTGCGGTTCTGGAGGGCGGTGCGGGTCTGGGGAGCGTTGCTGGGCTGTGGATCGGGGCTGGGGGGGAGGCACAGGGGGCAGCTGCATAGTCGGAGGTGGGCTGTGGGTATCGGGGAGCAGAGGCGGCATTGGCGGCCATTGCGAGTCGGCTTAAAACTGCTCGCAATGGCCGCTTCGCGGCCAATGCTTCGCGCGTATCCACATGACCACGCCGGAAGTAGCGCCGAGAGGGGCGCTTTTGCGATTCGTGATTATATAATAGATAATCATTGCGCCACACTGTTTTAAAAGAGCCTATCGTGATTACTATTACTCTTATGCTCACTCACCTTTTCTTGTTGTGCCAAATCTGCACAACAAGACTGTAGGCTCAATGGTGAGAGAGCAGCTGTAGATCCTCTCCCGTCGGCTCCTGATTCAAGGCTGACAACGTGATGGAACAACTTGCTTCTATCCGGATCCCATGACCGGTCATGTGCTTTCCACGTCAGCAAGGTCCTTTCAACTAGAGCAGCTCGCAACCACCACACTCCCATAGGGAGGCGAGAACCAGGGAAAATATAGAATAGTGGTGTTCAAGTTGCGGCGCTAAGGAAGGACACTGTGCAGGTAAAAGCTTCTGAAAGATTACCTCCTGATTTATTAGACAAAAATAGTTAGGATTCCTCCTGCCACAACATGTTTCAACGCCCAATGCGTCATTGGGCGTTGAAACATGTTGTGGCGGAAGGAATCCTAACTATTTTTGTGTAATAAATCAGGAGGTAATCTAATAAATCAGGAGGTAATCTAATAAATCAGGAGGTAATCTTTCAGAAGCTTTTACCTGCACAGTGTCCTTCCTTAGCGCCGCAACTTGAACACCACTATTCTATATTTTCCCTGGCTACCTTTCTTTATGATGACACTCAACAGCCTTCCATCCATAGATTCTGTCAGTTGCTTGATCTGTTTATGATCAACATTGCGTGCAGCAGCCACCACAGCCTCCCAGACACTGTTCCCAGAGGTGTACTGTTTTCCTTCCCTGTAGATCTCACATTTTAGGAGGGACCACAGGTTCTCTATGGGGTTCAGATCAAGTGAACAAGGGGGCCATGTCATTATTTTTTCTTCTTTTAGACCTTTACTGGCCAGCCACGCTGTGGAGTATTTTGATGCATGTGATGGAGCATTGTCCTGCATGAAAATCATGTTTTTCTTGAACGATACCGACTTCTTCCTGTACCACTGCTTGAAGAAGATGTCTTCCAGAAACTGGCAGTAGGTCTGGGAGTTGAGCTTCACTCCATCCTCAACCCGAAAAGGTCCCACAAGTTCATCTTTGATGATACAAGCCCATACCAGTACTCCACCTCCACCTTGCGGGCCTCTGAGTCGGAGTGGAGCTCTCTGCCCTTTACTGATCCAGCCTCTGGCCCATCAAGAGTCACTCTCATTTCATCAGTCCATAAAACCTTTGAAAAATCAGTCTTAAGATATTTCTTGGCCCAGTCTTGATGTTTTATCTTATGTTTCTTGTTCAAAGGTGGTCGTTTTTCAGCCTTCCTTACCTTGACCATGTCCCTGAGTATAGCACCCCTTGTGATTTTTGATACTCCAGTAATGTTGCAGCTCTGAAATATGGCAAAACTGGTGGCAAATGGCATCTTGGCAGCTTCACGCTTGATTTTCCTCAATTCATGGGCAGTTATTTTGAGCTTTTTTGCCCAACACGCTTCTTGCGACCCTGTTGGCTCTTTTCCATGAAACGTTAAATTGTTCGGTGATCACACTTCAAAAGTTTGTCAATTTCAAGACAGCTGCATCCCTCTGCAAGACATCACACAATTTTGGACTTTTCAGAGCCTGTCAAATCTCTTTTCTGACCCATTTTGTCTAAGGAAAGACATTTGCCTAATAATTAAGCACACCTTATGTAGGGTGTTGATGTCATTAGACTACACCCCTCCTCATTACAGAGATGCACATCACCTGCTTTACTTAATTGGTAGATGGCTCTCAAGCCTATACAGCTTGGAGTAGGACAACATGTATAAAAAGTATCATGTGATCAAAATACTCATTTGTCTAATAATTCTGCACACAGTGTATAGCCTCTATCAACAAAAATCTGTCGAAAGTCACTTGCTTGTTGCTCAAACAATTCCCCATTGGAGCAGATTCTATTTGCTCGCAGGAACTGACCTATAGGTATTCCACATATGGTCGAAGTTGGATGACAAGAGCTTGCATGTAACAGAGAATTTGTTGATGTGGTCTTCCGATATACATCAATGGTCAAATCTCCATTGGCTAGTGCTTTGATGTAAATATCCAAAAACTCTCATTCTCTTCCACATTTATATGTCAATTTAATATTGACATAATAGGAGTTTAGTCTCCTCATCAGAGCCTCCAATTCTGACAACGTGCCCCCCCCAAAATGAAACACACATCGTCAATGAATCTCATCCAGTGATGGACCTTCTCCATTTCGGGGGATGAGATCACCCGAAAAAAATTTCACTTTCCCAGGCCCCCAGAAACAGGTTTGCATACGAGGGGGCACAACTGGCCCCCATCGCTGTACCCTGATTTTGGAGGTACACCTGGTTGGAGTAGAGAAAGCATTATGGGTTGGTATAAATTCCAACAGCACCAATAAGAGTGCTGTTATTCCCTGGTCGATGCTGTTGTTATCCAAAAACCACTTCACTGCTTTTAGTCCATCCTGATGCCTAATGGACGTATACAAAGACTCTACGTCTACTGTGACCATCATCATGTTATCAGTCAAGTGTATATGATCTAATCTATGAAGGGTTGCAGTGGTATCCTTGATGTACGAAAGTAATGTCATCACAATAAGTTTTAGAAAATGATCTATCACTTTACATACCACATCACATAAACTATCAACACCGGAGACTATAGGTCTTCCGGGTGGGTCCGCTTGATTTTTATGTATTTTTTGGATTACGTATAGAGTGGCCATACTTGGTTGTAACTTTTTTACATAATCCAACATTTCTTTGGACACCACCCCTTCATTATAGGCATCTTTCAAGATTTTACTCAATTCATTTTGGAACACTGTTAGGATACCTTTACACGCCGCAACTTTTGGCGGCGTTCGGAGGCAATCTAATGTGCGCGTGCACGTTTTTCATGGTTGCCTCTAAACGCCGAAGGCGCTTTTAGACGCCGCAATTTCAACCTCAGCCTAAGGTGACGTGTCTTCCCGGAAGTTCCCACACAAACTGCGGGAAACATTCGGTAGACTCCCGTCGCCGCTTCACACGCCGCAATCCCCAAAGGAATGTGGGTGTACATGTTCAGTGCCGCAAGAACATAGGCATGAGAGACTGGTGTATTCCGCTCCCCAAACACCCGGATTAGACAACGCAATAGCTTTATGATTGGCCAGCCTGCGCAGGAAGGCTGGCTAATACATGACGCCATTGCCATTGTGTACTGTGAATGGACAGCTGTTCAAATATGGCACCCTGTGAAGGAACAGTCAATGGAAACACAATAGCCACCACCAATCATCGCTGACGGGGCGCGGACTCCAGCACGCTGTGGCACGCCTCCGGGAAATCAATAGGCGACGCTGATTCCATCCCTATCGCCCCTTCACACGCCAAAAGCAGGGAATTTCCCGTTCATGGTTGCCTCTAGTTTTGGAGCAGTGCAGTGAAATCGGAACCAGGCGCAAGTTTTTTGATTGGCGCCAGATTCCCCAATTAGACGCCGCAATTTCATAACAATTTCACGGCGATGGTGACGGGGCTACTGATTGCCTGTCAGATTTCTCTCCGCAGTTGGGCGTGTAAAGGTACCCTTACAGGATATGATTGAAGTTTTTTGTAATATTGTGCATCATTTAGGAGTTTTTTTGCTTGTTTAACATATAGATTATTTGGCCACACAACAAGATTACCGCTAGTCAGTGGGCTTGAATGTTACATTATGCCAACTCCTTAGTTCTTTTAATGCATTTCGTTCCTATTTAGCGATGTTTGAATTATAATTCTGTTTAGATGCCAATCTTTCTACCTCTGATGTCACTGATTTGGTGAACACCTCCACTTGACGACATATATTTAGACTAGGGAACTTTTTTTTTTACTCAATTAGGTGGTTAGTGAATGTGCCGTACTCACTTTTGTCTAATCCTCCTCCCCTTCCTCCATTGATTCCAGCATTTTAAATACTTTATTTTCCTCCATAGAAAATGGATTAATGGGATTAGTTTTATCATGTAGTTTTTTTAACACCAGCATCCTGGAGAATAGATGGATATCTTTAACTGTCAAAAAACGGGTCTATAGAAGATGAAGGAGAAAAACAGACCTTTTTCTAATAAATTAAGTTGTGCATCAGTAATAACCTGAGAAGAGAGATTAATTACCTTAGAACGGTCATTCCTCTGGGTTTTTGCACAACCGTTCCCATCTCTCTGCTCATGGTATTTATGTTTTCCAGCTAGACGAGTTCTTGGTGCAGCTGGTAATGTAAAGGCCACGTCACACGCTTCAATATCGTTAACGATATCGCTGAAACGTCACTTTAATTGCTGAAACGATATTGTTTGTGCGTCATTGCGTGTAACCGAATGATCTTTTCTCGAAAAATCGTTTGATCGCTCATCACAGATTTGAGTTCCTGACCTCAAATCCGTCGTGCGTCATTCAATTAACCAGCGTTCAACCTGCTGCATCGTTGTGTGTGACACCGCGATAATGATTTTGTGAACGACTTTGCCTGTTCACAACATTGAACAAGTATCGTCTCCGGGTTGTGCGAATGATACCTGCTCACTACATCGTTGGCGCCTCGTTCATGATATCTAGACGTGTGACATCTCACCAACGTTCTCAAAAGATTGACCGAACGATCTTGTTCACGGGAAATTGCTCTTGCGATCGTTAACGATATTAAAGCGTGTGATGTGGCCTTTATGGCCACTTTACATGTCCCAACATCGTTTCGATGTTGGACACAACGGCGCTGGAGCGCGCATTTTTTGGGCAGAAATCCAAGATCACATAGGAGATGTTACACAGCGCGATATCGGCAGGCAACACAACTGCGATGTCTACGCCCCCTTGTACGCGCGACCCAGGACCGACCATTTAACATGGGAGAGAATAGGGGAAGTTGGGCTCCAGATCGTAGTTGCGCTGTCACACGGCACGATCCTGCCAGATCGTCCATCCAATATCAGGCAGTTGGAGAGCCTGCACAATTCTTCCCCGATATCGTTTTGGCATATTTCTCGCGTCGCATTGGACATTTACACCATACAACGCGCAAACGATATCGGGGCCAACGCACGAACCATGTGACTTTTTATCGGAGTTGGACGACAATATTGGGACGTGAAAAGTGGCCAATAGACTTCGATCTCTCACGTCTGACTGATTCCCCATAGCAGAAGATAACGAGCTAGTAGACATCTTTCTTTCCATAGTAGGCTGCTGCCCAGTGCCTCTGCTTTGCTATCGATAGACTATCGTTTTTGTACACAGTTTCATCCCTCAAAATTCTTTATACTTTTTTCACTAATGTCCTTCTCACATCTTTTTAATTTTACATCTATTTCCTTCATCTGTTTGTTAAAATTTTCTGGACCCATTTCATCAGACAGTTGTTTGTGTAATTGGGTTCTCTCTTCATTTATCTCACTTTGGCGGCCGTCACACGCTTCAATATCGAGAGCGATATTGTTAGCGATCACGTGCATGCGCGATCGCTAACAATATCGCTCACATCGCTGGTGAGCTGTCACACAGGCAGACTCACCAGCAATGTGGAGCAGCAAGATCGCTGGTAACTATGGTAAACATCGGGTTACTAGGCGCCGCGCGGCGCTTAGTAACCCGACATTTACCATAGATACCATCTCCCAGCATAGCCTCTGCCGCTGGGAGATCGTTCATCGTGGTGTCACACACCACGATGAGGCAGATTGATCAAGCGTTTATCGCTTGATATGAGCTCCGGCTCACCAATCTGCGATCAAACAATCAAGCGATTTTACATTGTAAACTCGCTTGATTACACGCAGCGACGCACAAATGATATCGCTTAAGCGATCAAAACGCAGATCGCTTAAACAATATCATGCATTAAATTGATGCGTGTGACGGCCGCCTTAGGGCCACTTTACACACACAGATATCTGTGACCAACTTCTGAACAGATCTCTGGTTGCAGTGAAATCATGGACACATTGCTCCATTTTGTGGCCATGTACAAATGTAACAATGTGTCCATGATTTCACTGCAACCAGAGATCTGTTCAGAAGTTGGTCACAGATATCTGTGTGTGTAAAGTGGCCTTTATTCAGATGTTATTTTTCTCAATGATTACACCCAAAAAGGTTTCTGAACAGTTTGCTGCCACTGTTTGCCATTTCCCAATCAAATTCTCATCATCGAGGTTAAATGAGGGGTATAGCTGTACTCTCAAACCATGTGGTACAATTTTATTTTCCACATATTTTTCTAAAGCTGTTTTGTCCACCATATTTTAGTTTTTTGGGTTAAGGCATTTTTTATAGTCTCCGGGTGGAAGGGGGGACTATAACAAGCATAGCCTTTGCTTTGAGCAATCTATCACGCCCTGAGGAAGATGAACTTTGAAAGGTGCGTAGGTGTCCCAGGGGGGTCACAGCGGGACTCCAAACTATTTCAACACCAGCGACTCCAGCAAAGGTTCATTAACTCTTACAGGTCTTTCACTATGATTCACTTGAGATGATAGACTACTTGGTAAGGGTGGCTTCACACTTGCGGACCACTTGGCAGCGTCCTGCGTTCACATATTGCAGTGAATGGGAGCGCACGGTCATGCGCAGTCAAGCGCAGCACTGTGTGCTCCCATTATAAACATAGGGGCTTGCGCTGGCTGCGCTCACATTGCAGATCCCCTCCACAGGACGCTCCAGAGGGGTCCGCAAGTGTGAAGCCAGCCTAAGGGGATCGTTAACTTTAAAGGGACATCCTAAACAATGAGTGAAGGATAGGAAGTTTTATTTTAGTAGTGAAAGAGTGTATTATGTACTATAATATATATAAGGACAGTCTCTGTGTGGATATACTGTCCAATTATTCCGTGAGCCTACCCGCAGTATTGATAATTATAGTCTAAAAAACTCATGTTAGTACCTGAATATTTGATTTGTAAAAAAAAGTTTTAATTAACTTTAATTAATAAAGGTTGTAATTTAAATCTATATAAGTGTTGTGCAAGTTCACTTACTCACCTGTGGTGCTCCTTGTGGAAGTGTCTGCGGGTTTTGGGGAGATATATTTTTACAGAAAGATACCAACAATTTTGTCCATGTGTGCAGGTGTTACCTAGAATTCACCATCTGTAGTGGTAATCCATACTAAAGTTATAAAGTTATCTTTCAATGTCTTTTTTTTATTGCAGCAGCCGTAGAAAAGACTTTGAAGCATATGTTCCTTCTTTGAAATCGGGCTTTACTGCCGCCCCTCACCAATTCTTAGCCAGCGCCTCACAACTTGAAGCATTGATCTAAAATGAAATAAGGCTATACATTTTTTGCCTAAAACAGAGGCACATGTGTCTATGGCGGCCGTCACACTCATCAATATCGTGAGCGATATTGTTAGCGATCACGTGCACGCGCGATCGCTAACAATATCGTTCACATCGCTGGTGAGATGTCACACAGACAGACTCACCAGCGATGTGGAGCAGCGAGATCGCTGGTAACTATGGTACACATCGGGTTACTAGGCGCCGCGCGGCGCTTAGTAACCCGACGTGTACCATAGTTACCATCTCCCAGCATAGGCTCTGCCACTGGGAGATCGTTCATCGTGGTGTCACACACCACGATGAAGCAGATTGAACAAGCGTTTCTCCCTTGATATGAGCTCCGGCTCTCATATCTGCAATCTAACGATCAAGCGATTTTACATTGTAAAATCGCTTGATTACACGCAGCGATGCACTAACAATATCGCTTAAGCGATCAAAACGCAGATCACTTAACCTCCCTGGCGGTACCATTATGCCAGGAATTTCGCGATAAAAGCGGTGCCATTTTTTGCATGGAAATGGCAGAAATGACAGCAAAAAGGGCAAGCAGGGCAGTGAGGATGATCAGAATGTCAGATCTCAGTGTATACAATGTATCTGACTGGAATTCTGACAGGATTACACTTTTTTTTTTTTTTTTTATTTATTGTGTGTGTGTCACTTTATTTAGCTGGATCTTGTGCCTAGCTCCGCCTCCCATGAGCCTCTGCGGCTCAGAGACACAGATCCAGGAAGCAAGATGGCAGCCCCCACCGGGAATCACAGACAGAGCACATCGGGACCCCGCTGGACCACCAGGATGGGGTAAGGGGGCTCAGATTCAAGCTCTGGCATTTACCCGAGCAGGACTCGGGGTTACCGCTTCTGGCAGTGAAATTTAACCCCGAGTCCTGCTCGGGAATACCGCTAGAGAGGTTAACCGATATCGTGCATTAAATTGAAGCGTGTGACGGCCGCCTATGGAATAGGTCCAGTATGGTAGGTCAAACAAGTAGCGGAACTGCCATTAAGAACTTGGGATAACAAATAGAATATATAGAAGATCTGCCATTTCTAGCCATCAGCTCCAGGAACCAATCAACCTGTTAGGCCCCTTTCACATTAGCAGTTCTGTCCATATCTGGCCGATTCGACAGATTGACCGCATCTGCTGCCTAACGGCCGACTCGCGGTGCTCTTACAGAAAGCCCCTATTCATTCTCTATGGGGCTTGCAGCAATTGCAGTTTTGCTGCTATCCGGGAAATCCGGCAGTTGCGGTTGGCAGCGTTGTTTTTTTCGCTGCCCCAAGTGCCAAATCTGCTGCATCCGGCAGAACCACACTTGCCACACAGACAATCCATGAGGCCTGCCGCAAGCACGCCGTTAGGTGCGGCCGTTAGGCGACAGATGCAGTAAATCTACCGGATCTGCCACATTCAGCATAAAACCTGAGAAGTTTCATTATTTACAAACATGGAAGCATGGAATTCACTCAAAAGCAATATATTTATTTTACATATTGACATTAATTCAGTACCGGCAGTACATTCAGAAAACATCAATATATTTTACTATATCTTCTTATTCAAAGAAAAACAATAAATGTGTGAAGCTGTGCGTGATTATGTATAAAAAGTGTTAATTTGTAACCAACAATCATATAATGTACTTAGGACAATTGATCAGCTGGCAAAGCTCCGTTATTGCTGTGTGCTTGTATCCCAAGGAAATTTCACACTGAAGTCTTGCATTTCTGCCTTATAAATCTTGTCAAAATATTCATTTTGAGCCACAGTAAAATTATTTTTCCAATCTCCGACTATTCCTGTAGAAAATCACAAGTGGTGAGAAAATATTTTTGTTTTATCTTCAAGATCTGTTATTTGCAGATAGTAAATATTACAATATTAATCACAGTAAGCAATACTTGGGAAATATAGAAACTGTTGGGAAAGTGGCACAGTCCAAAATTAGATCAAGTCAAAAATAATGTTATCAAATAAATATAATCAACATGTTTCTGCATTGTACCGATGCCTTCCGAAAAATAAATAGGAGAAAAACACTGGGATACAAGTTTAAAGTCCTATGACCAAGGTAATAGTATAACATTTCATAGAGACTTAAATCCTTGAAAAATTGTCAGTACACAATAATACACCCCTACAGTTATGTTAAATTAAAGAGGTTGGTCACCTCTTTTTTTATTGACAGCCTATCCTTAGAATACGTCAGTATCTGATTAGTGGGAGTATAAAGCCTGGAACTCCTGCCGATCAGCTGTTACTGATGCCCACCAGAAATTCTCGGCTGCTGAAGGACAAAGCTGTAGAGACTCAACCAGGTACTGCATCAAAGAGTTCATCAGGTACTGTGCAAACCACTCTAGCAGTGACCTCAGATGAACTCTCTGATGTCGCCTCTCTCAGAGCTGTGGCTGTCTAATCTGTCAGTGTGAGAGCACTACTTGCAATGAGTGGTCACTGAAATTTAACCACTCATCGCAATGTAGCACAGCTGGAGAGCTTCGTTAAGGGACATCATGTTGTGGATTTACCATTGGAGCTGGGTATGTTTGGGAGCTAACAAATTGGTAAAAGAGAGTGTCTGTTTTATGTCAAATAAATAACTTTTCTCTGTGTCTCATTTTTTAACTATTTACTTACAGGATTGGTTTTGTGGAGATTTCATAGAGGCATGAACATAGCTATCATCAAGCCCTGAATTGGTTATCAATTCTGAGCTGTCATTAACCCCTTCTATTACCCACATGCCAATGCACTAAGGCAGCAGAAAGAGCTGGGGTGAAGTGCCAGGATTAGCGCATCTCATGAAGGCTCTAGATCTGGAGAAGCTGCGGATTGCTATTTTTTTGGCTGTGAAGGGCCTATAACCATGGCCTTTTCCACCTTGGGAATAGTAGAACCCAGCTGTTGGTTTAACTTTGGCTGGTTTTTCAAGATAGGGGCACACTACGCTGGTTTTTCAAATTATTTATTTATAAATAAATCATTTGCAAAAATAGCATGGAGTGACCTCTGTTTTTGATTACCAGCCAAAATAAAGCTGTCACCTGAGGGCTGCAGCTGTCTGCTTTAACCTAGCAGGTGATTTTTTTAAAATTAATTATTTATTTTTGGGCAAAATACAAGGATAAACGCCCTTTAGTGCCAAATGAAAGAGTGCAAGCTTAGCATATACTGTATAAGGGGTGGGACATTATTGTCACACCACCACAGGAGCTGACTAGTGGACCCACTAGACCATGGAGATACCGTGGAGGCTAATACCAGAAACGAGCCAGACAAGAAAGTCAGATAATGAAAAGGGTTTATTAAATACAATAAGGGATTGTTCCCCAAGGGAGGTCCACAGGGCCAGAGCACCGGGGTCCCCCTAAGGGAGCACAAGAAGGGTTACCCCTATACAGGAACTCCTCCAAACGCAGCCAGAGAGGGTCCAATGAACCAGTCAACTTGTGGGTCCAATCCAAGGCAGAACAATACAAGGAAACAAGGGAACCGGAGGAGAAGGCAGGGATGGAGCTTGGTGTAAACAAAGGGGTCCAGGAGGTAGCCAGGGACCAGCAAGATTGGTACCCATCTGTGTGTGAACAGACAGGAGGGATCCAGCACTGAAATCAAGAGAAACACGGGTTTACAAAGGACCGTTCCAGTCAAAATAATCTAATAAGCTTCAATGAAGAGGTAAGTTCTGGACTGGACCAAAGAAATGCAGTGGATGTGGTGTATATGGACTTTTCAAAAGCTTTTGATTTGGTGCCACACAAAATACATAAAATGATACATAAAATGAGAGCAATGGGGATAGGGGAAAATATGTGTAAGTGGGTTAAGAACTGGCTTAGTGGGGCGGAGCCTGGCTATGGAGGAGTGAGGACGCTGTGCAGATCAGCTCCTGTTCCCTGACCCACAATCAGCTACTTATATCAGACAGCAGCTCCACTGAAGTGGATTATGAGCACCCGGAGATCGGGGAGACCACAAAGAGCCCTTTCACAGCCTCACCCGAGCCCTGGGGAGTCCATCCAAAGGTTCTTCTCTAGAAGCTCCAGAAAGCCCGCCAAACACACAGCCTCCAAGATGGCCGCGGAGAGGAGCAGCCACAGCGTGGGGAGGATGGAAGGAGCAGGAGATGTGACACTAGCTCAGACGGAGGCCAGAGAAACAGACAGCCGACTTCCAGCAGCTAAAGAGTTAAAGGAAGGCATCCAGACAAGAGGCTCCAGTAAAGCCGGCGGCTCAGCACTGGATAACAACACTGTGAGGTACAGGGAGATGCAGGGGGAGGGCCGTGCACAGGACTTGGGCTTCACTGTGCGGACCCAGGCTGGAGGAGGACAGAGTGACCCCCCCTCACCCGTGCAGCTCTCTATGGAGAATTGTACCGGAGTTTCTGTCTCCCCTGAGCCACCTAATCTGATAAAGATAACACCAGCCCCACTGCCTGGTTCAACTCCTCCAGCTGTTATAACAGACTCTGACAGGCTCACACCTATGGCCCTGCATGTGATTCCATATGGCCCTCACAACCCTGCTCATGTTATGTATCACCACCAGGGAATAACTCCACAGGCCCAGAGTGTAATGGCAGAGTTGAGCGATCTCAGAGCACGTATGGCATCCATACCCACTAGAGAAGATATGGAGAGCTATATAGCACGGTTAGAACATGCATGCCGCAGTGAAATGTTCACCTTGAGAAGGGAAGTCGAACAAATAGATGAGAGGGGTCAGGATCACTCCCAAAGAATCCTAGCCTTAGAAGAGACCTGTAGATCTCAACAATCCTTGCTAAACATACAGGCCACTCAAATTCATGGGCTGATCGACGCCATGGATGATAACGAAAACAGAGGGCGGAGAAATAATGTCAGGATACGTGGACTCCCCGAGTCGGTTGAATCCAGGGACCTCCCCAATGTGATCCAGACCCTGTTTAATGAGATCCTAGGAGACCCCCCGGATACCCGGATTGAACTTGACAGGGCGCACCGTGCGCTGGGCCCTAGACCCGCAGATTCTGATTGGCCTAGGGACGTAATATGCAGGGTGCACCGATACGTGATTAAAGAAGCAGTCATGCATAGAATCCGCAACGGGGCCCACTGCCGATACCGTGAACATGACGTTCTTCTCCTCCCTGACCTGTCAAGACTGACACTGCAGAAGAGAAAGGCCCTAAAGCCATTGCTGGACACACTTAGGGATCATGACCTGCCCTATACGTGGGGCTTTCCATTTAGGCTCCAGGTGAGAGCGGCTGGGCGCCAACACTTTCTGAGAACCCCAGCAGACATGTCAGTATTCGCAGCCTCTCTGGACATCCCGCCAGTGAACATACGAGGATGGCCAGACTTCCCCCTTCGCACAGGTGATGGCCTACCTCAAAGAGAGAGGAATGTACCCCGACGTCGAGATGGTTCATCCAGGGAGAAAATACCCCCCCGCTGAGATAGAGGTCACCTTACCTGCAGCTATATGACGTCCTCCTGGATACTAACATGAGAAATAAAACGTCTCCTTCTTGGCTGCGTGCCCGTTTCCTGCTACAAGGGTTCACATGAGAATTTTTCCAAACATATATACTATGTGTTTTTTGTTTTTTTTTGTTTTGTTTTTTGTTGCTTTTTTTTGATCCAATTCCGGGTGGACTTATAGACAGACTTACATGATTCCGGCTGATAGTTATTGTAGTTTTTGGTATTATGATCTGCCCGGGTTCAGTCGGTCATTGATGTTTATCTGATTGACATGATTTTCTATTTCAGAAACCACATGAGACTCCTCCCCCCTGGAGTAGGAACTGCGGCACAATGTACTGCAGTTGATCTGTTTATTTTTGTTTTTGCTTTGTTTTTTCTTTTCTTCTCTGACCCAATTTAGGGTGAACCCCTGGACATATTGCATATACCCGGCTGATAGATATTGAAGTATTTGGTATTGAGATTCTCCCGGGTTAGGTTGGTCACTGATGTTTATCTGATTTACATGATTCTCCATTATAGGAAACATGCAAGACTCCTCCCCCTTGCAGTAGGGGCTGTGATATAATATACTGCAGTTGATTCAGTTTTTCCTTTTTGTGTGTTATGGTTGCTATTGTTGGAAAGTTTCTGTAGCTCATATACCCCGCCTTTCTCACCCAATGGGGTCTGGGGGCAAAGGCTACCTGTGGGTCTTGGACGGGAGGCTCCTTGATAGAGGGCCGATCACCTATTGGGGATTTCCTGACGCCTTTAGCGTCTCATTTCTACACTCCCCACTTTATTGCATAATACAGTGACGAAAATAGTATAGCTGTACATCTAATTTCTTTCTCTTTCTACACTTTTAATCTTTCCTTTTTCAACCTCCCCCAACCCACCCTCCTTCCACGTATAGAGGGGGACAAGGGCACAACAGACTCTACTGTAGACGTCCCCCTCCTTGTATCAGTCTCTCTTTTCAGTTTACACCTGTGAGACCCACTATGACGCAGATCACACTGGGGTCCTTAAATGTCAGGGGCTTTAACACGCCACAAAAGCGAAAACAAATTCTATACGATATGCACAAACAGAATGTGACGATTTTATTATTGCAGGAGACTCACTTTAAACGGGACCACGTGCCCAGTCTTGGAGACCGGTACTTCACCACCTGGTATCATGGCCCTGATCCAGAGGCGCGAGCCAGAGGAGTATCTGTTGCTATACATAGGTCATTGGCCCACACCGTCCGGGACAGTCGGATAGACCCAGCTGGTAGGTACATCTTTCTGAAACTTGATGTACAATCTAGGCTGTTCACTATAGTCAATTGGTACTCCCCTAATCACAAACCGCTGGAAGCATGCATCTCCCTCCTATCTAAACTAGCAGACTTCGCCGAAGGAACAATCTTAATAGGGGGAGACTTTAACTTCCCTCTCAACCCCAATATCGACACATCCTCGGGACGGCAGATGTATCCTACCAGAAGGCTAAATGCAGTACGTAAGGCTATCCAGGGACTCCGGCTAGTCGACATATGGCGCGCTCTTTCCTCGTCTGAACGTGACTACTCGTTCTTCTCACAAGTACACAAGTCGTACAGTCGAATAGATTTTTTTCTTGTAAGTCAACACCTCCTAACCTGGCAAGCTAAGGCCTCAATAGGACAGATTTGTTGGTCGGACCATGCGCCTATATTTTGCCGGTTCCAGTTGGCAGAGGGATTCCCGAAGCACTGGACGTGGCGGTTGAACGATAACTTGCTCAATGACACTCTTTGCTGCGATGCTATCAAAGAAGCAATCTCAGAATTTCTCAAGGTGCATGAGTCCGATACAACTAAGCTTCCTTATCAATGGGAGGCGTTAAAGTGTGTTGTTAGGGGAGTCTTCATTAAATACGGCGCTCGACTCAAAAAAGAAAACGCCGCTAAAGTGGAATCCCTGACTAAACGGATCTCTGATCTTGAATGTTCTCATAAGAGATCCCTTTCCGAACAAGTCCTCACTGATCTAACTCTGGCTAGAGAGGAATTAAAGTCTATTCTTGACCAAAAGTATTTGAGACTGAGAACGAGGTTTCAGAGGTTCATGTATGAACACGGAAATAAATGTGGTCGCCCGCTTGCTAGATTACTTCACCCGAAGGGCAGCCCTGGTCATATTCCTCGGATAAAATGCTCCGGAGGGAGGGAATCCCAACACCCAGGGGAGATCATCGACGCCTTCCGGGACTTCTATGAGAAGCTCTACAATCTGAAAGGTCACTATGACGATATGCCCCCGAAGGTTGCCCTTGACACTACAGACAGATATATTATGGAGACGGCCCTGCCCATTTTAGATAATAATGATGTGGAGGCACTTGAAACGGAGTTCTCTGAGGCGGAGGTGTTGGAAGTCATTAAAAACTCCCCCGGGGGGAAATGTCCTGGCCCAGATGGCTTCACCCCGAAGTTCTTTAAGCAGTTTGGCCCTCAGATAGCCCCTCTCCTGACGAAGGTGTTTAACGTGATATCTCCAGAATCCTCGTGGGCGCCTCAATCACTGGAAGCCCACATTAGTGTTATCCCTAAACCAGACAAGGACCACACAGAGGTGGCCAACTATAGGCCTATATCCTTAATAAACATTGACATCAAACTGTTCTCCAAACTTTTGGCTAACAAGTTGGCGCCTCTCCTTCCTGGTCTTGTTCATACTGACCAGGTGGGTTTTGTCCAGGGAAGGGAAGCTAGGGATAACACTATAAAATTAATGAAGCTTATGACCCGATCGAAGACTAAATCCGTCCCTATGTGCTTGTTATCTGTCGATGCAGAGAAAGCATTTGACCGGGTCAACTGGAGATTCTTGCACGCCTCCCTGAGGCAGATTGGACTGGGAGCCAGATTCTTGGAGAAAGTGGGGTCTCTTTACAGTTGCCCTACAGCGAGGGTTAGAGCAAATGGGGTCCTATCTTCTCCTTTCCGTATTAGTAATGGCACGAGACAGGGTTGCCCCCTGTCTCCACTGCTATACGTCATTGTTATGGAACACCTTGCCATAGCAATACGACGTAACCCTGCTATACAGGGTGTACAGGAGAAACAGAGACACTACAAGGCTGCGCTTTTTGCAGACGATCTGCTGCTCTTCATTTCTCAACCACGCATTACCTTTCCCTCGCTGATTAAAGAATTCGAGACCTTTGGGAAGCATAGCAATTTTAAGGTGAACTTCACGAAGTCTGAGGCATTGAATGTAACCTTGCCGGGGGACGAACAGACTCACCTATCCGAGCACTTTCCATTTAAATGGCGGAGTGATGCGATCAAATACCTGGGAGTGATGGTCCCATTTGACCAGACTAAATGGTTCTCCCTGAACTTCCTTCCTTTGCTTCAGAGAACTATTAAGGATATCAAAAATTATGAGACAAAACGGTTGTCCTGGTTCGGACGTATAAATGTTGTGAAGATGGATATACTCCCTAAATTCTTATATCTCTTCCAGTCCGTCCCTGTTATTATTCCATCGTCATTCTTCACTAGACTTCAGGCAGCTGTTTCTGGGTTTGTGTGGAGACAGGGTAGACCGAGGATCAGTGCGTCCACACTGTTCCGACGCAAGTCCGATGGTGGGATAGGTCTACCAAACTTTAAGAACTATTATAAGGCGGCCATACTAACAAGACTACTAGATTGGCAGTATCGGGGTGGATCTAAACAGATTGTCGACATAGAGCAGGAAGAAGTAATGATCCCTATACATTACATGCCCTGGATACCAGCATCCCACAGGCCGGGGACGGGAACTGACGGTGACGTGACGACCACGACCTTGAAGATCTGGGATGGAGAGGTTAGGAGAGGTGTGGTCTCCAAGGGTAGGGGCCCCCTCACCCCTTTGTTCCATAACCCTGAGTTCTACCCTGCCACGCAGGCTCATACTTTTTTAGGCTGGCAGGAGGGAGATGACCCACGCATGGTCCATATTCTGAGTGGAGGGAACTTACCCCCCCTCCGAGTCCTCAGCGCCAACAGACCAAACCTGTCTTGGTTTGAATACGCACAGTTAAAATCATTTCTGACTTCTGATCGGACTACAGCCCACTATAACTCGGCCTTGACTGCGTTTGAAGGCTTGTTTATGCTAGATCACCCACCTATTCGAACTATCTCCATTATATACCATATTCTCAATCCTCCGGGACCCTTGAAAAGCCTCTCATTTTTCAGAAAATGGGAGCTAGATTTAAACCTAGACATCTCTGAGAAAGACTGGAAGAAGGCCTGTGTGTATTCACATGGTCTCTCCATGGCCTGTACAGCACAGGAAAGAAATTACAAAATAATCTCCCGTTGGTACCAATGCCCGGCAAATATTCACCGTATCTTTCCCACTGTCCCGGACGTGTGTTGGAGATGCCAAAAGGAAAAGGGGACTCTATTGCACATGTGGTGGGAATGTGATAACATACGGCCTTACTGGACACAGGTATTTGACTTATGCCAGAAGGTCACGAGCCAGGTGGTGGAGAGGACTCCGCAGGTTGCACTTCTCTCCATTCTGCCGGGACCTATGAAATCCCAAAAAACTGACCTCTTACGATTTTGCCTTACTGCGGCCAGGAATATTCTACCCAGACATTGGAAGACGCCTATTCAGCCTCGCCTGTCTGAGTGGATGATTGAGATGAATAGGCTATGTAGAATGGAGGAACTTACGGCCGAGGTCACCCATACGGGAGACAAATTCCGGCGTACCTGGAGCCAGTGGATAATTTTCCGTGAGTCTCCTGACATTCGGGGTTTGATATCCACACCAGACTGAGACATGGCAGAGGGGGCAGGAAGCCATGGAACGGCTTATAAGTGGAGGATGTACTGTGGTGACTGTCTCGCACGGAAATACGGCTACTAATAAACCCCCCATGGACCCATATGACCCTTCCCTTTTCCCTTACTTCCTCTCTCTTTCCTCACTCTTCTTTTCTTTCCCTTTCTCTTGCATTAGATGCAAAGTAATGAGAAATTTGAGAAATGCGTCACAATATAAATTGGATGTATGTTTAGATATCTCGTTTAAAGACCTTAAAGGACAGGTTAGCACAACTCAGGCTTACATATGTAAAGCGCGAGATGGTATACCCCCACCTACACAACACAATTAGAACAACTGAATTGGCGATTCATATGTGGTTGGGTAGGGGCAATGTAATGTATAGTGCTATATATTATGTCTTTTGCTGTTTTATCTTCTGCTGTTCCTCTTTTTAAACGCCTATGACAGATGAACAGATACTGCTCATGTAGATACCATGGTACGGACTTCCAGAGTTCGAAGTAACTATATTTGAATGCTATAGGTCCTATAATGTTTGGCGTACTACCTGTTATATAATTGATGTTATGTTGTACCTCAATTTATAAACTCAATAAACTTAAATTGAACGAAAAAGAACTGGCTTAGTGATAGGAAACAAAGGGTGGGTATTAATGGAACACACTCAGAATGGGTCACAGTTAACAATGGGTTAACACAGGGGTCAGTGTTGGGCCCGCTTCTTTTAATATATTTATTAATGACCTTGTAGGGGGCATACAGAGTAGAATCTCAATATTTGCAGATGACACTAAACTCTGCAGGGTAATCAATACAGAGGAGGACAATTTTATATTACAGGAGGATTTATGTAAACTAGAAGCTTGGGCTAATAAATTGCAAATGAGCTTTTATGGGGATAAATATAAGGTCATGCACTTGGGCAGAGGAAATAAAAGGTGTAATTATGTGTTTAATTGTAAAACACTGGGGAAAACTGTCACTGAAAAAGACCTGGGTGTATGGGTAGATGATAAACTCACATTTAGTGGCCAGTGTCAGGCAGCTGCTGCAAAGGCAAATAAAATAATGGGATGCATTAAAAGAGGCATAGATGCTCATGAGGAGAACATAATTTTACCTCTATACAAGTCACTAGTGCGACCACACTTAGAATACTGTGTACAATTCTGGTCTCCGGTGTATAAGAAAGACATAGCTGAACTAGAGCGGGTCCAGAGAAGAGCGACCAAAGTCATTAGAGGACTGAGGGGTCTGCAATACCAAGACAGGTTATTAAATTTGGGGTTATTTAGTTTGAAAAAATGAACACTTAGGGGTGATCTTATGATAATGTATAAATATGAGGGAACAGTACAGAGACCTTTCTAATGATCTCTTTACTCTTAGGTCTGAGACGGGGATAAGGGGGCATCCTCTACGTCTGGAGGAAAGAAGGTTTAATCATAATCACAGACGTGGATTCTTTACTGTAAGAGCAGTGAGACTATGGAACTCTCTGCCACATGATGTTGTAATGAGGGAGTCACTACTAACATTTAAGAAGGGACTAGATGTCTTGACGAAGCCACTGATTGTGGCGACACGCGTTGGGCTTGGTCCCTACTGCCCACACTCCAGGCCCTCATCACTTGGGTATGGTATGCTCTCCCCAAGCTGACATCCCCTTGATTAATACACCTGTCTCCCCACCAGTGCATGCTATGTGGCTTCCCAGCGCACACATAGCACTGCGCAGATCCCACTGAAAGGCACATACACTCCCCCGTGTGGTCAAACTGCTCACCTCCCCCTACCCTTCTAAGGGGGCCTCACTCCTTACTGAAGGTCCCTGTACGCACGGGTCCATTTTATGTGATTTTACAGCCACTGTGCTGAGGTGCCTTTACTACCTGAAGGGCATATAAGGGTGTTGATTATTGCTATACAGAAATGTTTCTATGCAGTATGATCACTATTCTGCTAACTGCCTTGTCAATTCACTGATTGTGGGGACTGTGTCATATGTCTTTGGGTGACGCCCAAGGGGCAGCAGATACACGAGGCCAATACTTATGGTGGACAACACTATGATAAAATTAGAGCTGTAGCTTAATACCTCAATGTTGTGATGATCTGTGATTAATTTACCTGGTTTTGGCACACAATCTCGTATATACGGTCGCTTATGTGATGTCATTTTTTGTGTATATTATATACCAAACTAACTGTGCATAATATTATGTATGTTTCCAGACAAACATCCAAATAGCTAGATCTATTCACAGGTCAACAAAAAAAAATTTTTTTTCTGGTGCCCAAAATATTTTAATGAATTTGGGGTATTTTTGGGGTGCTGATTCTGAATATGCTATCAGTTTTGCCAGATTGGCTCAAGTTTTTGAGATTTTTGGTATCTTATTTATAGCACTTGTTGGTAAATGCGACGCATCATCTCATTAATTTCTTTGGATTAGTACTTGAACTGAGCAGTTCTCAATATAGTTTTGTGATAATTAGTGTTCTAAAAGTTTGTTCATAGCTTGGTTTTTGGCACTAACTTTATGTTGTTGTCTGTTGTAAAGTGAAAAGCATGAACTCATCAAGAAGAAGTTGTCTTAACGATCCAGACTCATTCTGTTACATTTGTGGTGAATATACACTGACAAAACATAGAAGAAACATAACAGACTTCGTTAAAAAAGTAGCAAAAAACGTCTTTTTTGTTACACATTTTACGAAAAATCTCAAAAACTTGAGCCAATCTGGCAAAACTGATGACATATTCAGAATCAGCACCCCAAAGTTACCCTAAATTCAATGAAATATCTTTGGCACCAAAAATGCTGTTGACCAGTGAATTGTAATTGCCAAAGTCACCAATATATATTCTAAATAGAGGTTCATTTTGCTCTGTGTAATAGCTCTTACTCCTAATGTACCTCCATCTTTAATACCCACCCGGGCTCTGGGTAAATTGTATGATGTTGTGTGTGGCAGAGGGAAATAGGTTTTATTTGTTTTTAACGCGCATTAAGGTTTTTTCTGTCTTGCACTAACTAAACATTTGTTTTTCACCTGTAACCTACATACAACACTATGGACATTTGTACCTGCATTGGTCCACGCCATGACAGAGCTGCCATGGCTGAACTATGTGTGTGCACATATGTTTGCGTGTGTGTACTAAAGTGTACCTACATTCCCCACAAACACCATTGCATTCTTCATGTGTGTGGACACGTTCCCATGTGGCCAAACACATCATAATGGACATGGACACACAGTCACGGCATACAGTGTGGCCCAAAGGGCTGGACCTGTGTACTGGACATTAGCAGACAATGCTGGACGGACCCACCTATACCATTTTACGGATCCCATACCTGTGTGCACCGCATAAAGCGAAGTGCAACTGCCCCATATTCAAAAGGAACGACAGACTCAGTGTTTGTTTGTTTTTGTTCTTTAGTTGGACTTTTTGTGCACAATTCATTCAGTGTGGTGAAGGGCAGTACTATGTGGACACATTTGATATGTGCAACTCAAATAACCATAGAGCCCTCCTTGCTACATGATCCTGTATGGTGAAGGCAAAAGGCATTGTCAATGAGGAGGGTGATTTGTGGCAATGCAAGCCAGCCATCCCTTTTGCGCCACAGAATAGACCAGGACTTGGCCGTCTGATAAAGTACACAATAACGATTCGTAGGGCAAAGAAGGATCAAACGCTATACACAGCCATATCAACAATCGTGTGTGAACATCAGTACTTACCTAATGACTCTGGGCAGCGGGTTTTATGTGGTAACCATCCAATCACAGAGCATCAGCGTCATCTAATTGACGTAACCGCCTGGCCGTTGCCACGTGCGACTACTGTGCATCGTCCTAGTAGCGTCTCATCACCAAAACTCTGTTGGACTGATGGTAAGTCGTTGAAAATGTTATTGTGCTTCTCCTGTATGCTCTATTATTGTAGTATTATGTGCTGGGGAGGGGCAGGCACCTGGCAGGTAGGGATGAACGAACAGAAACGTGATGACGTCACCACGCACACTGGCGCTAACAAGTTAGATGTCCGCGGAGTTGGAGCAGAATAATGTACCCATCGGCGTCAACAAAAATCACACACGTAGGGTAATTGTAGTGGGTGGCCCATGGCACCCATCTACGATGTATAGGCCAACATCTGAGCTGGCCTGTGGCACTATTCTTGACACAGCGCAGATTAATATACGCGGACAACTTAGCTTGCGCTCTTGAATGGCACGCGTAAATGCACTGTGCATGCGTACGGTTGTGTAGCAGAAGATGTGTGTGGTGCTGAACGGACAGCTCTTCAAATATGGCGCGGTGTCAAGTGACAGCCAATGGGAACACAGTAGCCCACACCAATAATTTCTGACAGGGTGCGAACTACAGCACGCTATGGCACGCCTACAGGAAATCATAGGCGACGCTCTTTCCACTTTCCATCACTATCGTCCGATCACACGCCACAACACAGAAATCTCGCCTTAACGATTGCGGCTGGTTACTGAACACTGTTCAGGCGACAGGTGAGAGGCGATTTATCGCTGGGAAATTGCCCAAACACATGCCAAAAACCGTGAGGCAATTTCAAGGCGAATCGGCAGCAAGCAACTGCGAGGTGCCCATCATGTGACGCCTATCACCATCACAAGCCTGGTTAGACCAAAGCGGTCCTGGACTCAAGCGCTCAGAATGAGAATCCCTCACTCAACAGCTTACTCTTTACTGAAGATGCTAGTGTTTTCCCCATGTAACGCAGCCTCAGCACACTATGGGATATCGAACAAGACATATTTACTTTCCAAGTATCACCCTGCAACGATGAAAACGTTGAAACGTATGAAACGAAGAGTTTTGCCTTTAAAAAACAGCATCCACAATCCTGGGTTCAAAGCACCCATCACGGTTAAAGGCAGGTCACCGCTGAGACAGCTTGGTACTCAGACTACTAACTGGACAACTACACTGTCATCTCAGAAACAACGAAGATGGGAGTCGTGGAAGAAGTCTCTAAAGGCCTTAGAGCAACTCCAAGTCTCATGCCATCATTCTCTAAAGACCCTTTCAGCAGTCATACGGAGACAAGCTCATGTTTCCTCTGATACGTCAACGAAGGCTATAGCTGTGTGGAGCCCACTGGGATGGGGTACTCGTTACCAGACCGGGGTATCACAGGGGTTATCACGGCGGTCTTGGTCCGGACCGTGTCCCGAGCCCACAAGTAAAAGGGAATATTTACAGGGGTTGTCGTGACGCCACCCACAGGTTGTGGTCAATGGGGGACCACCGCTGCTGCTGTCTCTGCCAGGAGGATGGATGATGCTGCAACCGGATGGATGAGCCCGCTGTGGGTCGGGCTGCTCCTGACAGGGTGTAATGTTTATATACAACAGTTTATTATGCAGGGAATCACACGCAGGAGACTTTAGCAGGGTTCTCCGGGTTTTACTTGCAAGTTCTTCAGTGCAGTACACAGTACAGTTGCTTTACACAGATAACTCCGGACAGTCACTTAACCCTCTGCAGCCAGGTTTCCTTCTGAGACCCTTCTCTCTTTGATAGCTTTCAGGCTTTCCTCTGCAATTCTCTTCCCCCAGTGTGCTGTATGGTGGCAACTCGGTCCCTTGTTTGGCTTCCTCCTGTGTGTGGGTAGCAAGCCTGGGTCCTATGTGTTGCTATATCTCCTGCACGTGTGTAGGAGATCAGACATGGAATCTGAACCCGTCGGTGTGTCTGTGATCCGGCGTACAGCTTCGGTCACCTCAGAGCCAACTCTCTAGTCCCAGCCTAGCCTTCCAGTGTACCTCTGTTGCAAGGGAGCACCAGGCCCTTTCCTACCTATGTGACTCCAGTGTACGTCAGGGGATCCTTTCTCTCAGTCGTCCTCTGTCACCGCTGCCGTTTTCCTCAGCCCCAACTGCACTGGTCCGGTCTTTCCCCTTCTCTTGGGTTACAGGCTGTGGAGCAGGCTCTCTCTCCAGGGGACTGTGCCTCACAGGATTCTGCACCTTCAGGGAGCCCAAAACCTTCCGGGAAGTGTCTCTCTGTCTTTTGCTGCTCATCTCACTTTGGCCTTTATTTCTCGGCACCCTCTGGCCTACTAACTAAGTACTTCCTGTTTTCCACTTTTGTACCCGGTCAGTCACCTTGACTACGTTCCACCCACTGTGACTGGCCCTACCACCCCTTGCCCGCCTAGAGTCCCGGGCTCTGGGTTGGGTCTTGTGTCAGTGGGTGTGTGTTTGAAGGTGTTTTGTGTAAAAACCTGTCTCCACCTGCCTGACTGCAGTTCCTACCTGTGGCCACCCTGGTCGCAGGGGCGCCACAGCTGCAGCAGTCTCCCTGAGTACTTCAGAAACAGCAACAAGGGACATTGCAGTTTCATCCTGGACAAGGTCAAGCTTGCTTCAAAACCTGCATGCACTGTACCAAGGCTGGGATCCTGTGCTGCTGTGCTATCAGTAAAAACCGTAAGAGCCACTTCCGAGCCGTGGCATCTCATCTCTACTGACCTGTGACTAGCTGAGTGGAGAATAGCACTCAGAATCACATTTAATCTTGACCACAGCACACGTCATCACTCCCAACTTGACTGCACAACAATCTTTGCTCTATTGTTTCCAGTTACAAATTTGAGCCCAAGGAACCAGAGCTTTACGTCCAAGGTACCAGTACAGAAGCTGAGGTTTCATCACCCTGGACATCCTTCAAGCTGGTCAGCCATCGTGCCTGCTGACATTCGTTTCAGGTACATCACCTGGGGCTTCTTTCGAGCAGGAGTCACATGAACTGCACACTGTTGCTGGACTTCGCCATGGAGGTGAGCATACCACTGCCGTTTTAGGACATAGAACTTCTGCTTACAACCGAACTTTGAACATTTTCCCACGAATTAAAACTATACTGTTAGATTGTTGGGTTGGTGGAAGAGTTTCCATGTTGCTGCTTCCATAATCCAAAGATGTTTTTTTCTCTACTGAACACAAATTAATTTTTTCATTTATGTATTCAAAGACCATGTGTCACCACAAGTATGGACTTGCATTATCGCATTCATTGTTGCATTTCGTGTTCTCTCTTTTCAGGCCTATGAACCACGAGGGACAGCGACGACTCCTCACGTCATACATGTCATGGCATCGTGAAATCTGAAGGTTTCAAACGGGGTGTGTTGTGTCCCACAAATGGGAACAACTCATAATGTGTTTTCTTATGTTATACATTTCTTTCTCTGTTGCCAGTCAGATTTCCTACCCCCTAAAGTTTGTCCCTAGGTCCCTCCTGTAGTCGATGATGTGTTAGCTTGCTACTCCCTTCTTCCCCAGTATTCTGTTGCTGTAGCCATTTCTTTGATGCACACATGTACTGCTCTGTTGGATTACTCTTTCCACCTGCTGCATTGTACTTAATTACAGAGAGATTTCAGAGAAAATCATCTCCGTTTCTCCTGGTCTCTTACTACAAGTCAGTGTGGCTGAGTTGGCACTATCTGATGATGCATCGCATGTGAGTACAACAATCATACAGTCATCTAAGAGATTGATGACTAAGGATTTACAAACTCATACTGAATTAAAGAGTCAGAATAACTCACAATCCAGAAACATCAGTGGCTGGATGAAAAATGCAAGAGTCTGTCTGGATCCCAGAAACTCACTCAGCTTTTATGCACACACACACTGAATACAAGCAAGCAGATCATAGGTGAGCATGGGTGAGCATGTTACCTATATTAGCTATTCAAATCAATTTGTGTCAACTTCTGTGCATGTCATCAGGCCAAAATCACCAGTTTATGTGAACTTTTGATCAGGGTCATTTGGATGTTTTTGGTTGTCAATATGATTTGAAAAGAAAAATCATAGTAGTTGGACAATAAATGGCTTCACCCAACCACTAACCATGAGCGGAATTTTTTTTTTTGTGTTATCATTCATATTCTCTGAAAAAAGGCCAAGAAAGCAAAAAAGTTGCCGGGGTATGTAAACTTTTGAGCACAACTGTATTTTAACACAACATTAGTATGTGTTACATGAAGTTATCAGCCATTATGTTATATCTAGCACATGATTTATTCATGACCCTTTTTCTGTTGAATTAATTATTGATTTTTGAATCCTAGAGTTGTCTGGGAACACGGGAGAAGAAATACTATCATGTAAGATGATACCGGTGGTCATGGTGCTGTGTTACACTGTTGTATTACTTACTACAGAATATTAGAGTTCAGTGTATGACATTGCATAACATTACTGCCTTTAGTGGATAGCAATGACGTCCAGCCTCATTTACTTGGATAAAGATGAGCTGTAGGGCTAGAGCTATACATTCACTAGCAGCCATACAACTTACGATCATAATGTTATGCTGCTTCATTGCAAGTTATGATAAGGGAAAATATGTGTAAGTGGGTTAGGAACTGGCTTAGTGATAGGAAACAAAGGGTGTTTATTAATGGAACACACTCAGAATGGGTCACAGTTAACAGTGGAGTGCCACAGGTGTCAGTATTGGGCCCACTTCTTTGTAACATATTTATTATTGACCTTGTAGGGGGCATACAGAGTAGAATCTCAATATTTGCAGATGACACTAAACTCTGCAGGGAAATCAATACAGAGGAGGACAATTTTATATTACAGGAGGATTTATGTAAACTAGAGGCTTGGGCTGATAAATGGCAAATGCGCTTTAATGGGGATAAATGTAAGGTCATGCACTTGGGCAGAGGAAACAAAAGGTATAATTATGTGCTTAATTGTAAAACACTGGGCAAAACTGTCACTGAAAAAGACCTGGGTGTATGGGTAGATGACAAACTCACATTTAGTGCCCAGTGTCAGGCAGCTGCTGCAAAGGCAAATAAAATAATGGGATGCTTTAAAAGAGGCATAGATGTTCATGAGGAGAACATAATTTTACCTCTATACAAGTCACTAGTGCGACCACACTTAGAATACTGTGTACAATTCTGGTCTCCAGTGTATAAGAAAGACATAGCTGAAGTAGAGCGGGTCCAGAGAAGAGCGACAAAAGTCATTAGAGGACTAAGGGGTCTGCAATAACAAGACAGGTTATTAAACTTGGGGTTATTTAGCTTGGAAAAACGAAGGCTTAGGGGTGATCTTATAATAATGTATAAATATATGAGGGGACAGTACAGAGAACTTTCTAATGATCTCTTTACTCTTAGGCCTGAGACTGGGACAAGGGGTCATCCTCTACGTCTGGAGGAAAGAAGGTTTAATCATAATCACAGACGCGGATTCTTTACTGTAAGAGCAGTGAGACTGTGGAACTCTCTGCCACATGATGTTGTAAGGAGGGAGTCACTACTAACATTTAAGAAGGGCCTGGATTAGTGATGGGCGAATTCCTCGCTACTATTCAGGACTCGCCCGAATAGTAGCGGACTCGGGGGACTCGCTACTCGCCGAGTTTCCTTAGGAATTACTCGGGGGTAGCGAGTCCCTGTACTTTTGCAGTGTATCTATACAGATACACTACAAAAGTACCCTAAAAGTTCATCTAAGTGGTTAAAAACAATAAACATTAATACTCACCTCCTGCACTGGGACTGGGACCGAAGACCTCCGGCTGTTACAGGACCTCCGAGACCACTGGGAGAAGATGGGAAAAGGACCTTGCAGTTTAGCCAATCAGAATTCGGCTAGCGGTCACATGGGTTTGTCATGTGACCGCAGTGCAGCTGCGTCACAACCCATGTGACCGCTAGCCGAATGCTGATTGGCTGAACTGCAAGGTCCTTTTCCCCATCTTCCCCCGGTGGTCTTGGAGGTCGTGTAACAGCCAGAGGTCTTCGGTACCGGTCCCGGTACATAAGGTACAGGAGTACAGGAGGTGAGTATTAATGTTTATTGTTTTTAACCCCTTAGATTAACTTTTAGGGTATGTGCCCACAGGAAGGTTTAGTGGCGTTCAAACCCTCAGTAAACCGCTGGAAATTATCAGTTCTGAGCTCTGAAGTCTCCAGCTGTGTTCCGGCGGTTTTCCGGCGTTTTTTTTCAGCGTGTGCACAGCGGTTTTCAGTCGGTTTTTCCAGCGGTTTGTCCGGCGGTTTTCTATGGAGGATTTTCTTCATGGAACCGATCCAAAACCGCTGAGAAGAATTGACATGCTGTATGCTGCTAAACCGCTAGGAAACCGCTCAACCCCGGGCAGATCCGCTCACATAAACCGACTATGTGTGCACAGCGGTTTCTAAATTACATAGGGTTACATGTAAGTCCTAACGCTGCTTAGGATTTACATAAATTTAAATAAAACCTATGCTAAACCGCCGGCGGTTTTCGCTGCTAAACCGACGTTAAACCTTCCTGTGGGCACATACCCTTAGGGTACTTTTGTAGTGTATCTGTATAAATACACTGCAAAAGTACAGGTTACTACTCGGACCCGGACTCGTTAGAGTCCAGCGAGTCCGAGTATTTCAGGATTCGCCCATCCCTAGCCTGGATGCCTTTCTTGAAAACTATAATATTACCAGTTATATATACTAGATCCTTTGATAGGGTGTTGATCCAGGGATCTAGTCTGATTGCCGTATCTGGAGTCAGGAAGGAATTTTTTCCCCCAATATGGAGCTTAGTGTTGCCACATGGGTTTTTTTTTTGCCTTCCTCTGGATCAGCTTGTTAGGCTATGGCAGGGGTGGGGAACTCCAGGCCTCGAGGGCCGCACACAGTGCATGTTTTCAGGATTTCCTTGGTATTGCACAGAGGTTGGAATCATCACCAGTGCAGGTGATTATATTATCACCTGTGCAACACTAAGGAAATCCTGAAAACCTGCACTGTGTGCGGCCCTCGAGGCCTGGAGTTCCCCACCCCTGGGCTATGGGTTCAACTAGATGGACTTAAAGTCTTCCTTCAACCTTAAAAACTATGTTACTATGTTACTATAATGAATGTAAGTTACTGCTACAACACATTGGTCAAAGGAACATGAAGCGGTTGGATGGTACTTTGCAATTGTACCAGCAGAACAATGTGATCTTGTGTTGCATGACCACAAGTCTTGTAAAGCCTTGGACCAGCACGGAGAGGAATCACTCTGTTTCTGGAACTAAGCTAGAAAAAAACTGTGGCACTCCATTTCTACAATGCGTATTGGTGCGATGCTGAAACACAATACATAGTTATAAAAAGACAGCTGCACTCAAATACTAAGACATGCTATATTGACTACAGAAAAGCATAATAGCCAAGAAACCATGAAAAATCGGAACACTTAGCTTATAGACATGGCCATGTCCATAACCACCCAGTAGCCACATTGAGGCGTTTCCGTTTTACTGGGTCCTAACCTAATTTTGCATCTGCACTCAGTCAAAACCTCACTCTGGATTAAAACAATCTCATTCTTCTATAAAAGAACACTATGGGATCAACAAGGAGGTGCATGACTCTTTGGTGAATTGTGCACCACCCTTTAAGATATCAGTTGAGGTTGTGGGGACATAATATGTCCGGCAATAGTGACAATAAGTCACAGGATATCTGGATGAGTAATACTATGAGGAAGGAGGACAGATTGGCAAATTTAATGAACAGGGTAACACAATAAGGACAAAGACACTGAATATTTAACCAAATGTAACCGATCCTCTCTCCTTATTGTGACAACACACACAGAGGTTGGGAGGTGTGAAGAGAACATGTTACCCCATGGATCACTATGTCATTACCGTGGTTGTAATTGTGATGACCGAGTCAGGACACAATGAGGTAACCAACCACCAATATCAACTTTCCTAGAAACCAACAGCTTGGACATAGTGATAATATTTTGTGCTTACTGATATTCGGGGGCATATTTTATGGCATAGAAAACAATTAAACCCCTAACTAGTATCCTGTACTACATTGTGCAACAAGAGTAATGATTTCAAGAGATTATCCCATAAATGAAATTCATCACCTGTCCACAGGCTAAATTGATGGGGGCACAGATGAGTGTGACCCCATTCCTAAAGACAGTGAATGGAGAGGTGGGCATACGTGAAAAAGACTGTGACCCCTATTCTTGTACTTGGTAGAAGTCCCAGCAGTGCTCCCCCAGGAGATCAGGCCTGTGGGTAGGTGGTTTCCATTGCTTATTGGCACATTTTATCTTCACTGCCATTGCAAACCCGATACCAAAGATCAATTACTGGCGGTTCAAGGTTCCAGCTACACCAACCATTCTCCAGGGAGAGAGGGAATACAGTGAAGACACTCATAGTCTTTAGAGAGTGGGGAAAATGTGCTTCAGGGGAGCTCTACCAACAAAGAAACTTTGTAATTATACATCTCACCAAGGACATCTGCAAGAAGTATGTATGTTCTTCCTGTGTTCTTCGTTGGTTTCCTCCAGGTTCTCTGGGTTCCTTCCACACTCCAAAGATATATTGATACAGATTGCGAGCTCCGATGGAGACAGTGATGCTGATGTACGTAAAGTGCGGAGGAATTAATAGCACTATGTAAGTGAATATTATCTTTACAGAAGTCACTTGGTAGATATGACAGCAAGCCAGGTATCAACAGTAGGGTAAGACACCATCTCCTCATTAATGGTTGAAGGCTAGCCATACATATTTATTATTAACGTGGAGAAGGTCTGTTCCAATCACTCCCCAGCGCTTCCAGGAGGGCACACAGGGACCCGGTGTCGTTTATAAAATCCAGTAGAAAAATGTATTACATGCAGTTCATTAATAGGGTACAACTAAAAATGTGCAAAACTATATAGTCTTCCTCAATTTTTCTACTGGAATAAATTTTATAAACGACACCGGATCCTTGAGTTCCCTCCTGGAAGCGCTGAGGAGTGAGTGGAACAGAGCTTCTCCACATTATCCATTGAAGGGCTCAGCCGCTGCTTAGCCTGATTGTTCTGAAACCTAGCTGCAGGCCAGGAAGGAGCAAACTCTTGGAGAACCAGATCAACTGGATTCTATATGCCTGATACAAGATCACACAAAGGTGAGCAAAAAACCTTACGAACCTTGTGAATTGTGACAAATATCCTACGGTCTGCATTTAGATGGGCACCCGCACCCTTTTTATCCCGCTCTCCCCATCCTCTAGAGCCGGGAAAAGGCCCTTGGTATATTGCTTATATTTATTATTAACGCAACTCCATGGGCTTGTCCAGATCTGTGTATAAAAAAATTAGTCTGATTTTCATCCAGAAAACTTGGCAAGTGATATTCTTTTGGTATCCATATATCATGCGAGTGTGTGATTTTTGCTCTTGCCTAGAATGTATATGCAATGTGTTTTTCTCAGCAGCTATTCTACACCAATTTATATGATGGTAATGTATCCAGAAAAAATAAATGGCATATAGATGGTCCGCGTGCTGTCTTTTTTCCCCTTGCGCCCATAGACTTGCATTGTACAGTCTCAGCTGTTTTATACGACCATACAGAGCATGCTGCCACTTTTCCCTCAGGCTGAAAACAGCCGAGGAAAAATTTGCAGACTCATTGAATAACAATGGTGCTAGTACAATAAGATTTTTAAATCAGATTGTACTTGGTATATTTATAGGAAAGACTAGATGGGGGCCTGTTGCCATCGGGGGCGGTGACATCACAATGGGGGCAAGTTCTGTGGCACTGGAGGCCTATTCACCCCGTGCTATCTACCTGTGAACTCTCTCTGCCCTGCTGCGATTTGTCTCTCCCCCTGTGGTGTCCAAAGGTGGTGGCAGTGTAAGTGCACAAGAGCACCAGGTAACCACCATCTTTGTGTACCCAGATGTCTGCCGCCCAAGTGTGCATGCACGCCGGGTTTATGCATTTGTACTTGCGTGGTGATGTCTTGGCAGCAGCTGCAAGGGACAGTGGCTGCGTCTCTGCTGGCAGTTCTGTGCCAGTACCACCAGTGGGCGCCATATTTGTACACCCATCACTTGGGTGTACAAATACGGTGGAGTCACAATAGCAATACATCAAGAAGTGACAGACAGCACAGCGCACTTATTTATCTGCCCCACACCGACATCCTCTTTGGACATCTGGGTGTCCAAAGATGGCAGCACCATGAGTAACTATGTACCTGGCACATGCAGGCTCAGTTACTGAAGCCGCTGTCATCTGTGGACACCCAGGTGTAAAAAGATGGTGGCGGTCCGAGTAACTGATTTGGGGGGGGGGGTGTGCGACAGGCAACATCTGCCTGCCATCAGTTTCAGGTGGTACCGTGCAATGGGACAGCACCGCCAGCGGGTATCATATTTGCACACTCAAGTGATGGGTGTGCAAATGTGGCTGCTGCTGGCACATGATTAGGAAGACACTCGGACGGAAGTCAATGACTGACATTATATGGCAAGATGTGAGTGATTACCAACTGTTGGCACAGGATTGACTGTTCAACCCAAGTACAGGCACTTAATTGTGCAGCACTGCAAGGCTAATTAAAACTAACCTTCCCACCATTGCCTCCCTCTGATTGTTGCCTCTAGCTTTATAGGGCCACTGAAGGAGATAAATATAGTATTTGTCTAAGTGATTTTTCTGTTGAGTACAAGCATTGGTACATCATGGCAGGTCCAGTCCTTCTGTGCCAACAGTTCATTTTAGGCTATGTTATAGTGTCTCTATTAAAGCGGCAATTCCCAGGTCTGATCATAGACATAAGGTTACTGTCACACTTGGCAACGCTCCCGACAACGATACGACCTGGTAAGGATCGCTGGAGTGTCGCTACGTGGTCGCTGGAGAGATGACAACAGTCAGATCTCACCAGCAACACCGTGGTCATTGGGAACCTGTCACTCTTGAGATTGTTGGTCATTGTCCCTGTCAAACAGAGCGATGCACGCTGCCCAGCGTGAGCACAACAAACAAAAGTTCCAGAACGGTTTGTAACGATCAGCAATCTCACAGTGGGGACCTGGTCACTGCTACATATTAACGTAGTGAGATCGCTGCTGGGGTCGTTGTGTCACAAAACTTGTGACTCCGTGCGCTCACACTGGCTGTCAAAAAAAAAAAAAACTCCCCCCCCCCCCCCCCCCCCCGCCCCCACACCTCAGCTGCGTGTTTTTTGTTCGCAGCTGCATCTGCACTTACCGCAAGCCCCATAAACCATGCATGGGGCTTGCCGCAAGTGCGCCGCCGTTAGGTGGCAAATGCATTTGTCTGTATCCGGGCAAAACCGCCAGTGGGAAAGCATCCTTTGTGAAAAGAGAGGGAGGGGTGGGGTGCTTTAGTCTCAAAACGTTTAGTGTAAAGCAGCTGCAGGCTTATAACGTGCATGTGACTTTTGTCCAACGGAAAACAGGACCTTGACAATAATAGACCCGCTCTGCATTGGTGTCACTTCAAGATCCCACTTGCCACCATGATGGCAGTCGCTAAATGTCTG
This sequence comes from Allobates femoralis, assembly GCA_033576535.1. Taxonomy (NCBI): domain Eukaryota; kingdom Metazoa; phylum Chordata; class Amphibia; order Anura; family Aromobatidae; genus Allobates; species Allobates femoralis. Next base: position 78,875,819 of record JARQOC010000009.1, read on the forward strand.
CTCTCTTGAGCGCTGAAAGCTGCAACAAGCCATGAAGCATTAATGATGTTGTAAGCTCTCAAAACAGGTTGTGTGTAGCCAAGCTTAAGGCCCCATTACATGGCATGACATCAACAATATCACGGATACATCACAGGTTTGGAATCGTTCGTGACCTCGTTACAACCTTGTTGCGTGTGACTCTGCAAGTGTTATCAAACCTGCGATCAATGATTTATTGTTAACATGTCTTCAAACCACACAACCAACAACCTGGTAGTGTTGTGTGCGACTTAGTTTATGACTTCGCCCATTCACAGCAATGAGCAGATATTGTTACCTGCGTTTGCAAACGATACATGCTCACATCGTTGGTGAGTCATCCACAATATCTAGGACATGTGACATCTCACCAGCGATGTCCGAAATGACCGTGCACCCACGAGATCGATGCAGACATTGTTCCAACTTCGTGCCGTGTAATGGGGCCCTTGTGACCTGCACCTTGCTTTGGACACTAGGTGCCTCATGAAAGTGTGACTGATACTAATGTTGTGTTGGCACCCACTCTTTAAACATGACACTTGAAACCTAGCACAGGCACTATTGGTGTTTCCAAGCAGTTCAGTGCACCTTCGCCCACATCTCCAGTCAAAAGCTGGAGCTATAGAGCAAGGAAGAGATGGAAGACAAGTAGGCGAGATGTTGTATTGAACTGTTTGGCCAGGCCAAAAGTGCACAAATAGCAGTAGCTTTCAAAAACCATAAACTTTAAAGATTTAATATCACAAGTTAAGCACACATTGAAATGCAGAAAGACTTTATTGGAAACTTGTTGACAAGCACAGTCACAACTGCAGGTAACAGAAAGATCACACAAGGTTTAAGAGGCCCAAACACATCTCTGGGGTGTGAATTCCAGATGGATAAGGAAATGCAGGCTAGACTGGTGGTATCCAGGAGGGAGACATCTTAGCTGCTCTCCCCCAGGGTGTGCTTGTCAAACAGGTACTCGCCCATGCCGTTCTGGGGTACCCCAAGGCGCTTCAGGTTGGTGATGAAGTCTCCAAGCTTTTTAATAGCCTCCACCTGTTCTCCCAGGTATTCAGATTCCAAGAAGTCACAGAGCTGGAAGAGAAGATGACAAATTATTAATATGGAGGAGGGAGAAAGGCACACCTCAGTTATTGCAAATTATGATTTTTATGGAGTTTAGGGCAGTTCACTTTCCACAGTAGACTGAGGCTTGCATGGACACTTACTTGGGGGTCAACTTTGTCAGAGGCCAATTTGTGAAGATCCAGGAGGGCCTGGTTCACGGTCTTCTCCAGCTGCAGAGCAGCCTGCATGGCCTCCAGGGTGTTGGCCCACTCATCACGTTCTGGTTTCTAGATCAAAAAGACAAAACAATCACTAAAGTGGTCCTCACAGTTACATGCAACTTTAAAAGATCAAGATTGGAGATGTTCTACCCATAGCAAGTGTTCACATCTACAGCTTGCAAGATCAGGTGACAAACCTTGGCAAGCCACTGATAAGTGGTCTGAACTCAAACTATATTCACATACTGCGTCATAGCTGCGTATTCCTGCAGCGCTTTAGAGCGCTCGCGTAAAAGCAGCGCTAAAGAAAGCGGTAAACCCCCTTCCAGCAAAAGCTATGGATTTTGCTGAGAGGCGTTCAGACACCGTGTATTTTTGTGCAGGTGCCTTCACAGCAAAGGCACCTGCACAACAAGAATTGACATGCCAATTCTTAGTGTTTCTCTACAGGCTTTCCCCATGGGCTACATGTTAACATGGCCTCGGGGAAAGCACAACGTCTGCATGCAGTAGTGCCTTCTTTTTAATGCGCCATTGCCAAATAAGTGGCCAAAAGCACTGCATGTGAACTTGGCCTTAGAGAAGTTTTCCACTAGAATATGTGCACATGCTACAAGAGTTTTCTGCACTAAATCTGAATCAAACAAACAAAAAAAAAAAAAAAAGGGAGAGTCGTCAAAAATTTAGGCTTCATCACACACACACACACACACGACGTATTTGTCGCATATTCCCGCAGTGCTACTGAGCGCTAGCCTAAATGCAGCGAGACGCAATTCTGGGAACGCATTCCTGTAAAAGCTATGGCTTTTGCTGGAATGCGTTCACACGCTGCACTTTCACATATTTTTGCGGACACTTACTGCAAAGTGCATCTGCAAAGAAAAGGACCACGTCAATTCTTTGCACCTTTTTCGGCACGCTTTTCCCATAGGTCATATTATAGAATGGGCTTGGAAATTACATGGTGTGTGAATGCAGGTGCGCATTTAACACGCCACGTGGGAACGTAGCCTTACATGCTGCAAGGAGAAAAAAAAAAAAAAAAAAAAAAATAATATAAAATATATATATATATATATATATATATATATATATATATATATATATATAATATATATCTACTTACATAATCGGGAGTTGGGCACTGTAGCCCAATCCCAGACTCCTTTGCGCGACTGCGAGTGATGACGCGCAGCGTCATCACGAGCCGCAGCCGCTCTACAGTTAAAAAAAAAAAATCCTCACCTCTCCCCGAGCCCCCCGCCGTGTTCCGCTAGGCTCCCGGTGGCTCTGCAGGCTCCCGGTGCCTGCAGTGGTCTTCTATCTACTGCACTCAAGGACCTGTGGTGATGTCAGAGTCACGTGACACCAGCTTACTCCAGGCAAATCGCGGGTCACGTGACTCTGACATCACCACAGGTCCTTGAGTGCAGTAGATAGAAGACCACTGCAGGCACCGGGAGCCTGCACAGCCACCGGGAGCCTAGCGGAACACGGCGGGAGACGGCGGGGGCTCGGGGTGAGGTGAGCATAATCTTTTTTTTATTTTTTTTAACCCCTGCCTTGCAGGAGCACCACCACAGACACCTGTATATTCTGCCACCACACAGATGCCTGTATACTCTGCCGCCACCACAGACACCTGTATACTCTGCCAACATACACACGCCTGTATACTATCCCACCACACAGACACCTGTATACTATGCCACCACACAGACACCTGTATACTCTGCCGCCACCACAGACACCTGTATACTCTGCCGCCACCACAGACGCCTGTATACTCTGCCGCCACCACAGACGCCTGTACACTCTGCCGCCACCACAGACGCCTGTACACTCTGCCACCACCACACACGCCTGTACACTCTGCCACCACCACACACGCCTGTACACTCTGCCGCCACCAGCACAGACGCCTGTATACTCTGCCGCCACCACCACACACGCCTGTATACTCTGCCGCCACCACCACACACGCCTGTATACTCTGCCCACCACCACCACACACGCCTGTATACTATGCCACCACAGACACCTATATACTCTGCCACCACAGACACCTATATACTCTGCCACCACCACCACAGACACCTATATACTCTGCTACCCACAGAGCCCCCTGTATACTCTGCTACCCACTGACCCGCCTGTATACACACACAATTCATTTCACCCTGCTCCCGATGCAATTGCATCGGGCCTTTTTACTAATTATATATATATATATATATATATATATATATATAATATATATATATATATAAATAAAGCAATGAGCATAAGGCTTCAGAATTCTAATTGGATTTTGCTGGGGTAAGGATAAGCATTCAGATCCAAGGAAGTTTGCGCCAAATAGTGCATTTTAATGCAGGGTCTACACAAGGACTTAAATATAAAATAGAAAAGATGAAGGCAAGTTAAAGACTTTGGCCTCAGCCCATTTCATTTACTTAAAAGCGGAACAAAGGATTATGAAGTCACATATCTAAACCCAGCATCAGAGGTCCACCAACACATGAACGTTTCATTTTGGCCAAGTCTATACTGTATCTGATTGCCTTCTATATGGAGTCTCCCCTTTGCAAAGAAACAAATGCTATGCCAAGTCCCTGACCCCCATTGAGTCTCTATGGTGGCCACAGATTTATTGGTTAGGAACAAAACTTAAGATCTTACCTTGATGTCCTGCAGGACAACCCGACCCCCACGCTTGTTCTGATACTTCAGGAACTTCTCAGCATGCTCTTTCTTCATGGCTCTGCTCCTTGAAGAACTTTGCCACGTGGTGAAGGGCGACATCATCACGGTCGAAGTAGACGGACTGAAAATAAAAGGATCTTTAGTTACTAGTTTGCAAAGATAAAGGACATTGCATTATTAGCCCTGTGGTAAGAGGGCAGCTTTTTCTTTAATATAATATTCGCTCTCCACACTTGGGTGGCAGAGACCATTGCCAGTATTCATGCAATAGGTCAGGTATTGGGAAGTTGCACTGAAACAATTTGCAACGTTTAGTAAAGATTAGCTTCCTTTCATATGTAGGTGATCAGGAGGTCTCCTCCCAAAACTAGAAAGTCCTTGTGTAATCAGAATATGGAACACATTTGTATCCTAGGGAACAGGGTTCAGAGATAAGCTGTGCTGACTACATCAGGGTGTGTGCAGAGATCTCTGCAAGGAGCTGATAGCTGTGGGAGGGAAAAGGACAAGAACCACAATGCAGACTTGGTACAAAGCAAGGGGTGGAGGGAATCACAAGGAAGGAGAAACACAGCCCAGAACATCTTATTGCCATGCATCTGCTATGGAGTGAAGATATATAAAGACAAGCAAGAGCATGCAGGGAGCTACATGGGTAGGATGTGACTTATGGACACATTGTTCCATTTGTACACAAAAATGGAACAAGGTGTCCATGATTACACTTGAGATCTGCAAACAATCTGCACAATTATCTGTGTGTGTAACTGGGCCTTTTTTTGCAGACAAAATCAGGAGTGGGTGATAAATACAGAAGTGGTGACGGGTTTCTATTATACTTTTCCTTTGATTGTTCCACTCCTGGTTTGGATTACAACAACCTGACAAGCAAGAGCAGACCAAAACCACACAGTGTGAAAGTAGCCTTATAGTTCTACATCTCACTAAAAGAATACTCACCATGGAGAGGTAGGTGTAGGAGGCATAGAGCTCCAGGTTCACCATGCGGTTGATGGCAGCCTCGCAGTCACGGTTGTAGTTCTGGCGCACCTGGGATTCCATCGCGGGTTCTTGGTGGTTTTGGTGGCGGAAAAAAGTTGCAATGAAAAAAGTCTCAAAGTATTGAGAGATTGTAGGGGAAGGAGCTGAGGACTCAGAGAGGGTTCCGTTCAAGCACTGTTGAAGCAAGAACTCTGCTCAGAGTCAGGGATCATCTGATCTCTGCACAATAGAGCTCAGTATTTATAGGCAGGAGACTGGGGAGAGGCACTGACATCATCAGTCTGCAGCCAATCCCGCCTGGTCCTGCTGCAACCAGTCCTGCCTTGACAACACTCCTCCACCAGATGATGTCACATAGTGTAACATTTCTAGAGTCACATTACAGAAATTTACAGAAATTCAAGGAAAAGACATATATGGTTATAGGAAAATGCATGAATGACAATCCCCCAAACTATTATTCTTGCATAATCCCCCAAACTATTATTCTTGCATAATCCCCCAAACTATTATTCTTCCATAATCCCCCAAACTATTATTATTTCATACTTAGTCTATATGCCACAGGGAGCAATTGAGATATCTGTATATTAATAAATGTTGCATTTCCCAGAGACCACAGTGGACTTTTGATTTTCTCTGTTTCTTTGGCGGCCGTCACACTCATCAATATCGTGAGCGATATTGTAAGCGATCACGTGCACGGGCGATCGCTAACAATATCGCTCACATCGCTGGTGAGCTGTCACACAGACAGACTCACCTGCGATGTGGAGCAGCGAGATCGCTGGTAACTATGGTACACATCGGGTTACTAGGCGCCGTGCGGCGCTTAGTAACCCGACGTTTACCATAGATACCATCTTCCAGCATAGGCTCTGCCGCTGGGAGATCGTTCATCGTGGTGTCATACACCACGATGAAGCAGATTGAACAAGCGTTTATCGCTTGATATGAGCTCCGGCTCTCATATCTGCGATGTCACGATCAAGCGATTTTACATTGTAAAATCGCTTGATTACACGCAGCGATGCACAAACGATATCGCTTAAGCGATCAAAAAACAGATCACTTAAGCGATATCGTGCAGGAAATTGCAGCGTGTGACGGCCGCCTTTGCTGCAAATCGATTAAAAAATGGGCACGTCCACAAAACACAATGAATTTATAAACGGCACCATAAACTCCATGAAAAACCCCAGTAGACTGCATATGTGAAATATGGACTTCCGGATGAGGTTTTAAGCTATGTTCACACACACTGAAAATAATGTCTGCAAAAGATTTAATCACAAATCCGGAACAATTTTGCAAAGTTTTAGGGGCAAATTGTGATGTGGATTAGGCTGCTTATCTCACCCTTCTCCATTACAGAGCATTGTATAGGGAGAAAAAAATTGCACTAGGAAGACCATACTGCAGATTTATAAAGTCAGAAGTGCATTCTCACTTTCATGGGTTTTCTTTGGAATATGTGAATTGAGTTTTTTGTTTTGTTTTGTTTGTTTTTTAAACTCCACTAAGGCTCCATTCACATTGTGCATTTTTGGTCTGTTTTTGATCGTCAGTTTTGTAGCCAAAACCAGGAGTGGAACAATCAAAGGAAAAGTATAATAGAAACACATCACCACTTCTGCATTTATCACCCACTCCTGGTTTTGGCTACAAAAACTGACGAGCAAAAACAGAGCAAAAAAAGACCAAAAACGCACAGTGTGACTGGAGCCTAACAATGTTCCCCCAAACCCCAAGCTATGCAATTGTAGGAATCAGTGAGAAAAAAAATCATGAATTCCATTACTGGACTTACAGTGTGTGCTGACGATTAAGAATTGCAGCATTTTGGACGCTGTGTATGGCCTCATTCACACATCCGTGCCTCCGGCATGTCTACGGTCCGTGCTGACACATGCCAGAGGCACGCACATACGGTGACACATGTTCCCCTATTTTCCCCTCCACGTGTCCGTAATTCCACATGGACCGTGTCACCGTGTGGAGCAGATGCGTGTCCATGTGCTCCACACGGGCGACATGTCCGTGTTTTTGCTGAGGCACGGACCGCTTTTGGCTGAAAACGTCCCTGCACACAGATGTCATCTGTGTGACATCCATGTACACGGACCACGGACAAAAGTTACAAGCCTAAACATAAAGAATTTCAAACTCACCTCGCTCCAGCGCTGACAGTTCCTCTCACTTCCGGTTCCGCTCATTAGGCTCATGAATATTCACTTCACTGAGCCCAACAGCGGACCGGAAGTGAGAGGAACAGCGGTGCTGGAGGAAGGTGAGTATGCGATGACTGTCCGTGTGCTATCCACGGATCCACGGACAGCACACATGTGTCACACGTCCGTGACACATGGATCTATGCCCCGCCACCAAACAGCCTTTTCTCACACGTCCATGGTGTCACGGATGTGTGAAACAGGCCTATTGCTGCTGTGTTCAAAATGCTGCATTGTACAGTACCAGAACAGTGGATGAGATTTCTAGAAATACAATGCTCACTGTGCTTCTCCCCTCCGCAGCATGTTTTCAGCTGCGGTGCAGGTTGCCGGACTTCCGCATCTCCACAGCATGTTAATTTCATGCTGCGGAGTCGGAAGCGCTCAACATCGGCTGCACTCAGGGAGAAGCTGCCCTACACCCACCACAGATCATGGGCACAATACAGCTGTGTTCGCCTTGCGTGCACCCAAGGATTCCTGCAGGTCCAGAGGCACTGCATCTTGATCATTAGCACGCAGACTTAGTTGTAGGTCTCCTTCACATGTATGTGTTTCCAGTCTGTGTGTGGCATCTGTTTTTTGGCATCTGTGTGTACACATTATAATGTATGGTGATCTTCACATGTCTGTGTTTTATAGGACCGTGTGTCTGTGTGAACCACAAGGAGACATGTCCAATTTTTTCTGGCAGCACAGATGACAAGGGCCAATATAAGTCTATGGGTCCGTGAAAAATACGTACAGCACATGGATGGTTTCAGTGTACCTTCTGTGTGCAGCCCGTGTGTTGTACATGTTTAACATTGAAAGTACAGGAGAAGCTTTGTAATATATTTGTTTCATAGTGATGAGCGACCACTACCATGCTTGGGGGCTCAGTAAGCAAAACGAGTAATCAGAGGCTTGGGCAGGTGCAACTCAAGTACCGAGTATAATAGAGGCAATGAAAAACTCCAAAAGAATGCTTGAGTCTCCCATTGGCTTCCATTATACTCTGCACTCGAGTCGTGCCCGTCTGAGTGTCCAACCTTTCTGGTACCAAGCAACCAAGAATGCTAGTGCTTGTTCATCACTAATTACAGTCAAAATAATCTGTATAAGTTTCTTCAACTTCACAAAGCTGTCACAGATGCCTTAAGACAGGGCAAAAAAGTGCGCTATTTTTACGGAAAGTCCCGGAATTTCTGACCGATGGGCAACCCAGCCCAGCACCATGTAGTGGTCCAGGCTCAGTGTGAACCTTTGAAGTGACAGGACCACCATGCGGCCTTCTGCATATGGGTCTGCCATGTGATGAAGCCTAAGGCTATGTTCACACAGGGCGCTTTTACTGCATTTTTGGCTACAGTTTTTACGCTAACCTAAGGCCCCATTCACACACTGCTTTTTTTTGCTGCATTTTTTTACGCTCAAGCTCAAAAAAAGCCAGGAGTGGAACAATCAAAACCGGGAGTGGCACACTCATGGTGGGTTTACATGTCGCGATATCGTTCTGATATTGTATACAACGGCGCGGGCGCACGCATTTTGTGCCCGGTTTTCCCAGAATCGCATCGGCGGTTTACACATTGCGATATCGGGATACAACGTCCCTACGATGTGTACGCCCCCCGACCCAGGAACGACCATTTAACATGGGAGTGAATGGGTGACGTTGCACTACACATCGGAGTTGGGCTGTCACACAGGACGATCCGGCTCCAACCGGCATCCGATATCGGGCGGTTGAATAGCACGCTCATTCGACCCTCGATATCGGTTTGCCATCGTTCCTGCATCGCATTGGATGTTCACACCGTACAACGCACAAACGATATCGGGTCCAACGCACGAACCACGTGACTTTTGGTCAGAGTTGGACGCCGATATCGCAACGTGTAAACCCACCATCAGAGGAAAGGTCTAATAGAAACATGTGCTCCACTTATAATAATAATATAATAATTTATTCATTTATATAGCGCTATTAATTCCATAGCACTTTACATACATGAGTAATGCTGTCTCTCTTGGAGCTCACAATCTAAACATCCTATCAGTATGTCTTTACAATGTGGGAGGAAACCAGAGTGCCCGGAGGAAACCCACGCAAACACGGGGAGAACATACAAACTCCTTGCAGATGTTGTCCTTAGTGTCCTTGGTGGGAATTGAACCCAGGACTTCAAGACCTCAGTGCTGCAAAGGCTACAGTGCTAACCACTATGTTTAATCACCCACTCCTGGTTTGTGATGAGCTTGTGCTTAAAAATATGCAGCAAAAAAAGCAGTGTGTGAATGGGGCCTTAGGCTGCGTTCACACAGTGCGTATTTTTACGCGACTGCGTTTTTTTATGCGCGTATTTCCAGTGCTTATAATGGGGCCTATGGAAAATACGCGCGTAAAAAACTGGAAAGAATTGACATGTTCATTTTTTTTACGCGCGTATTTTTACGCTGCGTAACAATACGCGACGTGTGAATGGCAAAAGTGAATGTCCATTGACTTTGCTGGGAAATACAGATGCACATTCTTCTGGAGAAAATACGCACTGTGTGAACGCAGCCTAGACTGGTTTCACACTACCAGTTTTTGGGTCTGGTGGGGATACGGCGCAACTGCATCCCACCAAATTCCCCAGCAATAGTCAAACCTGATGCAACTGGATGCTCCTGCATTGGTATTATTAAGTGATTCGGCTGACAGATCCGGCGTAATACTGGTGCAGTAGTATCCAGTTGCATCAGGCTGAACATGTTTTTTGACGGATCCGGTGAAAATGACATGCCCCTGGTGGGTGTGTCATATGAAACTGGCTTCTGGGCATACCCAGTCAAAAAACCCAGATTCAGTATTTGGATACAGCGGGATCCAAAGGGATCCATGTTAATGCCAACCGGATAGCGACAGATCTGGGGGCTTTAGCCGAACACCAAATTCACAACATTTTGCGTTTTTGGTATCGGCCAAAATCAGGTGCACCTGGATCCGGCTCAAACTGTATACACCAGGATGCACCCACATGATCCTCCGTCCCCATTGAAAGTCAATAGGGGAGAATATGGATGCAGGTGCATCCAGCTTCAGATGGATTCACCTGGATTATAAAAACCAGCCTTAACTAGAAACCCCTACATTTTTGCTGCAGCAAATACCAGTGTGTGAGGACATAAAAGTGATAGCAATAGCAGTGGCTTCCTAAATACATCTTGTGTATTAATAATATCCCATAACTTGCTCGGGAGGCAACATGCCTGACCTTATTATAGTATTTAATGCTAGTTTGGTCATGCAGTTTTTCCTTTTGCATTTTATGAGCAGATAAACAGAGTGAGTGACCCGCTGCATCAGTTCTGCACATGGAGGCAGAGGGGCCTCATAGATTATGAGTGGTCTGATTAGTGACAACGAGCGGACCCATAATAATCAATGTAAGCGTGACTCAGTTAGACTGTGTACAGAGAGCATTGTGTGGTGTGCAGAGTGCTCAGCCAGCATGACAAGGCAGAAATGGAGGACATCATGAGGGAAGTGGAGAGGGACAGTGACGTGTGCTGGTTGTCATGGTGACAGATTAGGCCTGATCTGAGGCCTAGCACCTGCTCTGAGCCTGTCACGAGTTTTACCAAACATGAATACAGCATTTTTCTTTATACAAGAAATACGACTGGTCTAATTGTATAAGTTATTGGAAATGTAAAGAAAACGTCCTCTGTGAATACAAGTCCTTGAGTCACCATATCCCTTCAAGTTCTGACAGACATGACAGCTCCCACAGAGTTTGTTGTCCCCAGCGTCGTATTAACAAACTGGTGTTGCTATGGGCAGAGGCGTACCTCCTATAGTGGATTCAGGGAGATTACAGTCGCACCTAGGCCCTAGAGCTACAGCCGGGGCGGACATATTTTTTGTGCAACAGGGGCCCAAGAGGTTGAGGGGCCCATTTCCACCTCCAAAGTAGGATGAATTGTGTGTTCTGATGAAGTATTGAATTAAAAAGTGCCCCATGTACTGTTCTTGCACAGGGGCCCTTTTTGGTCTGTGTCTGCCAGTGAGCTGGGGAACAAAAAGGCCCCTTTGGCCCATATGACAGGACCATTACTATTAAAAACCCGCTCTATTCGTGGCCCTGTTGGAGATTTTGCACAAACGTCAGGTTAAGCCACAGCCTACAAGGCCCCTTTCACACGTCTGTGCAAATAACGCACACGTGTGAGGGAGTGTTTTTTTCACCCCTGTGTCCATGTGTGTGTCATTTGTGTGCTGTCCGTGTGACATCTGGTTAGCACACGGACAGCATGACTTTGTATAGTTACCTGTCTCCGGCACTGCTTTCCCTCTTTCTTCTGAGTCCGCTGTAGCAATCAGTGAAATCAATATTTATGAGCTTAATGAGCGACCCCAGAAATGCGAGGGAAAGTAGCATCGCTGGAGTCAGGAAAGTACAAAAATCCATTTATTTTAAATGAAAAATGTTTGCTCCGGTCCATGCACATGGATGTCACACGGACAACATCCGTGTGCAGGATGTTTTTGTCACACGGACCCATTGACCTGAATGGCTCCTTGTGTCTGTGCTGCCGCCCAAAAATAGATATGTCTCCGTGTGGCGCACATGGACCCACATCTGCTCCACATGGAGACACAGTCCGTACAGAAACACAGACATGTGAAAGTGACTATTCACTAACATTTATATATGTGTGTCCGTGTCTCCGGCATGTGGCTACACGGATGGCACATGTACTGGAGACACGGAAATGTGAAATAGGCTTAACACTTTAAGCAGGCTTGCTTGGTAACTAAAGGTACCGTTACACACACAGATAATTCTGCAGAGATTGTTCGCAGATCTCTGGTTGTAGTGAAATCATGGACACATTGTGCCATTTTGTGGCTGTGTACAAATGGAACAATGTGTCCATGATTTCACTGCAACCAGAGATCTGTGAACAATCTCTGCACATATTATCTGTGTGTGTGTAACTGGGCCTTTAGGGTACCGTTACATGTCGCAACATTGCATGCAATTTCACTGGCAATTTGCTGGTTGCAGTGAAATCATGGACACATTGTTCTATTTTGTTGCTATGTACAAATGGAACAATGTGTCCATGATTTCACTGCAACCAGCAAATTGCCAGTGAAATTGCATGCAATGTCGTGACGTGTAACGGTACCCTTATGGCCACTTTACATGCAGCTACAGGTAACAGGTTTTACTGGCTGCAGTGAAATCATGGAGACATAGTTCCATTTGTACACAGCAACAAGATAGAACCATGTCTCCATGATTTCACTGCAGCCAGTAAGTTACCTGTGGAAAACCTGTTACCTGTAGCTGCGTGTAAAGTGGCCATTAGGGTACCGTTACATGCTGCAACTTTTGGCGGCCATAGGAGGCAATCTAACGTGCGCGTGCACATTTTTCATGGTTGCCTCCGATTGCCGAAGGCGCATTTAAACGCCACAATTTCGCCATCAACCTAAGGTGATGTGTCGTCACGGAAGTTCCCACACCAACAGTGGGAAACATCCGGTTGACTCACGACGACGCTTCACATGCCGCAATCCCCAAAGGAATGTGGGCGTATATGTTCTGCGCCGCAAGAACATAGGCGTGACAGACTTCTGTATTCCGCGCCTCAAACACGCTGATTAGACAACGCAATAGCGTCATGATTGGCCAGCCTACGCAGGAAGGCTGGCTAATACATGACGCCATTGCAATTGTGTAGTGTGAATGGACAGCTCTTCAAATATGTCGCCCTGTGAAGGGACAGCCAATGGAAACACAGTAGCCACCACCAATCATCGCTGAGGGGGTCAAAAACTAATGCTGCACCCCTGCGGTCTGGTCGCCACAAAGGGGTACTGCACCCATCCCACGGGTGTGGTATTCCTGTACTCAGTAAACAGGATGGTAAGTTTGAGACATCCACAAAAGCACCCAACACACCTGGTCCCAGGGACGGCGGACAGACCCAATAGAGGGAGGGCCCAGTTAGTCAGTGGGATGGCGGGAAGAAAGGTGGAAAGTGGGAAGTTAGTTTGGGCAGTCGAGAGGAAGCAGTGGAAGGAGGAGGATCCGGAGGACTTGAGCCACGAGGAGCTTGTCCTGGGTTCCGGAACAGCCATCTGCGAAGCGGCAGAGGGAGCCCTAGGGGCACGGGCAGTGAGCGATCCACCCGTGCGCCTGAATCTGAAGTGAAGCAAAAGAGCAGGTTGACAACCAGGGGATCGGCCCTGAAGGTGGCGAGGCGACTCGACACTCCAACCACGAAACCGGAGGACACTAGATCTAGAGGAGCTGTGTCCAACTCCTGACACACTTGCCGAGAAGGCAGCCGTACTAGGATCAGGGGACAGGGTCGTCTGCTGGTTTGGGGCACTGTGTGCGGAGGGGCGAGCAGGAGTGAGGCGGACAGGCAGCTCTGAGAGAGAAAGCAACCCGAGAAGAAAGGAACATAAAGGGGGTGTCTTTGACGAGCTATCCCGGTTTTTAAGGACTATCCGGACTGAGAATGTGCAAGGACAGTACCCTGTAACACCGTTAAGTGAGAAGTTAAGTAAACCGGGTTTAGAACTCAGAACTGTGTGTGAGACTGTTAATTTCCCACCTGCGGAGAATCGCTCCAACTCCCCAACCCCGCCAAACACAACCCTGCTGGCCCTCCATCACCGAACAACTAATCGTTTGTCCTAGGGGAACCGCTCCACCCGTGGGGAGTGAAACCACCACAGCTGCACTCCCATCATCCCCAGAGGCCCTGCACCACAGCGTCGGCCAGTAATAGCCGAATACCACAGGTGGCGTCACGACAACTACCATCCTTAAACCCGTATTCCCCGAACTATAATTGACACCGCCAGGGTCGTGGAGCCGGGTCTTAGCCCCTGTAACTCCCCCAGCAAAACTGTTAGCCCTGTTCCGAGCACCCCACAGCCCTGGGAGGCTTGTCAACTTGGCGTAACAAACAGGATGAACAGACCCGGTGTTGTCGGGTCCCGTGCGCCTTCAGGACTGTATTGAAGAGACTGTACTTTTGAGGGTAATGGCGGCCGCAATAAAGTGAAACCATGTGCTGCCTGGGAGGCATGCCGCAATCCCCCATCGTGGGCTGGGCCAGCACAGAGCGGGAAAAATAATCTACACCCCCTTCGTCCTTCAAAAGCAGGAAGGACTGTGAAGGAGACTGGATTGCTCCACCCTGGGATGTGACCAACAGCAGAGGCGAAGGAACTGCCCATAGAAGGAGGGGGAAGAGAGAAGTTCTGGTGCTAGCAGAAGAACAGGGTGGGGCACGCGTGATGCGGAGAGGAGCCATGGAGGTCAGGAGAACCCGAAGCGTGGGGTGGCAGTGAAAGACTCCCCCAGCTGACCGGAGTGGGACCTGAACCTGCTGCCTGCTATGGACCCGGACTTTCTCAAAGACGAGGTGTGGGAGCAGCGTTGCCAACTTCTCCGAACCCAGATGGCCGCAGATGAACGCAGGGTGTGTCACACACAACGATGCAGCAGGTTGCTGGAGTTGACATCGTCAGGTTTTACAACATGTTGGTAAACCTGTGAACTCCGACCCAACGATTTATCGTTACAACTTGTCAGAGTCACAGGCAACGAGGTCGCAACAACGTCGCTAGTATGCCTCCAAACCCGTGACATATCAGCGATGTCGTTGACGATGTTGTGCCGTGTAACGGGGCCTTAAGGCTCTGCTCACATCTCCAGTTGTCAATGGATGTAGTATTTAAAATGCATCGGTCACCAGTTTTGGGGCTTGTAAACCCTGCCCACCACCTTTAACATGATGATGGGGTTCCTGTATGCTTTTATATCCCTAGATGTCCCCCTGCATACCTCAGAAAACAACATTTATTCTGTTCGGCACCATATGCTAATTTTGTGGTTCCGTCATATGGGGGTTTGCACATTGTGGTCAGTGCTATCCCGCTCCATGCAAACGCTGCCCCTCCTGAGTGTGTGCAAGTGGATGATGTCAGTATACCATCCACACAATTCCCCAATTGCAACATGGGGTGGCATGGTGGTTAACACTGCAGTTTTGCAGCACTGGGGTCCTGGATTCAAATCTCACCATAGACAATATCTGCAAGGAGTTACAGGGGCATCTCAATGAATTAGAATGTCATCAAAAAGTTCATTTATTTCAGTAATTCAATACATAAAGTGAAACACATATATTATATAGAGTCATTACACACAGAGGGATCTATTTCATGTGTTTATTTATGTAAATGTTGATGATTATGGGTTACAGACAATGAAAATCCAAAGGTCATTATCTCAGAAAATTAAAGTAGGGAGGATGAAGGGTTGAACACCGCACTGCCGTATTCCACAAGACATTAAAAGATGAATATAACATTGATTTGTTAGTTAACGCGTTTCAGGGCTCACTGTCACCTTCCTCAGGACAAATCAATGTCATTTTGCCATGATTCAGGGTGTTTCTGGGAGCCCTGAAACGCGTTGACTAATGAATCAATATTCACTCTTTGATGTCTTGTGTAATACGGCAGTGCGGTTTTTAACCCTTCATTCTCCCTACTTTATTTTTCTGAGATAACGACCTTTGGGTTTTCATTGGCTGTAAGCCTTAATCATCAACATTAAGAGAAATATACAGATATGAAATCTAGCTTGTGAGCCCCAATGGGAACAGTGTTGCTGATGTATGTAAGGTGCAGTGAAATCAGTGCTGCTAAATAAGCATATAAATATTATTATCACACCTAATGTTTCTCTGTGGTTATTGTGCATTGCAACCTATAACTTACTGCAACTGCGCCAGAAATTCACAATTGTTTCCAAATGTGTTGGATTTTCTGTCGCAAGACCCACGTGATGATGACGTGTGACCATTTGTCCATTTTTTTGTACAGCAAAATCATAGCTGAAATATAGTTGCGTGACAGTGTGGCGCCCCACTGGTCTGGTCGTGACCTGCCCCAGGGCCGTAGGGTACCCAATTCTGGGGGTTGGTTTACTGGGGATGTCACAGGGCCTGTTGCCCGATCCCATGGCTCTGGTGGTCGCTGAAAAAGGGGAAAGATAAAAATAAAAAGTGTTTGTGACGCCACCAACGGTTCCCGGTAATGATACCAGCGCTGCGGGACAGACCTCCGTGGTGATGGAGGTGCAGCAAGATGGTTACGCTCCCTGTAGGTGGAGCGGGATCCCCGGGGCAATTATGGTGTAAGGGGATGGTAGCTCCCCACACAGCCTTGTCTCTAGTGCTGCAGAGGAAGGCGGCTCATCAGGTGGAGATATTACAGGACAGTCTATGCTGGGAGCAGCGAGGGATACCTGCTCACATCGCTGGTGAGTTGTCCATGATATCTAGACGTGTGACATCTCACCAGCGATGTTGAAATGATGTCAAAAACGACCGCGCCCCCGAGATCGTTGTCGACATCGTTTCAACGTCGTGCCGTGTAACGGGCCTTAAGTGACACATTGCTGTAATCAGGGTCTGTGTCCCTACATTATTTTGCTCTCATGAGGTAGCAATAAGCTAGTGACAGGGTCTCTTTAATTTCTGTAATATATGATCTGAGGTTGTGGGGAAATCATATGACAGCGGTAATGGGATGAAGTCACAGCCGGATCAGCATTACTATGAGGAAGGAAGACAAATCTGCAAATTCAATGTACAGGGTAACACAATGAGGACTAATGCACTCAATAATTCACCAAGTGTAAAGGATCCTCTCTCCTTATCGTAACAACACACCGTACAGGTTCTGAGGTGTGAAGAGGAAATGTTACCCCGCAGATCACTATGCCATTACCATGGTTGTCCAATAACAAGAGTCAGGATGGAGTTGGGTGTCCAACCACTAATATCAGCTTTCCTGACACCAACAGTTCGAATGCAAAGTGACGCTGTTTTTTGCTCAACGATAATTCTAGTCAACACAAAGAAATCATCAGCAAAGATAATAAGTCTGTGTCATGGAGTTTGATGTGCTGATTCCAAAAATATGCTTAGTTTTGCTCTATCACATAGAGTTTCTGAGATAGAAGTATTTTTGTTATAACGTTCTTTCTGCATTTTTAATGTATGTGATCTTTCCTGTTACTCCCATTTCTTTGCTTATCTCACTTAGGCGGCCGTCACACGCTGAGATATCCTTAGCGATATTGTAAGCGATCACGTGCACGCGCGATCGCTTACAATATCGCTCACATCGCTGGTGAGATGTCACACAGACAGACTCACCAGCGATGCGGAGCCGCGATCTCGCTCGTTACTATGGTACACATCGGGTAACTAGGCGCCGCGCGTCGCTTAGTTACCCGACGTGTACCATAGTTACCATCTCCCAGCATAGGCGCGGTCGCTGGGAGATGGATCATCGTGGTGTCATACACCACGATGATGCTGATCGTGACATCGTTCATCGCTAGATCTGAGCTCCGGAGCTCAGATCTGCGATGTCACGATCAAGCGATTTCACATCGTAAATCGCTTGATTACATGCCACGATTGTAAGCCCGATATCGCTTAAGCGATCAAAAAGGAGATCGCTTAAACGATATCGGGCAAGAAATCTTTGCGTGTGACGGCCGCCTAAATTGTGAATCTTCTTACAGACACCACATCAGTAAAGGTTTTTAGTGAGTTTAAAGGCCCCGTCACACCTGGCGAAGGGGATGGAGATGTCGGCGGCGACTGGCGGGTGCGCGCACGTTTTTGGCGCTCCGCCAGCGTCGCCACCCCCCATTTTACATAGGGCAACATCTCCAGCGCCGCGCCGGCAATCTGTCAGGCGGCATCGCCGCCGGGGTGTCTGAAAACCCCAGCGGTGATGCAGGACAATGGGAGCCTATGGCTCCCATCGCCTGACAGGTCGCCAGCGGCCGGTTACATGGGGCGATGTGTGCACATCGCCCCAGATCGGTCACCTGGTTTCAGAGCACTGCTCTGAAACTAGGTGACTACCCGGCGGCGCCGACATCGCACCTTTACATGAGGCGACGTAGGGGCGATGTTACCGCCGATAGGCAACGTAGGGGCGTGGCCTATGTAATCGCCCCGTGTGACGGGGCCTTAACTGTTATGAGGCGGTAACATTTGAGTCAGTCAGAAAATGACAATGGCCTGTGGACTGGCACGGGCATACTTGCGTGCAATGACACGGATGTGCGTCCACAGGGATGCACTTCCATGGGAAGCAGGGGTCAAGGGTCAACAGCTGGCGGGGCCCCGGGCTCCTGTACCTCCAGACTCCATCACAGTCATGACCCTTTTGACCCTGGTTGTTACACCCCTGCCCATAAACAATTAATTATATCAACAAGTTTGATAAATTTACTTGCAAGGAATACCGAGGTGATTGGCACACAGGTTACCGACACTTTTAAAGACAGTGGTCACATATGTTAGGAACTTTGGGACCCCCGTTCACTTGATTATTAAGGGTCCCAGTGGTGTGTCTGCTGAGTGATCGGACCTGAGGATAGACAATGTCTGTTTGTAATAAAAGAGCTTTTATTTTCACTGCCACAATTGGAAAGGTTGAGAAAAATACCTACCAAAGATCAACTACAGTCCAGGGTTCCTGTTGCACGAATCATCCTTCAAGGAGATACAGAATATAGGGACATGTGCGCTCTTGAGCAGTGTCAGACTGGGATGCCAAAAGCCAATGGAAACATTTAGTATTGGGTCCCACCGTTCAGTAAAATGCTTATATAATATTATGCTCATTAATAATTGTATATGAAAATAAACTGGATAGTTTTTTAAGTGAACGATGAGATATCGCTTTGTCTGTCCATTGTGAATCAAGTGTATTGTGCCAACTACTGACCATGTAGGAGGATTGTGGGGAGAACCCAGGCACTGGGGCCCACCGGGAGATTCACCAGTATTCCTGTGGGCGAGTCCAATCCTGCTCTTGACAGATTTGGGGAACTGTGGTTTAGGGGAGCTCTTCTAATGACGTTGACACTGCTGTAATCCATCTTACCAGCCTCAATATACCTTACCTAAAGTCATTTTGTAGGTGTCTGACCCCTTACCATTATTATGTATTATTATAGCACCGTTTATTCCATGGCGATTTACATGTGAAAAGGACATACATAGACAAGTACAATATACATGAACAACACAAGGCGCAGACAGGTACAGGAGGAGAGAGGACCCTGCCCACGAGGGCTCACTTTCTACAAGGGATGGGTGAGGATACAGTAGGACCCTGCCCCTAAGAGTGCCCAGTCTACAAGGGATGGGTGAGGACACAGTAGGTGAGTGGAGAGAGGACCCAACCCGCGAGGGCTCACAATCTAAAAGGGATGAGTGAGGATTCGGAAGGTGTGTAGAGAGGACCCTGCCGGTGAGGGCTCACAGTTTACAAGAGATGGATGAGGATACAGTAGGTAAGAAGAGACGGGACCCTGTCCACGAGGGCTCACAGTCTACAAGGTAGGGGTGAGGATACAGAAGGTGAGGAGAGAGGACCCTGCCCCTGAGAGCGCAGGGTCTACAAGGGATAGGTGAGGATACAGTACGTGAGGAGAGAGGACCCTACCCATGAGGGCTCACAGTCTACAAGGGATGGGTGAGGATACAGTAGGTGAGGAGAGAAGACCCTGCCCATAAGGGCTCACAGTCTACAAGGGAAGGGTGAGGATACAGTAGGAGAGGAGAAAGGGCCCTACCCATGAGGGCTCACAGTCTACAAGGGAAGGGTGGAGGATACAGTAGGTGAGGAGAGGGGGCCCTGCCCGCTAGGGGTTACAGTCTACAAGGGAAGGGTGAGGATACAATAGGAGAGAGTAGGGCTGATCAAGTCATAAAATTGGTTTGGCTGTTGTGCACAAAGCTGAGCCACTTTCAGTGAGCTTTTATGGCACCAAACAGACTACATGTAGTACAGACTCCTCCATGTGTGCATGGTGGTGAAGTGCTGGATGACAGATGTGTGTCAGTCTTCTTGCCTTGGTGATGTAACTCCTAGCTGGAAGAAAGCTATGACCAGTGATGCTGAGTTACTTTATTTACCTGGTGATTGGGTCTTGGATTTTGGGGTGACTGGAGAGTCATTCCCATACTCCATCCAAAGTCTTTTCATCCCAACCAAAATCAACAGGTGGGAGCTGAAAATATTGATTAAAAGCAAGCTACCAGAGAGAAGTGCGCTATGTGTCTGCCTGTCTCAGAGAGGAAAGCCCCCATATACCTCAACTGGATGTCGGCCAAATGATGGTTTGGCCCTCTCTACCGTACACTGAAGTGCTCGACCTGCCTGACCGCTCCAGTGTTCTCTACGAGAGCCGCTGTCAGACGTCTCTGGTGGCCACTAATCTCTCCAAGAATAAAAGGATTGGCAGTCCATAATCAGACATGCTAGATCACTAGCGGACATAGACATAGAAGGGCTCCTGTGCAAGGACAATATATGGGCCCTCCAATTTAAACCACTCGGCTGATGCGGTCATGTGACCAATCAGCTGATCGGGTAGCCCCGCCTCATCTGGTCAGCTGATTAAGGTCCTGCAACCATCGGAGGTGGATGCCTCGCATCGCGGGACACTCACCAGAGAGGTGAGCATTTATTTTTTATTTTTAACCATTCTGTTCTTTCATTTCATTTTAGCAGTGTATGTAGATAGTGTATGTAGATACACTGCAAAAGTGAAATTACTCTGAACACAGCAGTTTTAGTGTACTGAGCACGCTCAGTACACTAGCATCAGATCCGGGAAACAGTCCTGTTTTTTCCCGGATCCGAGCTCCATAGGACCACGTTATTTGTATAAGACAGCGTCAGATTCGATTCTGTCCGATTGTGTCTGCTGTGCCCAAAATTGGAGCAGTCTCTGATTTTGGGGACGTGAAAACAGCACACACAATCGGATCCCTGCAAACACGGATGGCCATTAAGCACCAATCTGTGCCCATAAGGATACATGGGGGCCAAATCGGATCCGTGGCTATCCGTTTTACAACAGATAGCCACGGATCCCAAAAAATCTTGGTGTGAAGGGGGCCTTGGGCTGCGCTCACACACAGCGTATTTTTTGCATTTACGCAGTGCTATTAAGCGCAGTGCTTATTAGCGCTGCATAAATGCTGTGAACGCAGCTCTGTTCACATGTTCCGTCCTTTGCGCTGCACAGCACATCCGTAAAAAGAATGAACATGTTAATTCTTTGCGCTTTTTACTCACCTCGCTGCGTTCCCCTGGAGGTCTCTTCATACCAGCGCCGTAGGACCTTACACAGGTTCTTAAACAGCACCATGTGACTGGGTGACATCACCGGTCACATGGTGCTGCAGGATCCTAAAGCCTGCTGCTCAGAAGGGGCTCAGAAGACAGCAAGGTAAGTATAAAGCGCAGGGGAGAAGCACAGGCCATTCACACACAGAAGGCTGTGTTCTGTGAGGATGCGCTCTGGGTGCAGTTTTGCACCAAAAGCACATCCTCACAAATACGCTGTGTGTGAACACAGCCTAAGACTATCGGCCAAAAACAGCGACACTGTCCGGTTGGGCTGAGATTAGCATAATGTGTTGAGGCTGAAGGTGAACTTGGTAATAATATGCCTGAAGCCACTGTACAAAGAGACAACACATTGGAATTGTTCTGTGTGATATCCGATTTTTTAACACAGCGCTCGTACATATAATAGCGCGTCTGAACCAACCATAAAAGAGTAGTGGTTTTGGATCCATTTTTAAGCCTGGATTTTGATGCATTTGTAGCGTAAATCAAAAACCTGGTAAAAAAGTGTTTTGCAGCAATTTGTGCCAAACAGTTGAAACAATTACTTTTAAGGCCCTGTGCACACGGTGCGTTTTTGATGCAGTTTTGTTACAAATCTATGTGCTGATCCTTATAGCAAAGTCAATTAGAATCCTGAAGTTTTGCACTCGTTACTTATTTTTTCCGTGTACATTTAATGCAGAAAATAATCTGCAGCGTGTCAATTATTATTGGTGCGTTTTTCATCCCTTCCACCTATTGACTTCCAATTGAAAAGCACATGCAAAAATGCACCAAAATTGCAGTGTTTTAGGGGCTTTTTTCTGCCAGCAAATGCAGTAAATGTCTGCACCAAACACTTGACGTGTGCACACAGCATTACAGTTACACAACGCTCTAAAAATAGTGACGTGCACTTCGGGTTCGTTATTGAAGTGAATAGGAACGTCATTGCAAGTGGAATTTAAAGCATCAGGGTATATATACATGGCATCTTTTTCAGGTGGACAAACCTCAGGAGGAAGACACTTCAGGATTTTGCTCTTTCTTTCTATGAATCAGCTTCGTTGGTTTTGTGTTGTTTCCTGAGCACTTGAGGGTGCATACTCACTCTCAGGGAACGCAGCATATTGCCGCTGCGTTGTGCAGTAGCAGCATAGTGGATGGGATTTTAAGATATCCCATACTCACTGTGCTTCTCCCGACAACAGCGTTATTTCAGCTGTGGGCGGCAGCAGTCTCCCTGCGCTCACCATTGGGTTCCCTCAGGTCCGGAGGCTCTGGATCCAAGACGCAGTGCCTCTGGATGGTGAGCACATACCCTTAAAAGACTGACTATTTGAGCATTTTTCCTACCCTTAAAGGCACCTTTCACATCAGCGATTTTGCCTGTTTGAGGCAGATCTGGTAGGTTTGGCACATCGGCAGCGTAAAAATGATCTGGTTCCCGGACGCTGAACGAGCAGCGGGCTCTGAAATTAAAGCCGCGCTTGTTCAGCACCTGGACAGCGCAGCTAAGAGCTGTCGGCTGAAATTTCAGCACTTGGACAGCAGCAGGGATGATTCTGGCAGAAAACAGGATCAGAGAGCATATTTGCCATCCATATCTGTGTGTTGGGGCTGTCAGATTCTGTCCAGTGCATCCTGCAAAACACCAGACAGAACCTGACAGTGAAGAACCGTGGTGTGAAGCCAACGTTACACGGCAAACCTACCAGATCTGCCGCAAAAAGGCAAAAATGTTGATGTGAAACCAGCCTTCGTATATTCGTACTCAATAAAGAAACCGCTAGTTTTTGTTCAATCAAAAACATTGGCAAAATGTTCAGGCATACATTCCATCTTTTCATGACTCGAATTGACTTGCAATGTATAAGTGTTTTCAGAGGAAAAAAGGTTCAACTCCCAATAAAGACGTACGCCTTGTTGCAGGTGATGAGCCCTCAAATTATATTATAGCATTTCAGATTGCAGCTGAATTTTCTTGATTAGGCCTCTTTCACGCATCCGTGTCACCACGTACGTGTGAAGCAAGGCCGTTTGGGGGCGGGACGTACATTCATGTGTCACGGACGTGTGTCATTGGACGCTGTCCGTATGCTATCTGTGGATCCATGGATAGCACACGGACGGATTGCCACTGCATACTCACCTGTCTCCAGTGCCGCTGCTCCTCTCACTTCCGGGCCGCTCTTGGGCTCAGTGAAGTGAATATTCATGAGCCTAATGAGCAGCACTGGAAGAGAGAAACTGTCAGCGCTGGAGCGAGGAGTGTATGAAATTATTTTCAGGGTTGTCACTTTTGTCTGGTCCGTGCACATGGACGTCACACAGATGACATCCATGTGCATGGACGTTTCATGGCAAAAGCAGTCCGTGCATCCGCAAAAAACAGACATGTCGCTGTGTGGAGCACACGGACACGCATCTGCTTCACAGTCCGTGCGGAAAAATGGAAGTGTGCACAGGACCATAGGGAAATGTGTCCCCGTATGTCCGTGCCTCTGGCATGTGTCGGCATGGAACGCACACGTGCTGGGGGCACGGATGTGTGAATGAGGCCTTATATGTACTAGTGACGGCTTGCACCTGTTCACACTTGTCTTATTTGGAGGTGCTGTCAGTGTGATAGCTGTCTTCAGAGGAGAAATCGTCTGGAGAATGGTCAGGTCACAAATGCTTGTGCCTTGGAAAAATCAGAAGCCATTAGGAGATGATCAAAATGCAGAACATACGAACAGGTTGTTTACATAGAAACATGGTCATTCCTTTGCGCGTTTCATTAGTGAGCAGAATTCTTTAATTAGTGATGAACGAGTAGTAAGATATTTAGGTGCTGATAGATCTAGCTGATTGCTTTACGCTGGTTTAGTATCTGGCCTCCCCTTATCAGATTTCATTAAGCTGCTCGATAAATCTTGGTTACAGATTTGCTAAAGCTTGACTGATTTAATTTTAAGTGTGCAAAGTAAACCCCAGGACATTAACTAGGAGGGTCCTGTTAAAGTATGAACATGTGTATGTGTGGAGCCCACTGGGACGGGGTACTCTGTACCGGACCAGGTCGCTGCTGGGGAATATCACAGAGGTCCGGACCGTGTCCCGGGTTTCGCAAGTAAAAGGGGATATATACAGGAGATAAAGTTTGTCGTGACGCCACCCACGGTTTGTGGTCAATGATGGCAGAGAAGCGCTGCAGCGGTGGCCCCAGGAGGATGGATGGCTGCACCTAAATGGATGAGACCGCTGTGGATCGGGCAGCTCCCGACAGGAATAAAAGGTATTTTAAGCAGTTTAAGGTACCTGGAATCAAACACGGACACGCAGGGTTCACTTGTCAGGTCTTCCAAGTCAAACAGCAGTTCTTAGTACAGTTCCATTCTTAACACAAGTTAGTCACTTTGCTCTGGTTTTGCTGAACCCACTGCAGCCAGGCTGTCTGAGACCCCTCACTCCTTCTAATGTCCCTTCCAGGCTGTCCTCTCTCCTTTTGTGTTTCTCCGGGTTGTGTGGCAGCAGCTCAAACCCTTGGGGTCCTTGTGGTTGCTGCTGTTCCTTTCGCCCTTGTGGGAACTCCAACTTGGAATTGGAACTCCCCGTCGGTGAATCTAGGGATACCAGGTGTATCTTCGGTCCCCTTCAGAGCTGACAATCTGCTGTATGCCTAGCCTGCAATAGCCCTCTCCTGCAAGGCACTACCAGGCTCCTTCTAACCCGTGTGACTCCAGCTTCAATAGGGAAGACTACTCCACCGGTAGCTGGTGGGTGCTGCTGATCCGGTCTCTGTCCTCACACTCCCCTAGGATGCCGGCTATGGACGAGTTTTCTCTCCATGGTTTCTCTGACTCTGTGGATTCTGCATCAAGCCCAATCCCACCAGGACGTGGGTCTCTTTCAGGTGTCTGTGCTGCTCAGCCTACTCCGACCTTTACTGGTGGGCACCCTTGGCCTACTATCTCCTTCCTCTTCTATTTGTACCTTCTGTCACCTGACCTACATGCTTCCCACCCACTGTCCTCTAAACCCACCACCCCTTGCCTGCCTAGAGTCCCAGGCTCAGGGTTGGGTGCTGCCTCCTAGTGGTGTGTGGGATGTGTGAGGGGCGTTTAAAATTGTCTTTCCTCCTACCTGGCTTCAGTTCCCTATGTGGCCACCCTGGTCGCAGGGGCGCCACATATGTATGCATTTTTTTTGTGGAAGGAAGATGGGATGGACAATTACCAGCACCCCCTACAAGGCTAAAGTGAGTGAACAGAGCTTGTCTGATTAGTATACGAAACACTACAGCAGCACCCTATATACATCAAGATTTATAAAAAAAAAAACAAAAAAACCCCCACACACAAGGACAAGTCCTGCGTTACAAGGCGAGTCCACTTCTGGGAATTCAAAGCTGAATTCAGAGATCTGCACCATGCCTTTCATTATCATTGCAAAATATCATGCAACTCATGATTAAGGATGCTACATGCACGTTGACTGGAGTCACACATACTTCACGGTGCATAACGAAATCAAGTAAAAGAATAACTTCACATGAATGAGCTGGATTTTTTTTTTATCTTTGCATCATATAACTAACCTGTAGCAACTCTCGGTTCATTATGCACGAAGTCTAGGTTCGGCTGGTTTCACACTTGCGCTACCCACCGCTGCAGGGAAGTGCAAGCTGAGTGCAGGCACCGCACGTCCCCATGTTTAACATGGGGACGCAGGTGCCTGCGCTCTGATGCAGATTGGCATGTCGCGTTCAGGTGGGGGACGAGAATGTATTATTTGTGTGCATGCATCCGCCTGCGTACAAATCATACATTGCAGTGAATGGGTGCGCACGCCAGTCTGCACCAGTGCGCAGGCAC
Source organism: Allobates femoralis (assembly GCA_033576535.1). NCBI lineage: Eukaryota > Metazoa > Chordata > Amphibia > Anura > Aromobatidae > Allobates > Allobates femoralis. The sequence continues at coordinate 78,902,145 of JARQOC010000009.1, forward strand.
CTGCATCCCCAAGTTAAACAGGGACTTGCGGTGGCTGCGCATCCCCTCTGCAGAGGGGGTCTGCAAGTGTGAAGGCAGCCTTACCTCTGATCAACTAGGTTATTTAACAAAAGAATAATAATTTAGGCTACATCTGCAAGAATCCACAAGCTTTTAAATGCAGAAAGACTTTATTAGAAAACTTGTTGACAAGCACAGTCATGGCTGCTTAGGTAACAAAGATAAGGTGTAAGGAGGACCAAGATCTCAGGGGTGGTCCATGTATTCTACATAGGAAATGCAGACTAGACTGGTGGTATCCAGGAGGGAGACATCTTAGCTGCTCTCCCCCAGGGTGTGCTTGTCGAACAGGTACTCGCCCATGCCGTTCTGGGGTACCCCAAGGCGCTTCAGGTTGGTGATGAAGTCTCCAAGCTTCTTAATTGCCTCCACCTGTTCTCCCAGGTATTCAGATTCCAAGAAGTCACAGAGCTGGAAGAGAAGATGACAATTATTAATATGCAATAATAGCCCCCCCCATTAAATTTAAAGAAGGGGAGAAACAAAAAGGCAAAAGGCACATCTCCACCTGGGATTCTGTAGCCAAGGCCAATTGACTATTACAGGGCCAACCTACAATGCCAGACTGGTGTAGCAAGTCATGATTAAGCTAGCCATGCTTTTCAAGTACTCTACTTCCCCTTAAGACACAGGGAAGTTCACAAGATGAAGCAAGCATGGAATTTGAGAAGCCATAAAGCATTTTATAGCAAATATTAATGTGCTGAACAGACATGTCGAAATATGCACTGCATAACCCAAGGGGGAATGGGGGGGGGGGGGGGGGTGACAAATATAACTGCACCCTACACAGTATATTAAGTCTTGGGTGGTGCTGTTCATTTTCCATAGAAGACCCCAATTTTAAAGTGACACTTACTTGAGGGTCAACTTTGTCAGTGGCCACTTTGTGAAGATCCAGGAGGGCCTGGTTCACGGTCTTCTCCAGAGCAGCCTGCATGGCCTCCAGGGTGTTGGCCCACTCATCACGGTCTGGTTTCTTAAAGAGAAAAGGACAAGTGATGTTTAAACAGATCTTCTCAATCACTTCAAGATAACTAGGAACTCAAAAGGCATCAACTTAAACCAATCCCAGTTGGTGCCTCTTCTATACGAGGATAGATGACGAACAGTACAAGAGCCTCACCTTGATGTCCTGCAGGACAACCCGACCCCCACGCTTATTCTGATACTTCAGGAACTTCTCAGCATGCTCCCTCTCTTCATGGCTCTGCTCCTTGAAGAACTTAGCCACGTGGTGAAGGGCGACATCAATCACGGTCAAAGTAGAAGGACTGAAAACAAAAGAAATCGGAATTAAGCAACATTCCTTGTTACTAGTGTCTGTAGAGATAAGAGTGCAACATAATTGTATCATTATCACTGTGGGAAGAGGACAACTTGTTCTTGTGACCATGTTATGTAGCAGGTGTTCAAGGAATCTGGATTTATTACCGCAGAGACTAATGTGCAATTACCTACTGGGGTGTTAAGATTAACCCTGTCACCACCCAGCAATCCCTTTTTCCTCCCCTGCTATCAAGCAAATAACTATTTTTCTGTCAATATAGACATGACACTTTTTTGCAGGACAAGTTGTACTGTCAGATGTAATGCAATTTTTCTTCACCATTTTACTGTACAGTATATGGTAAAATAAACTAAGTGCAGTGAAATTGCAAAAAAAAAAAAAAGTTTTTGTTCGCCATGATCACTATATGATAAAGCTGACGTGACGGTACGAGTTCATAGATACCAAACATGTATACTTTTACTGGTATCTAAATGGTTCTGAAGCAAATTCAGAAGTAAAAGAAATGTTGGCGTTTGGACCTTTTTTCCGTTACGCAGTTTAGAGCCGATTTACACACAGATATCTGTGACCAACTTCTGAACAGATCTCTGGTTGCAGTGAAATCATGGACACATTATTACATTTGTACACAGCCACAAAATGGAGCAATGTGTCCATGACTTCACTGCAACCAGAGATTTGTTCAGAAGTTGGTCACAGATATCTGTGTGTAAAGCGGCCCTTATAACTCTCATTACTTAATGTATAGATTGATAGATTTGGTATTGCTGCATTCAGAATCGCCCAGTGTGTATTTTTATAAATAGGGGAAGGGGGGGGGGGGGGGCGATTTTTTTTTTTTTTTTTTTTTTAATTAATCCTTTATTTTACACAGGCCCATAGGGCACCACATGAGCTGCAGCACATCAGGACCGGTCACAAATGCACATGAATGGGTGGCAGCACTTGTCAACCACTCACAGGAAGAGATCAGCGATAGCCCGGGGTCTCGTCAGGACCTTGGGCTATCACATGAGAATCAGAGATCCCGGGTGAACAGCACAATCCCCACCACGGCAGCTTTGGATCCGCGGTGAGTGAATGATAGTGGGAGCCAAGGGTTAACAGCACTGATCAGATCCAATCAGTGCTGGAAGCCCGACATCTCAGCTAATGAGATCAGCTGAGATGTCAGGTGTTTGATGCGAGTGCCGCACAGGAGCTCACATCAAACACCGGGGACACAACTTAATTTGGTATTACTCATAGCTTTTGCTGGGAAAAAAAAAAAAAAAAAAAAAAAAAAAAGAAGGGGAAAGGTTTAGGATTAGCAAAAAAACAAAAAAGGAAAAACTGAGCACAAAAACAGTGTGAACATACCCTTAGGGTATGTGGACTGGACACAATGTGGAGGCACTGTGTCCAGGGTGCAGCACCTCTGGATTTGGAGGGTGAATGCAGCTGCCCTGTGCCCATAATCTGTGTTGGGTGCAGGGTGGCTTCTCCCTGCAATCACCCTATGGTTCTCTTTCATAAGTTAATATGCTGCAGAGCCTGGCAAACCACTCTGTAGCTGAAGACATGCTGCAGAGGGTAGAAGCACAGCGAGCATGGGATGTCTGTAAATGCACAATGCAGCGTTATGGGTGCAGTGCGTTGGTGCTGCGTCCATAACGCTGCAAGCCCTGATCACGTGCACGCACCCCCAAAGCTGTAATTGTAGGGCAGGAATGTAGAAGTAGTATCAAAATGTAACAATATTTACAAAATAGAAGGAAGGGCTTGTGATCAGGAGATCCTTGTGTAAGCATTATGTGCAAAACACAGATGTAGCGGGTGCAGAACACAGCAGGGTGTGTATAGAGATCTGTGCAGGAGCTGAGAGGAGGAAGGACTAGAATCACAATGGAGGCTGCAAAACAAGTACAGAGCAAGGGGTGGGGGAAACCACCAGAAGCTCAGCACATAGCCTCATCTATGCAGCAGTGTAATATGAAGCTCATGGGCCCCAATGCAGAAGCTTCAACGGGGCCCCCCAATTATTGCAAATCTTTAATAGCATTAGTCTTTTTCTATAGACCAAAGGGACTTCTGGGCCCCTAGGCTCCAGCGATTTGGATACAGACAATGTAGATATGTAGAATACTCACCATGGAGAGGTAGGTGTAGGAGGCATAGAGCTCCAGGTTCACCATGCGGTTGATGGCAGCCTCGCAGTCGCTGTTGTAGTTCTGGCGCACCTGGGATTCCATCGCGGGTTCTTGGTGGTTTTGGTGGCAAAAAAAAGTTGCAAAAAAAGCCTCAAAGTATTGAGAGATTGTAGAGGAAGGAGCTGAGGACTCAGAGAGGGTTCCGTTCAAGCACTGTTGAAGCAAGAACTCTGCTCAGAGTCAGGGATCATCTGATCTCTGCACAATGGAGCTCAGTATTTATAGGCAGGAGACTGGGGAGAGGCACTGACATCATCAGTCTGCAGCCAATCCCGCCTGGCCCTGCTGCAACCAGTCCTGCCTGGACAACACTCCTCCACCAGATGATGTCACATAGTGGAACATTTCTAGAGTCACATTACAGAAATTCAAGATTTCTTTTTTTCCAAAACATTATACCAGTGCATGAATGGCAATCCCAAAACTTCTCTTTCTCTATATTAATATTATTATCATAATCGTCTTTTTTGCAATCTCTTTACAATACGGATGAGCATTTGCTGGAAATTTCACATCAGTTCACCGAACATTGTTTCATTAGTCGGTGATCAGTGTTCCTCGGACCCGCAGTGCTCATAGAGGAGACGGCCAAACAGTCGAAAAATGCAAAGATGGCTTTTATTACTTCCGACACGTTTTGGAGTCAAATCACGAAGCCAACAATCATTTGTGTCGCACCCCCGGAGGCCGGGGTACTCGGAGCCAAACCAGTCTGTCTCAGGGGTGCCACGGTGGCGTGGCCCGGCTCTGTGGTCCCAGGTGCGGCAATGCAAAGAAAGGAGCTTAATAAAGTTCATGGAAGTTATTTGTGACGCCATCTGTGCGTCGTGGCCAGTGTTGCCACCGCTGCCGTGGAGTCCGGGGACGGTGGTGATGGCGGCAGCTTGGATGGTGAGCCCTCCACAGGTAGGGCTTGGTCCCCAGGCAGATGTATGGGTGCTACGTGCCCAGGATGCTGCACGTATCTTCACTACGCAGCTCCTCCAGCCAGCACACGCAGGGTTCATGGGTACTTCTCAGCAGGCACCCGCTGCTTCCCACGCAGCAGCTCCGCAGGCGAGCCCAGTCTAACCACCCTTTGAATAACAGTCACACACAGAACTTGAGTTGACTGAGTACTTTACTCCGTTACCGCTTAACACCTCAGTCACTGGTCACAGCTCTTAATGGGGCCGTCACACGCGTCAATGTCGTCAGCGATCTGATCACTGACGACATTGACAGATGATCGCTGGTGAGCTGTCACACAGACAGACTCACCAGCGATCAATGGACCACAGACATCGTGGAAACGATTTAAATATCGTTTCCACGATGTCTTGCTCCTGCTGCCAGCCTGCGGTAAGCGGGAGCTGGCTGGTCTCCAAGGTAAACTGTGGGTATCTAGGCAGCGCGCGCTGCCTAGATACCCGATGTGTACCTTAGTTACCAGCCTCCTCTGCTCACCGGCTAGTATCTAAGGTACACAGCGGGTAACTAGGTTCTCTAGTTACCCGCTGTGTACCTTAGATACCAGCCAGTGAGCGGAAGAGGCTGGTAACTAAGGTATACATTGGGTATCTAGGCAGCGTGCGCTGCCTAGATACCTGCAGTTTACCCTGGATACCAGCTCCCAGCGCTTCCTGAGAGGCGCTGGGAGCTGGAATATCGCGTCTCCCGGTGTCACACGCAGCGATGCTGCATGTACACCGGGCGACCATCGCCAGGTTTTAGAACAAGTTCTAAAACCTGGCGACCATCAACCAGCGATTTATCGCTGGTTGATTCAGCATGTCACACGCGTCAATATCGCTGCAACGTCACGTGCAGCAGTGATCGTGCACGCGATATTGACGCGTGTGACGGCCCCATTACAGTACAGTTCCTTTTTTACACTTGTCACGGTCACGGGCTCAGTCTCTCACTGCAGCTGGGATGGCTCCTCTGCATCACTCCCCTCAGTGTACCTCTCCGGCACTCTGGTTCTTTCTCTCCTCTCGAGTACGGTTTCGGTCCAGCCATCACGGGCTCTATAGTGAGTCATCCCACACTCTGGGTCACTAGCCCTAGTACGATGGCTTTGTCCTACTTCGTACCGGTTATTGGGTCTCGGGGACATGGAGTTCCCGCACCCCACCAGGTGTCTCATGGTTAGGGGCTTGAAGCGTTCTTCGGCCACATCTACAGAGTCGGCACTCTGGCCCAGCCACCAGTGACCCGGATTAGTCGGGCTGGTGTGTGGATCCTGCAGCAGCCACATTTCACATTTATACTAGTTGTGGGTGACACAACAAGTCCAGGTGAGCAGTAACCATTTTAACTGCATCATTTGATCTAAGGGATAAGACCCTATTGCGCTCTCTTTCCTTCACAGCTCCATGTGAAGCCGGCGCATGTCCTTGTGCTCCCCACAGAGCCATGTTCGTTTTTGGGCGGCAGCATGGACACACGGACCCATTCAGGTCAAGGATGTCATCCGTGTGCAGGGACCGGAGCACATATTTTTCATTAAAAATAAAAAGAATTTCATACTCCCCTGACTCCAGCAATGTCCTGTCTCTATCTCTTCTGGGGCCGCTCATTAAACTCATGAATATTCACTGCACTGAGTGCTACAGTGGTCCCGGAAGAGATAGGGACAGCAGTGCCGGAGACTGGTAAGTATTCAAAGACAGACTGTCCGTGTGCTATCTGGATGTCATATGGACAGCACACAAATGACACACAGGCACGGACTCACAAAACTCATGCGTTATTTGCACATACATGAGAAAGGGACCTTAACCCCTTCCCAACCCATGACATAGGAGGACGTCATGGATCGGGTCGGAGCGGCGCTCACATCAAACATCTGACATCTCAGTTGACCCTCTTCCCATTGAAAAAAATAAAGTTGGATCCAAAATGTCCGACTTCAAAATGGCCGCCTCCCATATACTAATGTGCCACAAACAGGAAGTTGATATCACCAACCATTCCTATTTTATTTAGGTGTATCCATATAAATGGCCCACCCTGTAGTATGTATGCATTATAATGACCCACTGAATGCCGTGTACGGATGCAGCTATTGAATCTTCTCATGACATTTTGCATTCGCCTTTGGGCGTGAAAACATTTTGTTACAATAGATTGGATTCTTTGCACAGAAGACTTGCTGCACAATTATGAGACATTCTTCACCCTCGGAGGGGGCAGAGGCGCCAACACGACTTTTTCTCTAGACAAATTTCAGACAATATTTTTTACGGACTCAAAGGAAAACCATAATAAATCATTGTGATAAGTGATCCATGTCTGCAGCCCATAATTGTGATGTGAAGACGTCGGCTGAGGTCACTGTAAACCGAGGATAGTTACAGTCACAATCATCTGTATCAGCTTCTTCAGCTTCAAAATAAATCACGGACGCCTTAATAAATTGTACGGACGGGAGGAGACGTGCCTCATGTGTACAGACGTCTTAGAATCTCTGGACTGTTGGTAACGCAGGAGGGGAGACAGGTGAGCATGACTCAGCAGGGAGAGCGCTGTGCAGAGCGTGCAGAGCGTGCAGAGTGCCCAGCCAGCATGACTAGGCAGAAACACAGAACACAATAAGGGAAGTGGGGAGGGACGGTGACGTGCGCTGGACGTCCGGTGATTGAGCGCCTGTCACAAGTTATACTCAAACCAGAATTGCAGCATTTTTTATTATCTACAACCAGACCTATTATATAGATGAAAGGGTGTTAAGAAAAGATATTGTTTATTGATTGGTTTCTTATAAAAGTCATCATTAGATCTCATTCAGAGATCTGATTCTATCACATTGGGTGATTCTAGAACATGTGCGATTATATATTAGTCCAACTACTCCCACTACTAATCGCAGTATCACCGAGGAGGGCGGGGGAGCCAGGTGCTGCACGGGGTGGTCGTGACTTGGCAGGCGCTGCTGCTTGCCATCCTCCTGTGCGCTGTCTCTCCTCCCTGTGTGCTCTTTCTCCCCTTGTGCTGTCTCTCCCCTTGTGCTGTCTCTCCCAATGTGTGCTCTCTCTTACCTTGTGCTGTTTCTCCCCCGTGTGCTCTCTCTCCCCTGTGTGTTCTCTCTCCCCTTGTGCTGTCTCTCCCCTGTGCGCTCTCTCCCCCTGTGTTCTCTCACACCCTTTATGCCATCTCTCCCCCTGTGTTTTCTCTCCCACCTGTGCACTCACTTCTCTTGTGCTGTCTCTCCCTGCTGTGCACTCTCTCTCCCCGCTTTGTGCTCTCTCTCTCTCCTTGTGCTCTCTCTCTCTCCATGTGCTGTCTCTTCCCCTGTGTGCTCTCTTCCCCCTGTGTGCTCTCTCTTCCCTTGTGCTGTCTCTCCCCAAAATGCACTCTCCTCCCTTGCACTCTCTTCCTCTGTGCACTCTCTTACCCTTGTATCCTCTCTCTACCCTTGTTCTGTCTCTTCCCCTATATGCTCTCTCTCTCTCCTTGTGCTGTCTTTTCCTCATGTGCTCTCTCCCCGCCATGTGCTCTCCCCCTTGTGCTTTCTCCTCCCCCTGTGCACTCTCTTTTTCCCTTGTGCTGTCTCTCCCCTTGTGCACTCTGTCTTCCCCTGTGTGCTCTCTCTCCCCTTGTACTGTCTATCTCCTCTGTGCTCTCTCTTCCCTCTGTGTGCTGTCTCTTCCTTTGTGCTGTCTCTCTTCCCTTGTGGTTTCTCTTCACCCTGTGCATTCTCTTCCACCTGTGTGCTCTCTCTTGCCCTTGTGTACGCTCATTCGCCTTGTGCTCTTTCCCTCCTGTGCATTTTCTCTTCCCCATCTGTGCGCTTTCTTCCCCCTGTACACTCCCTCATCCCCCTGTGCACTCTCTCCCCTTATTCTGTCCCTCCCCACTGTGAGTTCTCTCTTCCCCTGTGTGCTCTCTCTCCCTCTGTGCACTGTCTCCACCTGTGCACTCTCTCTTCTCCCTGTATGCTCTCTTTCCCCTGGTGCTGTCTCTTTACCCTGTGCTTTCTCTATCCCCTTGTGCTCTTGCTTCCTCCTGTGCGCTCTCTCTTCCCTCTGCGCTCTCTCTCTTCTTGTGCTGTCTCTCTTCCTCCTGTGCACTCTCTCTCCCTCTGTGCACTCTGTCTCCACCTGTGCACTCTCTCTTCTCCCTCTATGCTCTCTTTCCCCTGGTGCTGTCTCTTTACCCTGTGCTTTCTCTATCCCCTTGTGCTCTTGCTTCCTCCTGTGCGCTCTCTCTTCCCTCTGCGCTCTCTCTCTTCTTGTGCTGTCTCTCTTCCTCCTGTGCACTCTCTCTCCCTCTGTGCACTCTGTCTCCACCTGGGCACTCTCTCTTCCTTCTGTATGCTCTCTCTTCCCTGGTGCTGTCTCTCTCCACTGTGCTTTCTCTCTCCCCTTGTGCTCTCTCTTCCTCCTGTGCTCTCTCTCTTCCCTCTGCGCTCTCTCTTCTTGTGCTGTCACTCTTCCTCCTGTGCTCTTTCTCTTTCCCCTGTTTGCTCTCCTCCTGTGCGCTCTCTCTTCTTGTGCTGTCTCTTTATCTCCTGTGCGCTCTCTCTCCTCTTCTGCTGTCTCTCTCCACTTGTGCAGTCTCTCTCCTTGTGCACTCTCTCGTTTATGCCAATAGATCCTAAATAGGCTCTGAATAGCAGCAATCACCTTCCTAATGGTGACCCCCTAGCAGGGGCGTAATTACAACAGGTGCTGGGGTTGCAATCACACCCGGGCCCTGAAGCCTAGGGGCCCCAAAAGTCCCTTTGGCCTATAGTAAAAGACTAATGCTACTAAATATTTGAAATAATTTGGGGCCCCGTTAAAGCTTTCATATTGGGACCTATTAGCTTCAAGTTACACCGCCACCTCCTAGGGCTTCCTATATTACTGGTTTGTCATTGGATAGCTCCTTAACTAGTTCCTATGCTGTTAGTTAAGCATGCTCAAATGCCTCTAATTACATTGTCTACTAAATTATCTCACAGTTGGGCTTTAGCAAAGCTCAGATACGCTATGCTGAAAGTCTCACGGATACGAGCTAAATTTAAATCTAATGACCCGTTATAATTCATGAAAAACAGATGAACCTATGACCCTGTCTAATTAAAAACCCTCATTACCTTGACAGCTGGGTATAGCACAGCTCAGCTATGCTATCCATAGATCTTACTGATACCAGCTGCAGTTGCACCTAATGACCCTGTCTAATTTATGAAAAAAAGATGCACCTATGACCTTGTCTAATTTAAAAAAAAATCCCTATCTCATTGCATCCTCATTGCCCTTATAGCCGGGATTTAGTAGGGCTCAGCTATGCTATCCCAAAGATCCCACTGATACCAGCTGCATGTGCACGTAATGACCTTGTCCTATTTCTGAAATCTGGATGTACCTATGACCCTGTCTAATCAAAACTCCCCCAAATACTCTCATAGCACCTTCATTGTCCTGACAGACGGGTTGTAGCACAGCCCAGCTATTCTATGCTCAGTTCCGCTATGCATTCAGGATTGAGCATGATCATGATGCCCATGAACCACCAATAAAATTTGGAGTTTGTAAATAGTAATAAATAATGGTCAAATAATGGGTCAAAGTGATTGTATTCAAAACTTTCAATTGTCAACTTATATATGAAAACATTGTTCATGTTGAGATCTATCTATCTTTATCAGGAAGCACACAGGAGAGCAGAGAGAGGGGTCTGCAGCACTGAGAAGGAGCAGGGTGCTGCTGGGAAATGTAGTTTTAGCAGATTTGAGAAGGACCACCTGTTCAGCTCTGTGAAGAGGGGCAGAAGGAGATGATAAAAGACACAAAGGGACAAGAAAGAATCATTATGTTGGGCTTTTACACTTCAGTAACAATGGTAATGCAGGCACTGTGCTTTGTAATTCCATTCTTGGCATAGGACAAGTGAGCTTAGTTGTGGGACTTGTGGGTATGTAAATCCGGCAGCTGATGTTTTTCCTGTGGTTTATTTCCAAAGAAAAAAAAAAGAAGCGAAACTGCTGACTTATGAAGGGTGAGATCTACATTCGTGCAAACGTTTCTCCCTTAGCTTGGCGAGGCGGGGGGTGATATAACATGTGCAATGTTTATACATTATTTGATATTTTTGTCAGCTGTCAGGGTAGATTGATAACTAATTTTTCAGAATTTTGTTCCAAAAGCAGAAAAATCTTAAAGCTAGATTTACACGTGAATATATTTGCTCTGTTTATGCAATAGATGGAACGTGGACAGAACACGTGGACAGAACACGTGGACAGAACACGTGGACAGAACACGTGGACAGACCACGGACCGATGTGAGACCAGAGCACATCAAGTCCAACAAGAGTGACTCATTTTAATTATTTTTTCCCAGACAAATGTATAAAAATAAGAAATTTTATAACATCTTACTGGATATATTCCAGTGCTGAACGTTGAGCATACTCCAATGCTTCTAATTACCTTTTCTACTCAGCTATCTGACAGCCGGGGGTGTAGCACAGCTCGGCTACGCTATGCTGATATGAGCTGAATTTGAACCTAATGAGACTGTCTAATTCATGAAAAACAGATGCACCTAGGACCCTGTCTAATTAAAGGGATCCTGTCACCCCCAAAACACCTTTAAAGCTATTAAAACCTGTCCCTACAGCATATTAACACTTTCCCTACACTATTTTTAGCTCCTAAATGCAGTAAATGATATTGCATAAAAACGTTTTATAAGTACCTGCTTAGTGATGATAATGAGTGACTATGCTATTCATAGTCACTCATCAAGACTGCCCCTCTGCTTCATAGCACGCCTGAATAGGCGTGATCTACATCCAGGATTCAAAATCGCGCCTCCCCGCTGTGCCCTGTGTTCGTAGGAGGCTGCAGTGTGGCTTGTGACGCGATCCGCGTCATTCCCGGCGCCCTGTGACGTATTTACAGCGGCGCCGCGCTGTTAGCTTCAAAATGTGCACTGCGCATGCGCATTGGGCATGCGCAGTGCACATTTTGAAGCTAACAGCGCGGCGCCGCTGTAAATACGTCACAGGGCGCCGGGAATGACGCGGATCGCGTCACAAGCCACACTGCAGCCTCCTACGAACACAGGGCACAGAAGGGACGCGCGATTTTGAATCCTGGATGTAGATCACGCCTATTCAGGCGTGCTATGAAGCAGAGGGGCAGTCTTGATGAGTGACTATGAATAGCATAGTCACTCATTATCATCACTAATCAGGTACTTATAAAACGTTTTTATGCAATATCATTTACTGCATTTAGGAGCTAAAAATAGTGTAGGGAAAGTGTTAATATGCTGTAGGGACAGGTTTTAATAGCTTTAAAGGTGTTTTGGGGGTGACAGGATCCCTTTAAGTGTGTCAGGTCTCCACAGACACCAAGGGTTAACAGACGTGACCGGACCATTCTTCAGGACAAAAGACACTGAGAGGTGTCTGAACCATAGTGTTGAGAGGATAAAGAGATAATGGATGAAGAATAAAGAGACAATGGATGAAGGATAAAGAAACATTGGATGCAGGATGAAGAAACAATGAACCATCCTGGTAGCTGGTTTTACACTACAATTTTGTGCCTGTCCGTGGGATCCGACTTTGAAGGAGGATCCCACGGACAGGCAAGGATCCACACGGATCCCTGCAATCGGATGGCAAATAGCCATCCGATCCGATTCTATGCAGGATCCGTGTGGATCCTGCGGTCCCCTGTCTTTCCCTGCTGCTGCCTCCTCCATCTTCTTCCCTCTCCTATTCTATTCTCTCTCCCCGCTATGCTATTCTGTCTCTCCCGCTATTCTATTCTGTGCCCCCGCTATTCTATTCTGTCCCTCCCGATCCTCTATCCTCCTCTAATCCTTATCCTTTCCCTTCTTGTCTTCTCTGTGTGTAAAAAAAAATAAAAAACTCCTCCTGGAGTATACATCACCTATCACCGGCTCCCACGCTGCAGCACCACCGGGGCTGAAGGACCTGTGATGATGTCAGAGAGCCGGTCACATGACACATTAGCTGACTGGCTCTCTGACATCATCACAGGTCCTTCAGCCCCGGTGGTGCTGCAGCGTGGGAGCCGGTGATAGGTGATGTATACTCCAGGAGGAGTTTTTTATTTTTTTTACACACAGAGAAGACAAGAAGGGAAAGGATAAGGATTAGAGGAGGATAGAGGAGCGGGAGGGACAGAATAGAATAGCGGGGGCACAGAATAGAATAGCGGGAGAGACAGAATAGCATAGCGGGGAGAGAGAATAGAATAGGAGAGGGAAGAAGATGGAGGAGGCAGCAGCAGGGAAAGACAGGGGACCGCAGGATCCACACGGATCCTGCATAGAATCGGATTGCAGGGATCCGTGTGGATCCTTGCCTGTCCGTGGGATCCTCCTTCAAAGTCGGATGCCACGGACAGGCACAAAGTCGTAATGTGAAAGGAGCCTAAGAGGATAAAGAGACAATGGATGAAGAATAAAGAGACAATGGATGAAGGATGAAAAGACAATGAACCATACTGTTGAGAGAATAAAGAGACAATGGATGAAGGATGAAGAGACAATGGATGAAGGATGAAAAGACAATGAACCATCCTGTTCAGAGGATAAAGAGACAATGGATGAAGGATGAAGAGACAATGGATGAAGGATGAAGAGACAATGGATGAAGGATGAAGAGACAATGAACCATCCTGTTCCAAGGATAAAGAGACAATGGATGAAGAGACAATGGATGCAGGATGAAGAAACAATGAACCATCCTGTTCAGAGGATAAAGAGACAATGGATGAAGCATAAAGAGACAATGGATGAAGGATGAAGAGACAATGGATGAAGGGTGAAGAGACAGTGAACCATCCTATTCAGAGGATGAAGAGGCAATGAATGAAGAGACAATGCACCATCCTGTAAAACTCTGCAATGACTTATAAAACTATTTAATCCTTTGTCAGTAGGTGGCACCATTTCTCAAAAATTCTCATTCTGCATTGTGAGCCCGATTCATTTACATTCATTCAAATAAACGCATTTGCATCTACTTTCTTTGTCTATTTTTTGTGTGTTTTTTTCATTTGTCTACTTTATGTGTTCGCCTGGTCATTTTTTTTTGGTTGCCAGTGTGCCATGACATCATATATTTTGGAATGATATTTGCATAAATGTATTCCTGTCCATTCTTTAGCCTTTTTTGTCTCTTTTTAGAGCAAAGAAAAATCATGGAACCAGTGGTGCAGCCATTATTCCAAAGTGTTTCTTTAACATGACAACCCCCAGGACAGGTTGCATGATGCTGGAGCTACTGTGAGCAGCCTGCAGGTATATACCATCTCCCATGGCTGCAGACTCTCCAGACTTGTCTCCCATCGGGCACATGAGGGACGTCATTGGTTGGTGATTACAAAGGAGCTGCCAGCAGAGGATCTTGATGATTTACTCAAGTGCCCTCAGTATGGCAGAACCTTCCCCAGATGACCATTAATAACACTGATAGCAGCCGAGGCTGTAAGTGCCGACCCGTGATTTCCATAATTCCAAACCTTCTCCTTCTTGGTGTTGTAAATGCAATGATGACACGTTCATATATATATAATATATATATATATGTACAGCCGGTTAAATAGTTAAATAAGTTTTGAACTTGTTACCAATTTTCTAAGATAAAGGTGCTATTGACATGAATTTATTACCAGATGTCAGTAGCAACCCATCCAATCTGGTTAAACTGATGACTTATAAAAAGGTATCTCATTACTGAGATGCCACACAAGAAACATCTCATGATGGGTAAAACCAGTGAGCTGTCTCAAGATATGTGCAACCTTATTGTTACAAAACATACTGATGATGACATTGGTTACAGAAAAATTTCTAAACTACTGGAGGTTACAGTGTTGGGGCCATAATCCGGAAATGAAAAGAACAATTCACCATAAATCAGCCATGACCAGGAGCTCCCTGCAACATTTTACACATGGAAGTGAAAATAATTATCAGAAGAGCTGTCCAAGAGCCAAGAATCACCTGTGGAGATCTACAGAAAGATCTGGGATCAGCAGGTACAATTGTTTCACATAAAACAATTAGTAATGCCCTCCCCCTCCATGGCCTGTATGAATGCTCCTGTATGCACGCTCCTGTATGCACGCTCCTGTATGCACGCTCCTGCATGCACGCTCCTGCATGCACGCTCCTGTATGCATGCTCCTGTATGCATGCTCCTGCATGCACGCTCCTGCATGCACGCTCCTGCATGCACGCTCCTGTATGCACGCTCCTGTATGCTCGCTCCTGTATGCACACTCCTGTATGCACACTCCTGTATGCACGCTCCTGTATGCACGCTCCTGTATGCACACTCCTGTATGCACGCTCCTGTATACACGCTCCTGTATGCACGCTCCTGTATGCACACTCCTGTATGCACACTCACCACACAGGACTCCATTGCTGAACAAAACGCATGTACAAGAGCATTTCCTCAACAACTTTTAGACACGTCTGTGAAATACTGGAGAACAAAGTCTGGTCAGATGAGACCAAAATCGAACTCTTTGGATGTCATAACACACACCATGTTTGGAGGCTAAAAGGCAAATCACTGCCAAAACACCATATTAATAGTGAAGTTTGGAGGCGGGAACTTCAAGGTATTGTCATGAGTGTATTGTGGAGCCCTGCTCACACAGGTAACCACAAACTCACCTGCAGCATGGATGGGTTTCCACAATGGGTACACAAGTACAACAACACTTTCCACCCCAACCCAGTAGGGGAGCTCAACTTGCTGCCCTTAAGCAAGATCCCCTATAAATACTGGTGCTGGGGGCGGAGTTAGTTGGAGTGTGCAGTCGCTAGGAGAACTGTGAAGACGTCCTGGTGGTCGGAGCCGCACTAGGCCCAAGCCATAGACAACTCAACAGCGATCAGTCTAGCCAGTGCAGGGACCCAAGAGTGGGGTCAAAGGCGAGACGTAGGATCAACGGAGAAGTAGCAGCCTGGGGACTGAGGAGCCGTCTTGGTTCACTCCAGAAAGCACCCCGGAAAAGAGACGAGGAGGCCTTATACCCACTCACTGTGGAGATCCAGAAGTGCTACCTGAACACCCGGCAGTGTACTGGACGTTTACCTGCAATTCCATCAGTAAACGGTAAAGAAACAATCTCCGGTGTGGGTGTCCATTCCTCTACCCCTGACCCTGCCATTCATAGAGAGTATTCCAGCTGCTGGACAGCAAGGCCCATTCCCTGCTTCCATCCCTGATCATATCCACATCCAGCACCACCACCATCAGTGCTGGTCTGCCCCGGGGACTCAGCTCCACCTGCAGGGAGCTGCTCCATTCAAGCTGCAGTATCATCTTCCCCGGAGGTCTGAAGCGGCGCTGGTGACCATCACCAGAATCTGCAGGTGGCGTCACGACAAACTTTTATATTTTTCTTCATCACCATTCCCTAACCCCCTTTTCAGTTGATCACCAGGGCCACGGGTTTGGGCAGGCCACCAGTGACATCCCAACTGGCAACTACAGCAGGGCCCAGATACCCGAGTCCCCATACAATCCTGGGTGATTCAGTATCGCGTCCTGAAGTTACCTCTGGGAGACCTGGGATCAGGAGGTCTCAGTGTTGAATTGATCACAGGCCCCCATTAGACTGTTATCTTGTGGATGCACTTTCTTTCTTTGTTGAAGGGGTTAAAGAGAACCTGTCACCCCCTGGTGCTTGGCAAACTAAATGCAGCACTGAAAGCAGCATGTCTGCTGCATTTAGGGAAGGGGTCCCCCATGTCTCTAGCCCCCCTGTAAGCTTTAAAAAAGACATTTGAAAACTTACAGTTAAGAGGTCGCCTGGGTGGGATCTTATTAAGAGGTCTTTACTGCTGGCACAGTCCTCCCGCGTCCTCTTTTTGTGTGTTCCGCCCCTCTATGTGTCTGCCGCCGCCTCCTCTTCTGCTCCTGCTCTGTGTGACGTTAGCGCCAGATTCCTGCCCTGCTGCATGAATGAAGCATAAACATGGTGGGCTCTGGTGCTGACATCACGCAATGCGTATGAGCCTTATGATGCACCCCCAGGCTATGGAGTACTCGGGAAACGGGCCGGTGGCGGTCTCTCGGGGATATCACGGAAGTCGTGACCCGGTCCCGTAGCCTGGGATCAGTCCAAAAAGGGGGTATTTACAGGGGATTTGTCGTGACGCCACCCGGGGTATGTGGTTAATAGAACCACCGCTGTCGTATTCCTGCTGGGGATGGTGACTTGGGGCAGCGTGGATGGAAAAACCCTCCTTGAGTAGGGCTGGAGGGTCCCCCAGGGCAGGAGGGATGGTTTGGATGGTAGAGGATTGTGATTCACACAGTCACTTACTTTTCTGCAGCTCTCCACAGTCAGTGTGCAGGGCTGACAGGCTGTGGCTCCTCAGGTGGGACTTCTCTGCAACACTGCAAGTATAGAGCTCTGTTACAGGGCACAGGGCGAAAGATGTAATTAACACACACAGACTCCTGACAGCCGTTTCTCAGTCTGTTTACTGGAGTTGACGTAGTTGTTACAAGCTGTCCACGGAGTCTAGAGAGCAGTTCAGGGTATTCCTCACCCGGCCGGGTCGTTTTGGCTTCCTCACTGTGTTAGCGTAGTGGCCCTGCAGTTGCTTCAGCTAGGCCCTGTCTCTGTCTGCGTCTACCAGTATGACAGGCAGCTCGAGTCCTTCACTTTTCCACCCTACCCAGGAAATCAGTGTTACTGAATTCTATATGTTGCTGTGTCCCTGGCACTGGGTAGCTGGAGAATCTGGAGTCCCCCACTTTCCGGTGTTGACTCTTGGTGTGTCTGAACCTGCACAGTCTCAGACTCCAGTGTCCGTTCTTGTGGTGTTCCTCTGAGGGAGGGGAAGCACGGGTGATGCATCCTCACGGTAGGTTTCTGTTTCTCTCCACCTTCCTCGGACCCTATCCTTAGGCCTGGAACAAGTTAGCAATCCTGGGACGAGCTAATCATCTTCCAGCCACCAGGATGTCTTCACAGTGCTGCCCCGCATTGCACTATGCTCTTCACAGTCCTCACAGGAACAGAACTGAACTTGTTTCTCCTCAGACCAGAATATATAGCGGAGCTCACCCTGAAGCCGGGCTTGGTCTCCCCCTTCTGTCTGGGAGGTGTTGGTGTTGTTCGTGTGTTGCCTGAGTGGAATACCCCCTACTGCTCTCTGGTGACACCTAGTAATGGTGACACTGTGGCACTATGACTCTGGGGTGCCCAGGGGCTGGCTGGCAGATCTCGCCCTGAGGGGCAGTCTGCTTCCTCCTGCCTCATCCTCCTCAGCCCAAGTTAGGATCGGGGGGAGGGGGGTGTTAGCGAGTCTGCCGCGGTGAGGATTGGGGGTTCTAGCGAGTCTGGCGAGATGAGGAGCGGGGGGGATGATGGGCGTCTGCCACTCACCTGCCTCCATCATGCTATCTCCCGCGGCCTGCCTCCTGGTTCCCAGATCCCGCTGTTATAGCAGCAGCTGCGGTCGCAATGAAACGCTGCGCGGCCCAATCATTGCAGGGGGCGGCCCTGGACATGGGACATACCACCGGCTCGGGGGGCAGATGCCTCCCTGTCACCTGGGCCAGTCCACCCCTGGGGGGTGCCACACTTACAGTCGCTCATGCCAAGCGCTGTGCGGCAGTGTGATTGACACAGAGAAGGAGCAGAAGAGGAAGGCAGACCCAGGAGAAGAGGAGGCAACGGTAGACACATAGAGAGGGCTGAACACACAAGGAGGGGACAGGGAGGGCTGTGCCAGCAGACAGGACCTCTTAATAAGATCCCACCCAGGCGACCTCTTAACTGTAAGGTTTCTAAGGTCTTTTTTAAATATTACAGGGAGGCTAGTGCCATGGGGTCCCCTTCACTGAATGCAGCAGACATGATGCATTCAGTTTGCAAACACCAGGGCGGGTGACAGGTCCTCTTTAAGGACCCTTTTCCTTCTGACTGAAATTTCCCTTATACTTAAATCCCAGCTGTAGCTTATCCTCTCTCCTTTCCTGTATATTTGCCTGCTCCTGGCTTCCCTCCATGCCGCAGATTCTCTATACTGACCATGTTGAAGGAGCTCATCTCTGAAAAGCTGAGGTGTTTGTTTCTATTGCAGCTGTGTAGTTTCCTACTTATAATGATATATGGAGTCTATTTATATTTGTTTCCTTGCCTGTCTTATGTAATGAGTGCGCTAGGGCTGGTTGTCTCCTCTGGGGGATCTGAGGTTAGCTCAGCCTTTCTACAGAGCTTAATCAACAGTTTTACCTATATGTTTGCTCTGCTGTGCGGAAGGGGTTAAGGACCTTTTCACTGCAGGATGGAGTAATAAGTGTTAACCTTCAGCTGTAGTGTAATTAACTTCCCCTTCCACTAGATCTACTTCTCTCTGACCTCATTCCATGTAGGTGATAAAACTTGCTGCTGTAAAGGTGGGTTTACACGTTTCAATATCGTTGCGATATCGCAATTCAATGGTGCGGGAGCGCGCATTTATGCACGTTTCTCCCGCATCGCATCGGAGGTTTACACGTTGCGATTTCTGAATCCAACGTCCGTGCGATGTCTACACCCCCCAACCCAGGAACGACCATTTAACATGGGAGTGAATGGGTGACGTAGAACTTCACATCGGAATTGGGTTGTCACACAGCACAATCCGGCTCCAATCTCCATTCAATATCGGAGGATTGAATAGCACGCTCATTCAATCCCCGATATCGCATTGACATCGTTCCTGCATCGTATTGAACGTTCACACCATACAACGCAGGAACGATATCGGCTCCAACGATCGAACCACGTGACTTTTCATTGAAATTGGACACTGATATCGCAACGTGTAAACCCCCCTTTAAGCTTTGGGTTGTAACTCTTGCAGCTGCGAAGCTTCTATTTGGAGATATGAAATCCAGCTCTTTCTGTTGCCCTGCCTGAGTTCTCTGTGTGGGTTCTTGCTCTCCAGCCCCTTCACTCCCTTTTGGAGAGAAGGGGGGCATCTAGTTGAGTCCAATCCAGGAGCCTTGTAAAGTAGGAGATCCAGGAATTCCCACCTTCAGGAGTAATCTTGGGGACACAGTCTAGAGAACCCTAGTATGAGGGTCAGGTAATGTGCCCTCATTCTCTTGCTTTCCTACAGTCACACCTTGATAGGTGTGAGGCTATATTCCAGTATATGGCACTGACAAACGTCATGTAATTACAAAGGTACAGAGACATTCATGATAAAAATCTACCGTCTACCAGGATGATGACGATGAAGCGAGGGTGGACATTTCACAAGACAAGGACCCCAAACACACAGCCAAGGGAACTCTCAGCTGAGAAAGAAAATAAAGCTGCTAGAATGGCCGAGCCGATCACCGGAGCTGAATCCAATAGAAAATGTCTGGAAGGAACTAAAGCTCAGATCATAGAAGGATCCACAGGACCTGCAGGAGGTGAAGAGTGTTTGTGTGGAAGAATGGGCCAAAATCCACCTGAGCAATGCAGGGACTAGTGTCTCCACAAAGGAGGCGTCTGGAGCTTCATCACCAACAAAGGCGTTTGTACAAAGTATTAAATAAAAATCACAAAGTGTGTTCAATACTTTTTCCCTGTGCCATTTCTGATTATTTAGCATAACTTAATTTATAAACATCTATGGTTTGATTTCTTTGCTCGTGTGCATTGGATGGGTTGTTACCAACATCTGGTGAGAAATTCATGTCAATAGCATCTTTAGAAATATATTTATTTAGAACATTGGTGACGTGTTCAATACTTATTTCACCAACTATATTACATGTATAGTGCTGACATCCTCTGCAGTGATTTCTGCAGCTTCAGTGTATTCCTGGCACATCCATCCTCCGCTCCATATTAGACCTTCATATTGGCATGTAAACCCAAAATATCCGGACTAATTCGCACCCGGCTAATTCTGTTCCCTACACATATAGCATAGCTGAGAGCTCGGGTGATGAGGTCGCCATGTATTCCTGTGCAGTGTGTAGCAATCTGGTTGCTCAGGACTGATCTTTGCTGGTGACCATTGTACTTGCCCGTTCTATTCGGGGACAATCAGGGTCAAAATAAAGAGCCACCTGAGAAGATAACACGGGAATAAACAAAAAAAATCTTTCATCCCTCAGGCTTGGTTTTAGGTACTGTATTTATTGCTTTATAAGACGCACCGGATTATAAGATGCACCCCAGATTTGGTGAAGGAACAGAGAAAAAAATAATTTTTAATGTTAAATGGGGCCTGTCTTATAATGCCAGTGTCTGTCTTATAATCAGTATATATCACCCATTCTGGTATATATGTCCCACCATCCTGGTACATGGTCAACCCCATCCTTATATATGTTCCCATCCTGATGTATATGTTCCCCATCATGGTACAAGGTCCCCCCATCCTAGTATCTATGTCCCCCAACCTGGTATCTATGTCCCCCATCCTGGTGTATATGTCTCCAAACCTGGTACATGGTTCCCTACATCCTGGTATACATGTCCCCCATCCTGGTGTATATGTTCCCCATCCTGGTACATGGTCCCCCCCTCCTGGTATATATGTCCCCCATCCTGGTACATGGTTCCACCTATCCTGGTATATATGACCCCCATCCTGGTATATATGTCCCCCATCCTGGTATATATGTCCCCCATCCTGGTACATGGTTCCACCCTTCCTGGTATATATGACCCCCATCCTGGTACATATGTCCCCCATCCTGGTACATGGTCCCCAGATCCTGGTACATATGTCCCCCATCCTGGTACATGGTCCCACCCATCCTGGTATATATGACCCCCATCCTGGTATATATGTCCCCCATCCTGGTACATGGTCCCACCCATCCTGGTATATATGACCCCCATCCTGGTATATATGTCCCCCATCCTGGTACATGGTCCCACCCATCCTGGTATATATGACCCCCATCCTGGTATATATCCCCCATCCTGGTACGGTAAGTTAAAAACATAAAAAATTTAAAAAAACAAGATTTGGATTGTACAATTTACCCCCATTTCCCCTAAAATTGGAGGAAAAAATGTGCGTTTTATAATCCAAAAATAGGGTGTATTCAGTCCTCTGAATTAGAATATGTCATTGTCTTGTAGCAGCTCCACTTTTTGGAAACTGTGCAGTTGTCCACACATGAATTTTAGATTTTTTTTTTCGACAGGATTATTAATTATAGAATCAGATGGTCTGTGAGGTAAGTGACACATAGTTGAGCATATACTGTATTCTGACTGTGTTAAGGCCGGTTTACATGTAGCGATATTGCTAACGATGTCGCTGCAACTTGTGATGTTGTAGCGACCTCGTAGCAATGTCTCTATGTGTGACATACTGCAACAATCAGCGATCAGCTGATTGTTGGTATAATGACCATAGCCATTTTTCGATTGTTGGTCTCCCGCAGGGCGGCCAGCATCACCGTGTGTGGCCAATGATCAATGTGGTAACCATGGTAAACACAAGGTTACTAAGTGCAGCGCTCTGCTTAGTTGCATGCTGTTTACCCTGGTTACCAAGCACAGCATGCTGGTAACCAAGGTAAACACTGGGTGCAGCGCTCTACTTAGTTACCCACTGTTTACCCTGGTCACCAAGAACAGCGCGCTGGTAACCAAGGTAAACACTGGGTGCAGCGCTCTGCTTAGTTACCCACTGTTTACCCTGGTTACCAAGCAAGGTAAACACAGGGTGCAGCGCTCTGCTTAGTTATCCAGTGTTTATCGTAGTTACCAGCGCGCTGTGCTTGGTAACCAGGGTAAACAGCGGATAACTAAGCAGAGTGATGCGCTTAGTAACCCGGTGTTTACCGTGGTTACCACCGTTCTCCCGTTTACCCCAGCATAGCGGGACCTCCACATCGTGGAAAAGAATACATTCTTTTCCACGATGTCGAGGTCGTTGCAGGGGTCACTGATCGCTGGTGAGTCTGCCTGTGTGACAGCTCACCAGCGATCAGATAACAACGTCCCAGCGACTCCCATCATTGGTGAGGTCGCTGGGACATTGTTATGCGTAAACCTACCCTACGTCACATACATATTTAATTCTATACCCACTCTGTTGGTGGCGTGTTCCACAGAAATGTGTGGCAACGCAGTAGAGCATTTGTCAACCTCGGTGACGTCTATGGATCAATATGGATCAATCCCAATAGGTCACTCAACTAAGGTGACAGAAGAGCAAATTGTTCTGGTCCTACAGAAAATCTCATACCACGACCCCAAATTTCCAATGCTGACCATGGAGAAGCTAAAGGTGGGTATTTTTGACTGTGTTCAAATCAGAGGACTCATGAAGGATCCATACTTCTAAAATTCATTGAACGATGCTGAGGCAGATGCATGGTCTTCTTACACTATGATTGTACATAAGGCAGATGCATGGTCTTCTCTCACTATAGTTGTACATATAGTTGTATATGAGGCAGATGCATGGTCTTCTCTCGCTATAGTTGTACATATAGTTGTACATGAGGCAGATGCATGGTCTTCTCTCACTATAGTTGTACATATAGTTGTATATGAGGCAGATGTATGGTCTTCTCATTATGGTTGCACGAGGCAGATGAATGGTCTTCTCTCACTATGGATGTACATGAGGCAGATGCATGGTCTTCTCTCGCTATAGTTATACATGAGGCAGATGTATAGTCATCTCTTGCTATAGTTGTACATGAGGCAGATGTATGGTCTTCTTGTGGAGCCCACTGGGACGGGGTACTCTGTATCGGACCGGGGTACTGCTGGGGATATCACGGTGGTCTTTGTCCGGACCGTGTCCCGGGTTCACACAAGTAAAAGGAGTATTTACAGGGATAGTTTGTCGTGACGCCACCCACGGGTTGTGGTCAATGATAGAACCACCACTGCAGCGCAGCTCTGCCAGGAGGATGGAGGGATGGATGGGCTGCAGATAGATGGATGAGCCCGCCGCGGGTCGGGCTGCTCCTGACAGGATAAAAGGTATAATGGCAAAGTTCAGAATACCTGGAATCAGACACGGAAACTGAAGCAGGGTTCACCGGGATTACTCTCAAGTTCTTCAGTCCAAACAATTTACAACACAGTTCACGGTACAGTTTAATTCACAACTCCATTAATTCTGGACACTTGAACCCTCTGCAGCCAGGCTGTCGCTCTGAGACCCCTCACTCCTTCTATTAACCTTTCAGGCTGGTTCTCTCTCTCTCTGTTCTTCCTAGCGGATTGTATGGCAGCAGCTCGGTCCCTTGTGTGATGCCTCCCCTATGTGTGTGGGCAGTAAGCCGGGTCCTCCTGGATGCTGCTGAGCCTCCAGCCCTTTGGTGGGAACACGGATCTGGAATTCCAGTTACTTCAAGGGAATCTATCCCGCCTGTAGTTGGTTGATGCTACCAGGGGCAGACTGGCCCAGGTGGCAGGGGGGCAAGTGCCCCTCAGGCTGGTGGTTTTGCCCTAATTTAGGGCTGTTCCTTTAATGAAATCGGGGCCGGCAGGCCTCGGTTTGCAGCCACAGCTGCTATAAAGACACAGCGGGAGCAGAGCACGGTGAGTGTATGAAAGGCCCCCCTCCTTCCCCCCGCTCCTCACCCGGCCGGACCTGACAGCACCCCCCTCACAGTTCTCAGCTCCTCACCTGGCAACTAAGGGCTGGGCTGCCAGGGTCATTCAGCTACCCGGGTTAAGTTCCACCAGTCAGCCCCTGGGTGGTACCGTGTTCCTCGGACCCAGTAATACTGGTCCAGTCTCTGTCCTCACACTCCCCTGGGATCCCGGCTATGGACGAGCTTTCTCTCCATGGAACGGTGTCTCTGTGGATTCTGCGTCTCCAGGGAGCCCAATCCCACCGGGATGTGTCACTGTCTTTTTGGTCTCGGCTGCTCGGCTCCCTCTGCCTACTTGATCTTTACTTCTCAGCCTACTCCGGCCTACTAACTCCTTCCTTCTCTTTTCCTCTTTTTGTACTATCTGTCACTTGACCTTCCTCCCCACTTGCTCTCTAAACCCCACCACCCCTTGCCCGCCTAGAGTCCCGGGCTCCGGGTTGGGTGCTGTGCTCGGAGTGCTCCTGTGGGTGTGTGTGCTGTGAGGGTGTTTGTTGCACAAACTACCTTCTGCCTGGCTGCAGTTCCCTATGTGGCCACCCTGGTCGCAGGGGCGCCACATTCTCATTATGGTTGCACATGAGGCAGATGAATGGTCTTCTTACACTATGGTCGTACATGAGGCAGATCCATTGTCATCTCTGACTATGGTTGTACATGAGGCAGATGCATTGTCTTCTCTCAATATGGTTGTATATAAGGTAGATGCTTGGTCTTCTCTAATTATGGTTGTACATGAGGCAGATTCATATTCTTCTTTCACTATGGTTGCGCATGAGGCAGATGCATGGTCTTCTCTCACTACGGTTGCACATGAGACATATGAATGGTCTGCTCTCACTATGGATGTACATGAGATTTTCATTGGCTGTAAGCCATAATCATCACCATTTACAGAAATAAACACTTGAAATAGGTCACTCTGTAATGACTGTATATATGTGTTTCACTTTATGCATTGAATTCCTGAATTAAATTATCTTTTTGATGATATTCTAATTTATTGAGAAGTGCTTGTATTGTAAAGCTGGTTTCACACTGCAGTTTTTTCCCTGATCAGGTCCAATCAGATTTGTGTGTCAAAACCAGGAGAGGAACCAGAAGAGAAACTTGCAGAGAGAAACTATATGGCTAGAGTTACATTTACATGTGAATGCCTGCGGTTGCCGGATTCTTTGTTCATCCCTGCTGCTGCAGGGATGGACAAAGGGTTAATGTGTTAAATATATGTGTGCAACATGTCCCAGGGAGTATCCACCCTCCCTAGAGACATGTTGTCCAAGTACACTGGCATGTTAATGGTTAATAGGTTTATTACTGTATCGTCGCTATTTGTCGGCTTTCTAAACTTATGAATGAAAGCCGGCAGCTCCTCTGTGCAGTATCAGTACGAAATATGCGTAAGTACATTGCAGGGCAGCATCCTTAATAAGGAGCTGTCCCTGGTGCTTACGCACATTACGTACTGATACTGCACAGAGGAGCTGCCGGCTTTCATTCATAAGTTTAGAAAGCCGACAAATAGCGACGATACAGTAATAAACCTATTAACCATTAACATGCCAGTGTACTTGGACAACATGTCTCTAAGGAGGGGGGACACTTCCTGGGGACATGTTGCCCACATACTTAACACATTAACCCTTTGTTCATCCCTGCAGCAGCAGGGACGAACAAAGAATCCGGCAACCGCAGACCCTCACATGTGCCTTGCGGTAGCTGGATGGGCTCCATAGGCGCACATTATAGCAGCCCTGCTGCGGTTTTCAAACCGCTCCAAAAAATGTTGCCTGCATGATTTTTCATGCAGGCAGCGAAACCGGAATGTGGGGATCGGATTGCATTAAGTGCAATCCGGTTTTATAATGGGCGCCTATGGGATGCGTATCCTGATCCGGTTTTGAGCATCTTTACAGCTCAGACCTGGATCAGGATCTGCACTCCCGACTGCAAATGTGATCCTAGCCTTATTGAAAGATTGACACATGTTCTGAGTTTTGCAGACACTCCTGGTTTTGACACACAAACCTGTTCGAACCTGATCAGGGAAAAAACTGCAGTGTGAAATCAGCCTAATGGTACCGTCACACGTGGCGATATCGCGTAGGATATCGCATAGAAGTCACAGGAGGGCGCTCGCACGGAGATTTGGATCGTGATCGGGGTGTAGATGTGTCACGTTCAGATATCGTCTACAACGTTGTGGCGATTCCGGGGTGAGATCGTGAATAGCGGTCGTTAGTATTACTTGTTTTCACAGCGTTGAATGGGAGAAATCGTGGAACACATCGTTATCACGGTGTCACACCGCACGATGCAGCAGATGGCATTATCGCAGACCCACCCACCCCACCTCTCCGTGCCATCTGCCCCACCTCAATTCTGTGTCTGCCCCATCTCTCTGCGCTGTCCACCCCACCTCTCAACGATATCCTCTCCACCTATCCACACTGTCCTCCCCACCTCTCTGCGCTGTCCTCCCCACCTTACCACGCTGTCTGCCCCACCTCAATGCTCTGTCTGCCCCATCTCTCTGCGCTGTCCTCCCCACCTTACCACGCTGTCTGCCCCCCTCAATGCTCTGTCTGCCCCATCTCTCTGCGCTGTCCACCCCACCTCTCAACGATATCCTCTCCACCTATCCACACTGTCCTCCCCACCTCTCTGTGCTGTCCTCCCCACCTTACCACGCTGTCTGCCCCACCTCAATGCTCTGTCTGCCCCATCTCTCTGCGCTGTCCACCCCACCTCTCAACGCTATCCCTCCACCTCTCCACACTGTCCTCCCCACCTCTCTGCGCTGTCCACCCCATCTCTCTGTTTTTTGGAACATTTTTGTCAATGATTCTAAATCTGCCCTTATTATTCTTCCATCAGCTCTAGTTAATGAGATGTGATACACCATATGCATACAACTGATTGAACACTAGCACTTATGTCTACTAAACATTATTATTTTTGCCTACTTGGTCATTAAAACAAATTTATACATAAAGATTTATTTTATTTATCAAGAATTTACATCACAAAATAAGAATTAAAAAAGCATAAAGAGTTGTCATTGAATATACACTGTTCATTTACTGAGAGACCTCGCCGAAGCAGTGCTTTAAAGATCTAATGCGGTGAGTTGCACCAGCACTCTGTGAACAGCCAGTTCTTTTAGACCTTTTGTGGCTTACCCTCCTTGTGGAGTGTCTCAATGACTGTGTTCAGGACATTTGTCAGATCAGCAGTCTTCCCCATGATTGTGTAGCCTACTGGACCAGACTAAGGGAACATTTTAAATGTTTAGTAAGCCTTTGCAGGTGATTTGTGTTAACTATTCCAAATTTTTTGAGATAATGAATTTTTTTAGTTTCCATTGGCTGTAAGCCATAATTGTGGCGCCCCTGCGACCAGGGTGGCCACATGAGGAACAGCAGCCAGGCAGGTTGGTTGACTGTTCTATCGGAACACCCTCAAAACACTCACCCACAAGACATGACACCCAACCCGGAGCCCAGGACTCTAGGCGGGAAAAGGGGTGATAGGGTTTAGAGGGAAGTGGGGCGCAGAATCCACAGAGACACCGTTCCATGGAGAGAAAGCCTGTCCATAGCCTGCAGCCCAAGGGAGAGTGAGGACAGAGACCGGACCGGTACCACTGGGTCCGAGGACTACTGCAGCACTGACCGATGACAGGCGGGATAGGTTTCCCTTATTGTACCCGGATAGTCACACGGGTCGGAAAGAGCCGGTAATCCCTTGCAAGACAGGGACACTTAAAGCTAGGCTGGGACCAGAATGTCGGCTCTGAGGGGGACTGCAGCTATACGCCGCATGCCCAGACAAACCGACGGGGAACGCTGATTCCAAGTCAGGGTTCCTACTACACGGTTTGGAGGCACAGCAACGCTATAGGACCCAGACTTGCAGCCCACACACACAGGGAGAAGTCATACAAAGGGACCGAGTTGCCGCCATACAACTCACAGGGAAGAGCAGATGAGAAACAAGCCGGAAAGGTTAAAGAGAGAGTGAGGGGTCTCAGGAAGATAACCTGGCTACAGAGGGTTCAGAGTGTCCGGAGTTACCTGTGTAAAGTGACTGTGTGAACTGTAACGTTGGAACTGTTTGTACTGAAGAACTTGTCAGTAAAACCCAGTGAACCCTGCTTCAGTCTTCCGTGTTTGATTCCCTGCAACAGAACTGTTTATTCATATTTTACCCTGTAAGAAGCAGCCCAATCCCGCAGCGGGCTCATCCACCTTGCTGCAGCATCCATCCTCCTGACAGAAGTACACTGCAGTGGTGGTCCCCTCATTGACCACAACCTGTGGGTGGCGTCACGACAACAATCTCCCTTGTAAATACCCCTTTTACTTGTGGTGCCTGGGACACTGTCTGGACCAAGACTGCCGTGACATCCCCAGCAGATACCCTGGTCCGGTACCAAGTACCCTGTCCCAGTGGGCCACACATAATCATTAACTTTAACGGAAATAGACAGCTGAAATAGATCCCTCTGTGTGTAATGACTCTATATAATATAGGTGGATCCAAGAGTTAGAATGCTGGGCACTTCACCTCTACAGTTTTACACTGTATTTGTACCCCACAAAAAATGGCTGTACAAAGTGCTGTTTTCTTACGGCGTGCTACCCAAATAAGAACATTTTGCAAATCAAAAACATGAAGAAAGGTGCACTCACCCATTTGATGTTGCACTTGAGTTTTTATTTATTGCGGTAACATATTTGACATAGTGCAGGGAGGGAGGGAGGAGAAGGACAACGAGTCTTTTCGTGCTTAGTGTGCGCTTCCACGGGTCCTTCCCCAAAGGGGATCTGCTGCCTCCTGTCTGTGTATTTGGTTCTGTGACCTTGCCTGCTAAATTGCCTTTTTACTGTGTTTATAATGGAATTATGTTGGAATTTTGTTAAAGTTCCTTTTATTTCTTTTGGCGATGCTATTGAATCTACACATACAGAGCACAGACTGGACACAGGACACACACACACACACACACATACATATACACATACATATATACACACAGACATACACACATATACACCCCTCCACACACACACACACACACATACACATGCACCTTTATACACACCCACATACACACCTCATTATACACACCTACACATATATACATACACACCCATCCACATATACACACACACACACACACATATACATACACACACATATATACACACAGACATACACACATATACACCCCCCCCACACACACATATACACATGCACCTTTATACACACATACAGACACACATACACACCTTATTATACACACATACACCCATGCACCTATATACACACACACCCATGCACATATACACACACACACAAACATACACAGATATACATACACAATTACATATATACACACACACATATACACCCCTCAACACACATATACACATGCACGTTTATACACACATACACACACACACATATACACATGCACGTTTATACACACATACACACACACATATACACATGCACGTTTATACACACATACACACACACACATACACATATATACACACATACACATACACCCATGCACATATACACACACACACACATATAGACACACACACACACACACACTGAGCACAGACTGGACACAGGACACACACACACATATGCACACACACATGCATACACATATATACACTCATACACATACACCCATGCACATATACACACACACACTCATGCACATACACACACACATATAGACACACATACACACACACTGAGCACAGACTGGACACAGGACACACACACACATATGCACACACACATGCATACACATAAATATACACACATACATATATACACACACACACATTTTCTCCATTGGTCTCTGACATATTATTCATCATGACTAAGTAATGACATTCCACTGTTTGTCTAGGGATTCCTCCTATCTATGGGGGTTACTTATCAGTACACAGAGGGCAGACAATGCAATTCACTGCACTGCAATGTAATATGTGATGCAAACACTGTGTAACAATGGAGGAAAGAGGATGATGAATTCACCAAACAATAGAGAAGGATTTATGTCAATTCTCAGACATAGACTGAGCAGGTTTCTCTCTTTTCTCTCTGGTTTCCTTCTCTCTGTTTTTTACGTCTTCTTTGGAATCTCCTAATATAAGGAGGAACCATATCTATAACATCAGCCAAATGTTACATCAGGAAATGGAAATATCTGTTCTCATCCTCATCATTTTACCTGTTTTTCCACATTCCGCTTCTTCTAATTAGATTTCACATAGTGTCCCCCATAGACGGCACCTACCCGGGGTCCCTAATAAATACATCCCACATACACTGGAGGGTGACCGGATAAAGAACAGATCTATGGTGCTCTACAGTTGAGGAAGAGTCACAAATGTGAGGATCAATGGATATTTCTTTAATCCTTAATATTTATTCACTGGGAGGTAGGACCACGGCTTAAAAAGTATTAATCTGTTTGTAAAATAAGGGGCCTGCACCTCTACCTCCCCAGCACTGGGCCAAAAGAGACTTTCCATAGTTTCAGGGAGATTTTGGGCAGTTTTCGGTGCCTAAGAGGATTTCTCATTCTTTTGGGAGTCTGGGAGGTCTCCCCGCATGCCTCTTTGTGCTCTCTCTCCCCTTATGTTCTCTCTCCCTCTGTGCTCTATCTTCCTCCTGTGCGCTTTCTCTCCTCCTATGTTCTCTCTCCCTCTGTGCTCTATCTTCCTCCTGTGCGCTTTCTCTCCCCTTATGTTCTCTCTCCCTCTGTGCTCTATCTTCCTCCTATGCGCTTTCTCTCCTCTTATGTTCTCTCTCCCTCTGTGCTCTGTCTTCCTCCTGTGCGCTTTCTCTCCTCCTATGTTCTCTCTCCCTCTGTGCTCTATCTTCCTCTTGTGCGCTTTCTCTCCTCTTATGTTCTCTCTCCCTCTGTGTGCTCTATCCTCCTCCTGTGTGCTTTCTCTCCTTTTATGTTCTCTCTCGCTCTGTGTGCTCTATCTTCCTCCTGTGCGCTCTCTCCCCTTGTGCTGTCTTTCCACCCTTTGCATTCTCTCCCCTTATCTTCTCTCTCCCCTCTGTGCAGTCTCTCTTTTTCCTGTGCTTTCTCTCCCCTTATGTTTTCTCTCCGCCTGTTACCTCTCTCTTCCTCCTGTGCGCGCCCTCCCTTTGTGCTGACTTTCCACCCTGTGCGCTCTCTCTCCCCTTATCTTCTCTCTATGTGCTGTCTGTGCTTTCTCTCCTCTTATGTTCTCCCTCCGCCTGTGCCCTCTCTCTTCTTCCTGTGCGCTCCCTCCCTTCGTGCCGTCTTTTCACCCTGTGTGCTTTATCTCTTCTCGTGATTTCTCTTCCTCCTGTGCGCTCTTTCTCCTCTTCTGCTGTCTTTGTGGCGCCCCAGTGGTCTGGACGTCACAAAGGGGTACTGGACCCAATCCACAGGTGTGGGATCCCTGTCCTCAGTAAACTGTATGGTAAGTCCGGGCACTCACACAAGCACCCAACACCCAAGTTAGGAACAGTAGCCAGGAATCGGGAAAGAGGGAACAAAGGGACAGAGAACAGGAAGTGGTCAGGCAGTTGGGAGAAGAGAGCCGGCGGAGTAGGAAGGAGGGGAAGGAGCCGAAGGACTTGAGGGTCCCAGAACACAAGGCTGCAGATAGACAGAACCCTAAGGGCATGGGCAGTGAGCAATCCACCCATGAGCCCAAATCTGAAGTGGCAGCGGAGGGGCAGGTTGCAGACCAGGGGACCGACCCTGAAAGTGGCGAGGATAATCCATACTCCAACCACGGAATCAGAGGTCACTAGATCCAGAGGAGCTGTGGCCAACACCCGGCAAACCCGCTGAAAAGGCAACAGTTCTAGGGTCAAGGGGACACGGACAGTCACCCGACAGGACCCGTGGCTGCTGGATCGGAGCACTATGCGCATAGGCGCAAGCGGGAGTGAGGTGAGCAGGCTGCGCTGAGGAGGGAAGCAACCAAAGAGAGAACATAAAGGGGGTGTCCTGGATGAGCTATACTGGTTGATGAGGTCTACCCTGACTGCAACTGTAACAATCGTTTCTGTACCCTGTGGTGCCTGCAAAGGAAAGCCGAGTAAACCAGGTTTGGAGCTCAGAGCTGTGTGCAAGACTCTTTATATCCCACCTGAGTAGCGGTAGAATTCTGCTTAGCCATGCCGGCTGTTGGACCCTGCTGGTAAGGCACCCCAACCTAGACCCCGCTGGCCTTTCAAATCCCAACAACTCCACTCTGGATGCCCTGGGGGCCTGCTGCACCCATGGGGAGCCAAAACCATCCCAGCTGCAACTCCATTATCCCCAGAGGTCCCGAACCGCAACAGCAGCCCCTACTTGCCGCCTACCACGGGTGGCGTCACAACAAACTCTTTTTCTGTCTATTTTTACCCCCTTTGTGCCTCCTTTTTCCCTTTTTTTTATGTGCGCTCTCTAGTCCCCCTGTGCGCTCTCTCCCCTCTTGTGCTGTCTCTCCTCCCTGTGTGCTCTCTTCCCACTGTGCGCTCTATCCTCCCTGTGTGTTCTCTCTTCCCTTGTGCTGTCTTTACTCCTGTGCTGTCTCTCTCCCCTTATGGTGTCTCTCCCTCCCTATACACTCTCTGTCCCCACATTGTGCGTGGTCTCACTCACCCCTGTGCGCTCTCTCTTTCCCCCTGTTCGCTGAGGAGCCGCCGCACCAGCCTGTGTTTCAGAGTGGAACGCAATTGGGAGGAAGTGTAGCAGAAGGATGGGTCAACCCAAGGGTATAACAGAGCGGACCCAGGCGATAATGAATGCCTGCGCTTCGGCCAGTGTCCCTAATGGAATATGGGGCCCCCCATCACAGATGTCCTATAGGTGGCGCTGTTTTCCTTGTCTGATCAACCAAACTTATGGGCTTCTTCACAATTCAGTGTAACTGAAATTTTCCAGTTTAACTATAATTTACATGATGTCCTATAGGTGGCGCTATTTTTGCGACAAACTTACGGATAGAAAGACTAGATAGGGCTTTTATATAGTAGATTAATCTTCGTTTGTCAGCAGCACATCACTCCATATAAACTCAAATTTGCTGCCGACAGCAATGATCATGTATTAGAACAAACAATCACACTCATCGCTGTAGGGCCAGTGCTTGATTCTTGGAAGTGGAGCTACATAAGCGCTGCTCACTTGTTATGTTTCTGATTGGGGAATATTTGGGCAGCAAATGGAAGAATAAACAAGGACTCTGGTATGGGGTGACAGCAGAAGCAGCAGTCACACTTGTCCCTGTCCCTGAGGATGGTAATAAGGCCGGTAATAAGACTAAACACCAGAAAGCAAGACACCGTGCAACAAAAATAGTTACGAGGAGATATGTTACACTGGTTATGCTTTACCTAAATGTGTAAGGTACTGACTGCTGAAACCGCTTGTACAGGTTCTCATATGACTGACAGCACTGAGATATGCTGCATTGTTTAGTCACAACGTGACACTCTGCACAGCTCTATAGTCACGGGAGGTGAGCGGTATAGTGGGCTGAGCAGTATAGGGGGGTGAGCGGTATAGGGGGTGAGCAGTGTAGAGGGGTGAGCAGTGTAGAGGGGTGAGAAGTATAGGGATGTGAGAAGTATAGAGGGGTGAACATTATAGAGAGGTGAGTAGTATAGCAGGGTGAGCAGTTTAGAGGGGTGAGCAGTATACTGGGGTGAGCAGTATAGAGGGCTGAGCAGTATAGGGGGTGAGCAGTATAGAGAGATGAGCGGTATAGAGGGGTGAGCAGTATAGGGGGTGAGCAGTATAGAGAGATGAGCGGTATAGAGGGGTGAGCAGTATAGGGGGTGAGCAGTATAGGGGGTGAGCAGTATAGGGGGTGAGCAGTATAGAGGTGAGCGGTATAGAGGGCTGAGCAGTATAGGGGGTGAGCAGTATAGGGGGGTGAGTGGTATAGAGAGATGAGCAGTATAGAGATATGAGCGGTATAGAGGGGTGAGCGGTACAGAGAGTGGAGCAGTATGAGGGGGGAGCAGTATAGAGGGGTGAGCAGTATAAAGGGGTGAGCAGTATAGAGGGGTGAGCAGTATAGAGGGGTGAGCAGTATAGAGGGGTGAGCGGTATAGAGGGGTGAGTGGTATAGAGGGGTGAGTAGTATAGATGGGTGAGCGGTATAGAGGGGTGAGTGGTATAGAGAGATGAGCGGTATAGAAGGGTGAGCGGTATAGAGAGGTGAGTGATATAGAGGGGGGAGCATTATAGAGAGGTGAGTAGTAGAGCAGAGTAAAAGGTTTAAAGAGGTTTGCAGTATAGAGATGTGTATGATACAGAGAAGTGAGTGGTATAGAGGGTTGAGTGTTATAGAGAGGTGAGTGGTGTACAGTGGTGAGCCATATAGAGAGGTCAGTGGTGTAGAGGGGTGAGCAGTATAGAGAGGTCAGTGGTGTAGAGGGGTGAGCAGTATAGAGAGGTCAGTGGTGTAGAGGAGTGAGCAGTATAGAGGGGTGAGCCATATAGAGAGGTGAGTGGTGTAGAGGGGTGAGCCATATAGAGAGGTGAGTGGTGTAGAGGGGTGAGCAGTATAGAGAGGTGAGTGGTGTAGAGTGGTGGGCAGTATAGAGGGGTGAGCAGTATAGAGAGGTGAGTGGTGTAGATGGGTGAGCAGTATAGAGGGGTGAGCAGTATAGAGAGGTGAGTGGTGTAGAGGGGTGAGCAGTATAGAGAGGTGAGTGGTGTAGAGTGGTGAGCAGTATAGAGAGGTGAGTGGTGTAGAGAGGTGAGCAGTATAGAGGGGTGAGCCGTATAGAGAGGTGAGTGGTGTAGAGTGGTGAGCAGTATAGAGAGGTGAGTGGTGTAGAGAGGTGAGCAGTATAGAGGGTGTGAGCCGTATAGAGAGGTGAGTGGTGTAGATGGGTGAACAGTATAGAGGGGTGAGCAGTATAGAGAGGTGTGTGGTGTAGAGGGGTGAGCAGTATAGAGAGGTGAGTATTGTAGAGGGGTGAGCAGTATAGAGAGGTGAGTGGTGTAGAGGGGTGAGCCGTATAGAGAGGTGAGTGGTGTAGAGGGGTGAGCAGTATAGAGTGGTGAGCAGTATAGAGTGGTGAGCAGTATAGAGTGGTGAGCAGTATAGAGGGGTGAGCAGTATAGAGGGGTGAGTGGTGTAGAGAGGTGAGCAGTATAGAGGGGTGAGCCGTATAGAGAGGTCAGTGGTGTAGAGAGGTGAGCAGTATAGAGAGATGAATGGTATAGACAAGAGGTGATTGGTGGAGACTTTGACCCCAGCCTCCTCTATTGCTGAAGCCCTTTCTGCCTGAGTGCCGGCTCCATAAAGGGGACGCATCAGCCTAGTCCTTGTTCTTAATGTGCTATAGAGGGAGGTCAGACCGTCCCCAGCACAGACCCGAGATGTGGTCCTCGGCTGCTGCTGCTGCTATTCTGCTGGTCACCATTTACATCCTGCGGATCAGTGGGGCGGTGGGCTGCCGGGTGTTGAACCCCAATAATCTGATTTGGTTGAGTTACGCTATGTATGGGTCATCACAGTTAAATGTCTGGACAACACCTATAAATGATACTGTCCTGGGACCGACCTGTCCCACCCAACCGGGGCCTGAGGATATTTAACGGGGACGTTTAATGAAAACATCATGGAGTGGTGTCCGCTAATCTGGACCTTTTTCTATGATAGAGAAAAACATATCACAAATAGCAGTCAGATTTCAGGTGGTCTTATATTGATCTCCATTGTTTTGCTGCTTTTGTTACAATTTGGATTGATAGGAATCTCAGTAAATGATCTTGATGTAATGTGACAATGCGACCAGTGGCATAACGTGAAACTCATGGGCCCCAATGCGAAAGCTCCAATGGGGCCCCCAATTATTACAAATCATTAATACCATTAGTCTATTTCTCTAGGCCAAATGGACATTTGGGGCCCCTTAGGCTCCAGGGCCCGGGTGCGATCGCAACCCCTGCACCTGTTGTAGTTACGCCCCTGAATGCGATCATTGACTTGTAACCTCGGCGTTATATTCGGGGGCACTGAGGTGATGCGCTATCAGTCTGTGGTGGGGGTCTGCGGGGGGGGCGCTGTTCCTTTATGGGCCATTAATATCTGGGCACAAGGAGCAGCTATGTGGAGCATAAAGATAAACATGACATCCATGTGATACGGGGGCTGACACCATTACTGCGGGGTCACTTTTAGGAACTTTTAGACAAGGAAAGAAACATTCATTCTGGTTCTAAAGGTTGAAAATGAATTGTTCCAAAGGGGTTAAAATGGATAAAGCAATCCTAATGTGCCCAGAGCCGCCCGCTCTTGCTCCCCCTAGTTATAAGCTTTGCAGACCTGTGTCACATAATTCCGGAGAAGTCAATGAGCCTCGGTGATTGTTCCTGGAACCCTCCATAATGTGTTTTTCATGCAAATATTGACATGAGCGAAGTCCAGAGCAAACAGGCATTCATGTTCATGGAAACTGAAGCCCATGTGTATGGGGCAAATATGCCACCATCGGACCCTGTCATTCAGAATCTCTCCATATTGAATAGGCCTTACCGGCGGGGGCTCCTGATCTGGTACCTGCAGAAGTGTTAGGCTTTGTTCACACGTTGCATTTTTGCAGCATTGTTTTCTACTCTGTTGGCAGTAAAGAGGCTGCTGACAAGTAGCCGGTTTTGCAGGTTTTTTTCTTTAGCCGAGCACGTTTGGTTGCCTACTGTATAGTTTAATGTTAGTTTTATTCACCAAAAAAAATCATGGTTGCATATTTTTCTCTTTCTTGAGTGTAAAGGGCCCGTTACACACTTCAATGTCCGAGCGATCCGACCAACAATCCGTCTTGCCCTGGATCGCCTGAACGACATTTATTGATCGCTGGTGAGGTGTAACACGTACAGATATCATGAACGATGCACCAACGACTCCGTGACAAGAGAACGATATTAGCAGTGGTTTAGATGTCTATGTTCCTATCTTCTGAATAGGCGACATCGTTATCAAGGTGTCACACACACCGATGCTGTAGGTTGAACGGACGACCAACGACTGATTTATGGTCCCATTGATAAACCTGCGATCAACGATCAGCCAAATTATCGCTGGTCGTATCTACGTGTCACATGCTACAAGGTCGTTTGAACGTCTCAAAACCGAGACGTTTCAACTATATCATAGCATGTAATGGGCCCTTAGGCCGGCTTCACACTGCGTGTGTGATCCGATCCATAGCTGTCCGCTTGAGACAGACAGCCGCGGACCGGATCAGCACACAGGACTGGGGGGCTATTATGCCCTCCGATCCGGTATGCAGCGCACGCAGCTGAAGCCGCTGATAGGTCAGGACCGCGGCGCCCGCAGTCCTCACCTATTAGCAGTGGGAACTGCGTGCGCAGCATACCGGATCGGAGGGCATAATAGCCCCCCAGTCCTGTGTGCTGATCCGGTCCGCGGCTGTCTGCCTCAAGCGGACAGCTATGGATCGGATCACACACGCAGTGTGAAGCCGGCCTAAGACTTTGGAATCCTAATGATTATTGTCTCGTCATGTAAGAAATGCCATTATCGTGAACAATGCCGAATGACAAGGAAACGGAACAACAACAACATGAAGAAATATTGTCATTGACATCATCATCATCAATATAAAAGCTAAGAATATGGCACAACAACAAGATCCCTGAACGAAGGTGTGCACCACCGTTTTCTCTCAATCCAAGAAAACACCTGATTATTCTGATCAGAGTTTGATCAGGTGGGTCAGAGTTTGATCAAAGTTTGATCAGGTAGGTCAGTATTATGTATTATGGTATTTATGTGTGTATTATGGGGGCTGTGTGTGTGTATTATGGGGTCTGTGTGTGTGTATTATGGGGTCTGTGTGTGTTATGGGGTCTGTGTGTGTGTGTGTGTTATGGGGTCTGTGTGTGTTATGGAGGCTCTGTGTGTGTGTGTTATGGGGTCTGTGTGTGTTATGGAGGCTCTGTGTGTGTGTATTATGGGGTCTGTGTGTGTATTATGGGGTCTGTGTGTATTATAGGGTCTGTGTGTGTGTGTTATTGGGGCTCTGTGTGTCTGTGTTATAGGCTCTGTGTGTGTATGTTATGGGGGGTCTGTGTGTGTCTGTGTTATGGGATCTCTGCGTGTCTGTATTATGGGGTCTCTGTGTGTTATGGGGGCTCTGTGTGTCTGTATTGTGGGGTCTGTGTGTGTGTTGTGGGGTCTGTGTGTGTGTTGTGGGGGCTCTGTGTGTGTGTTGTGGGGGCTCTCTGTCTGTGTTGTGGGGTCTCTATGTGTGTTATGGGGGCTCTGTGTGTCTGTATTGTGGGGTCTGTGTGTGTGTTATGGGGGCTCTGTCTGTGTTATAGGGTCTGTGTGTGTTATGGGGGCTCTGTGTGTGTGTGTTATGGGGGTCTGTTTGTGGTGTGTGTGTGTGTGTTATGGGGGATCTGTGTGTGTCTGTGTTATGGGGTCTCTGCGTGTCTGTATTATGGGGTCTCTGTGTGTTATGGGGGCTCTGTGTGTCTGTATTGTGGGGTCTCTGTATGTGTGTTATGGGGGCTCTGGGTGTCTGTATTGTGGGGGCTCTGTGTATGTGTTATGGGGTCTATGTGTGTTATGAGGGCTCTGTGTGTGTGTGTTATGGGGTTTGTGTGTGTTATGGGAGCTCTATGTGTGTTATCAGGCTGTGGGTACCATTAGATGACACAACGTCATTACAATGTCATTTACGATCTCGTGTACGCTGTCTTTTTTGACATATTTGCAATAGCGCTGGTGACATGTCACACATGATAGATATCGAGGACAACTCACCAAAAATGTTGTGAGCAGGTATCATTTGCACAACCCCACGAACGATCCCTACTCATTGCTGGGAATAGGCGAAGTCGTCCACGACATCGTTATCGTGGTGTCGCACAGTACGATGTTAGCAGATCGCTTGAACGACATATTCAGGTCTTTCAACATTTCTGTAAACCTTAGTCAACTCCAACTTGACTAATTATCGTAGTTCAATCGTTCGGTTACACGAAATGACGCACTAACGATGTCGTTTCAACATCGTTACACACGTCACTTTTGAGCGATGTCGTGCACGATGTCGTGTTGTGTAACGGTACCCTGTGTTTGATCAGGTTGGTCAGTGTTTGATCAGAGTTTGATCAGGATGGTCA
Source organism: Allobates femoralis (assembly GCA_033576535.1). NCBI lineage: Eukaryota > Metazoa > Chordata > Amphibia > Anura > Aromobatidae > Allobates > Allobates femoralis. Next base: position 78,941,432 of record JARQOC010000009.1, read on the forward strand.
GTGTTTGATCAGAGTTTGATCAGAATGGTCAGTGTTTGATCAGAGTTTGATCAGGATGGTCAGTGTTTGATCAGAGTTTGATCAGGATGGTCAGTGTTTGATCAGAGTTTGATCAGGATGGTCAGTGTTTGATCAGAGTTTGATCAGGATGGTCAGTGTTTGATCAGAGTTTGATCAGGATGGGCAGGGTTTGATCAGAGTTTGATCAGGATGGGCAGGGTTTGATCAGAGTTTGATCAGGATGGGCAGGGTTTGATCAGAGTTTGATCAGGATGGTCAGTGTTTGATCAGAGTTTGATCAGGATGGGCAGGGTTTGATCAGAGTTTGATCAGGATGGTCAGGGTTTGATCAGAGTTTGATCAGGATGGGCAGGGTTTGATCAGAGTTTGATCAGGATGGGCAGGGTTTGATCAGAGTTTGATCAGAGTTTGATCAGGATGGTCAGTGTTTGATCAGAGTTTGATCAGGATGGTCAGTGTTTGATCAGGGTTTGATCAGGTTGGGCAGGGTTTGATCAGGTTGGGCAAGGTTTGATCAGGTTGGGCAGGGTTTGATCAGGTTGGGCAGGGTTTGATCAGGTTGGCCAGGGTTTGATCAGGTAGGCCAGGGTTTGATCAGGTTGGCCAGGGTTTGATCAGGTAGGTCAGAGTTTGATCAGGTAGGTCAGAGTTTGATCAGGTAGGTCAGAGTTTGATCAGGTAGGTCAGAGTTTGATCAGGTAGGTCAGAGTTTGATCAGGTTGTTCACTAAGCCCCGTCACACACTTCAACGTCTGAGCGATCCGATGAACGATCCGACTTGACCTAGATCGCTTGAACGTTGTTCAGTGATCAGTGGTGAGATGTCACACGTGCAGATATCGCTAACAATGCAGCAACGACTCTGCGACAAGCGAACGATATTAGCAGTAATTTGGATGCCTATATTCCTATGTTCTGAATAGGTGAAGTCGCTACGACGTCGTTTGAACGTCTCAAAACCCGTGACGTTTCAAAGATATCGTTCACAATATCGTAGTGTGTGACGGGGCCTTAATAATCTTAATCCAAAATTCTTCACCATTCCCTCACTACACTAATTGCTTTTCAGTGCATGCTGGGACACCCAAATAAAGTGTCATCGGGGGGGCAGCAGTGGTGTTCACTGCCACAGCTTTTGCCCCCTCTCTGAAATGAAGTGTCATCAGTGACACAATGTGCACAATGACAGCGTGCTCTCTCGCCTGCTCAGATCAGCAGTACCGAGTCAGCAACAAAGCAGAGCGCGCTGTCCACATACCTGGCATGCAGAGACCGGTGATGTTACTTGTGGGGGTGAAGCTGGTTTCTGCACGCTCAGAATACTGACAGTGCACTCAGCTACTGACTCATTACTGCTAATCTGAGCCGGCGAGGGAGTGTGCTGCCAATGTGCAAGGCACTAGCTCAATTCACTGATGATGCATTATTTCAGAGGGGGAAGAAGCTGTGGAATTGACTGCAGCCCCTTTCCCCCATAACACTTTGTTTGAGTATCCCCAGCATGTACTGGGATGCAGAAACAAAGTGACATCAAAGGAATTTTGGAGAAAAAAGTAGAAAAGCAGTTAAGGAAAAAGAGTTGTTTTTTTTAAATTAAAGTATATTAGAAAATAGTTTGGATTACGGCATCAAATAGGTAGGGAGTTAGGATGAAAATTACTTTGTATTTTGGACCCCCTTTAATAATTACCAATCATGGAGAACCATTGCTATCACATTGAAGAAAGAGGCACTCACCTGGTGATAGTTGATCCTCAATGGATGATTTTAATCGGCATTAGGGTACAGGGTGCTGGGGAGGGGGTGTCGGAGGTGCAGACGACGGCACCGTTTCGGATCAACTGATCCTTCGGCTGGTCTTGGCGCCAAGTGCCTCTTTCTTCAATGTGATTTTACCTCTTAGGCTGTTATAAGACTGTGCACCAGTAGCGTAGCTAGCGGACAGCATCGGATTTAGAAAAATCGTAATGTGAAACCAGTCTAAGGCTGTGTGCTCATGGTCCGGAGGAGCTGCGTGTTGGGTGCAGGGAGACCACAGCCGCCCTGTACTCACCATGTGCGGCGGGTGCAGGACGACTTCTCCCTGCAGTCACCTAATGGCAGCCACTTCCGAATCTGCAGCATGAAATGAACATGCATAGGAGGAGCGGACTGCCGGCAACCCGCACCGCAGCTCCAAACACGCTGTGGGCGGGTGACGCATAGTGAGGATGGGATTTCTTGAAATCCCATCTACTATGCTTATACTGTACTACGCAGCGTTTTGGACACCGCGGCTGCGTCCAAAACGCTGCGAATACTTACCGTGAGCACACACCCTTGCCCACAAAGGGAAACCCATCCTGATTAGTCTTCATGCACATTGTATAATGACTAGGAGCCCTGCTGGTCTGGAGAGGGGAGGGGGTCCCTCCCCTCATGGTTGTGAATGGAACATTGCTTGTGAACTCAGGGACCTTAGTACTTTAAGATTCCAAATATTGACATGTTCTCCTGATTAGCAAATCTAAAGCTTTGTTTACAAACAGAGTTAAACCTGTTCTCTTGACAAAACAAATTTGCTGTGTTTCTTCTTGTGAAATGTTGATGACACAGTGAACTTTTCCAATTCAATTTACCAAAAAAAAGCAAATTGTGTGCAGGAGATTTCTGAAATAATAGATTTTCCTGATACTGTAAAAATCAACTTTTAATTTGCATCAATAAAAAGTTATAAAATGCTTCATGTGAACACAGCCCTACAGTCTGGCCATTTAATAATATTAGAATCTGAAGGCCACGTCACACACACAGATATCTGTGCAGATATTGTTCGCAGATCTCTGGTTGCAGTGAAATCATGGACACATTGTTACATTTGTACACAGCCACAAAATGGAGCAATGTGTCCATGATTTCACTGCAACCAGAGATCTGTTCAGAAGTTGGACACAGATATCTGTGTGTGTAAAGTGGCCTTTAATCCTCAGTGGTTGATTCCTTTTAATGGCTAACTGAAAAGATGGTAAACATAGCAAGCCTTCGGGACACTGTGGCCTCTTCATCAGGCTGATAATGACACACATGCTGAAGACACACAAATATACACATATACAGGGTGGGATAATGCAGTAAATACGACAGGTGATGTGAAGCAGAAAAAAGTGGTGTGTTATGGGGGCGCTGTGTGTGTGTTATGGGGGCTGTGTGTGTGTGTGTTATGGGGGCTGCGTGTGTGTGTTATAGGGGCTCTGTGTGTGTGTTGTTATGGGGGCTGTGTGTGTGTTATGGGGGCTGCGTGTGTGTGTGTGTTATGGGGGCTGCGTGTGTGTGTGTGTTATGGGGGCTGCGTGTGTGTGTGTGTTATGGGGGCTGTGTGTGTGTGTGTGTTATGGGGGCTGCGTGTGTGTGTGTTATGGGGGCTGTGTGTGTGTGTGTTATGGGGGCTGCGTGTGTGTGTGTTATGGGGGCTGTGTGTGTGTGTGTGTTATGGGGGCTGCGTGTGTGTGTTATGGGGGCTGCGTGTGTGTGTTATGGGGGCTGCGTGTGTGTGTTATGGGGGCTGTGTGTGTGTGTGTTATGGTGGCTGCGTGTGTGTGTGTTATGGGGGCTGCGTGTGTGTGTGTTATGGGGGCTGTGTGTGTGTGTGTTATGGGGGCTGCGTGTGTGTGTTATGGGGGCTGTGTGTGTTATAGGGGCTCTGTGTGGGGGCTGTGTGTGTGTGTTATGGGGGCTGTGTGTGTGTGTGTTATGGGGGCTGCGTGTTGTGTGTTATGGGGGCTGTGTTTGTTATAGGGGCTCTGTGTGGGGGCTGGTGTGTGTGTGTGTTATGGGGGCTGTGTGTGTGTGTGTTATGGGGGCTGTGTGTGTTATAGGGGCTCTGTGTGGGGGCTGTGTGTGTGTGTTATGGGGCTCTGTGTGTGTGTTATGGGGGCTGCGTGTGTGTGTGTTATGGGGGCTCTGTGTGTGTGTTATAGGGGCTCTGTGTGTGTGTTATGGGGGCTCTGTGTGTGTGTGTTATGAGGCTCTGTGTGAGTGTTATAGGGGCTCTGTGTTTGTGTTATAGGGGCTCTGTGTGTGTTATAGGGGCTCTGTGTGTGTGTTATGGGGGCTGTGTGTGTTATAGGGGCTCTGTGTGGTGTGTGTGTGTTATGGGGGCTGTGTTTGTGTTATGGGGACTCTGTGTGTTATAGGGGCTCTGTGTGTGTGTTATGGGGTCTGTGTGTGTGTTATGGGGGCTGCGTGTGTGTGTTATGGGGGCTGTGTGTGTGTGTGTTATGGGGGCTGTGTTTGTGTTATGGGGACTCTGTGTGTTATAGGGGCTCTGTGTGTGTGTTATGGGGTCTGGTGTGTTATGGGGGCTCTGTATTATGGGGTCTGTGTGTGTTATGGGGGCTCTGTCTCTGTTATAGGGGCTCTGTGTGTGTGTTATGGGGTCTGTGTGTGTGTTATGGGGGCTCTGTGTCTCTGTTATGGGGGCTCTGTGTCTCTGTTATGGGGGCTCTGTGTCTCTGTTATGGGGGCTCTGTGTCTCTGTTATGGGGGCTCTGTGTCTCTGTTATGGGGGCTGTGTGTGTGTGTTATAGGGGCTGCGTGTGTGTGTGTTATGGGGGCTGTGTGTGTGTGTGTTATGGGGGCTGCGTGTGTGTGTTATGGGGGCTCTGTGTGTGTGTTATAGGGGCTCTGTGTGTGTGTTATGGGGGCTGTGTGTGTGTTATGGGGGCTGCGTGTGTGTGTGTGTTATGGGGGCTGCGTGTGTGTGTGTGTTATGGGGGCTGTGTGTGTGTGTGTTATGGGGGCTGTGTGTGTGTGTGTGTTATGGGGGCTGCGTGTGTGTGTGTTATGGGGGCTGTGTGTGTGTGTGTTATGGGGGCTGCGTGTGTGTGTGTTATGGGGGCTGCGTGTGTGTGTGTTATGGGGCTGCGTGTGTGTGTGTTATGGGGGCTGTGTGTGTGTTATGGGGGCTGCGTGTGTGTGTTATGGGGCTGCGTGTGTGTGTGTTATGGTGGCTGCGTGTGTGTGTGTTATGGGGGCTGTGTGTGTGTGTGTTATGGGGGCTGTGTGTGTGTGTGTTATGGGGGCTGCGTGTGTGTGTTTATGGGGCTGTGTGTGTGTGTGTTATGGGGGCTGCGTGTGTGTGTTATGGGGGCTGTGTGTGTTATAGCGGCTCTGTGTGGGGGCTGTGTGTGTGTGTTATGGGGGCTGTGTGTGTGTGTGTTATGGGGGCTGCGTGTGTGTGTTATGGGGGCTGCGTGTGTGTGTTATGGGGCTGCTGTGTGGGGGCTGTGGTGTGTGTGTTATGGGGGCTGTGTGTGTGTGTGTGTTATGGGGGCTGCGTGTGTGTGTGTTATGGGGGCTGTGTGTGTGTGTGTTATGGGGGCTGCGTGTGTGTGTTATGGGGGCTGCGTGTGTGTTTATGGGGCTGCGTTGTGTGTGTGTTATGGGGGCTGTGTGTGTGTGTGTTATGGGGGCTGCGTGTGTTGTGTTATGGGGCTGTGTGTTGGTGTTATGGGGGCTGCGTGTGTGTGTTATGGGGGCTGTGTGTTGTTATAGGGGCTCTGTGTGGGGGCTGTGTGTGTGTTATGGGGGCTGTGTGTGTGTGTGTTATGGGGGCTGCGTGTGTGTGTGTTATGGGGGCTGTGTGTTGTTATAGGGGCTCTGTGTGGGGGCTGTGTGTGTGTGTTATGGGGCTGTGTGTGTGTGTGTTATGGGGGCTGCGTGTGTGTGTTATGGGGGCTGTGTGTGTTATAGGGGCTCTGTGTGGGGGCTGTGTGTGTGTGTTATGGGGCTCTGTGTGTGTGTTTATGGGGCTGCTGTGTGTGTGTTATGGGGCGGTGTGTGTTATGGGGGCTGTGTGTGTTATAGGGGCTCTGTGTGTGTGTTATAGGGGCTCTGTGTGTGTGTGTTATAGGGGCTCTGTGTGTGTGTTATAGGGGCTCTGTGTGTGTGTTATAGGGGCTCTGTGTGTGTTTATAGGGGCTCTGTGTGTGTGTTATGGGGGTGTGTGTTATAGGGGCTCTGTGTGGTGTGTGTGTTATGGGGCTGTGTTTGTGTTATGGGGACTCTGTGTGTGTTATGGGGGCTCTGTGTGTTATAGGGGCTCTGTGTGTGTGTTATGGGGTCTGTGTGTGTTATGGGGGCTCTGTATTATGGGGTCTGTGTGTGTTATGGGGGCTCTGTCTCTGTTATAGGGGCTCTGTGTGTGTGTTATGGGGGCTCTGTGTCTCTGTTATGGGGGCTCTGTGTCTCTGTTATGGGGCTCTGTATCTCTGTTATGGGGGCTCTGTGTCTCTGTTATGGGGGCTCTGTGTGTGTTATGGGGGCTGTGTGTGTGTGTTATAGGGGCTGCGTGTGTGTGTGTTATGGGGCTGCGTGTGTGTGTGTTATGGGGGCTGCTGTGTGTGTGTTATAGGGGCTCTGTGTGTGTGTGTGTGTTATGGGGGCTGTGTGTGTGTTATGGGGGCTGCGTGTGTGTGTGTTATGGGGGCTGCGTGTGTGTGTGTGTTATGGGGGCTGTGTGTGTGTGTGTTATGGGGGCTGTGTGTGTGTGTGTGTTATGGGGGCTGCGTGTGTGTGTGTTATGGGGGCTGTGTGTGTGTGTTATGGGGGCTGCGTGTGTGTGTGTTATGGGGGCTGTGTGTGTGTGTGTGTGTGTTATGGGGGCTGCGTGTGTGTGTGTGTTATGGGGGCTGTGTGTGTGTTATGGGGGCTGTGTGTGTGTGTGTTATGGGGGCTGTGTGTGTGTGTGTTATGGTGGCTGCGTGTGTGTGTGTTATGGGGGCTGTGTGTGTGTGTGTTATGGGGGCTGCGTGTGTGTGTGTTATGGGGGCTGCGTGTGTGTGTTATGGGGCTGTGTGTGTTATAGGGGCTCTGTGTGGGGGCTGTGTGTGTGTGTTATGGGGGCTGTGTGTGTGTGTGTTATGGGGGCTGCGTGTGTGTGTTATGGGGGCTGTGTTTGTTATAGGGGCTCTGTGTGGGGCTGTGTGTGTGTGTGTTATGGGGGCTGTGTGTGTGTGTGTGTTATGGGGGCTGCGTGTGTGTGTGTTATGGGGGCTGTGTGTGTGTTATGGGGGCTGTGTGTGTGTGTGTTATGGTGGCTGCGTGTGTGTGTGTTATGGGGGCTGTGTGTGTGTGTGTTATGGGGCTGTGTGTGTGTGTGTTATGGGGGCTGCGTGTGTGTGTGTTATGGGGCTGCGTGTGTGTGTTATGGGGGCTGTGTGTGTTATAGGGGCTCTGTGTGGGGGCTGTGTGTGTGTGTTTATGGGGGCTGTGTGTGTGTGTGTTATGGGGGCTGCGTGTGTGTGTTATGGGGGCTGTGTTTGTTATAGGGGCTCTGTGTGGGGGCTGTGTGTGTGTGTGTTATGGGGGCTGTGTGTGTGTTATGGGGCTGCGTGTGTGTGTTATGGGGCTGTGTGTGTTATAGGGGCTCTGTGTGGGGGCTCTGTGTGTGTGTTATGGGGCTCTGTGTGTGTGTTATGGGGGCTGCGTGTGTGTGTGTTATGGGGGCTGTGTGTGTTATAGGGGCTCTGTGTGTGTGTTATGGGGGCTCTGTGTGTGTGTGTTATGAGGCTCTGTGTGTGTTTATAGGGGCTCTGTGTGTGTGTTATAGGGGCTCTGTGTGTGTGTTATAGGGGCTCTGTGTGTGTGTTATGGGGGCTGTGTGTGTTATAGGGGCTCTGTGTGGTGTGTGTGTGTTATGGGGGCTGTGTTTGTGTTATGGGGACTCTGTGTGTGTTATGGGGGCTCTGTGTGTTATAGGGGCTCTGTGTGTGTGTTATGGGGTCTGTGTGTGTTATGGGGGCTCTGTATTATGGGGTCTGTGTGTGTTATAGGGGCTCTGTGTGTGTTTATGGGGTCTGTGTGTGTGTTATGGGGGCTCTGTGTCTCTGTTATGGGGGCTCTGTGTCTCTGTTATGGGGGCTCTGTGTCTCTGTTATGGGGGCTCTGTATCTCTGTTATGGGGGCTCTGTGTCTCTGTTATGGGGGCTCTGTGTGTGTTATGGGGGCTGTGTGTGTGTGTTATAGGGGCTGCGTGTGTGTGTGTTATGGGGGCTCTGTGTGTGTGTGTTATGGGGGCTCTGTGTGTGTGTGTTATAGGGGCTCTGTGTGTTATGGGGGCTCTGTGTGTGTGTTATAGGGGCTCTGTGTGTGTTATGGGGGCTCTGTGTGTGTGTGTGTGTGTGTGTTATGGGGCTGTGTGTGTTATGGGAGTTCTGTATTATGGGGTCTGTGTGTGTTATGGGGGCTTTGTGTGTCTGTGTTATAGGGACTGTGTGTGTGTTATGGGGGCTCTGTATTATGAGGTCTGTCACCTCTTGGTGGCCCAGATCGCCCTCATTATAATCCGTCCTGTGCCACCACTAGACTCGCTCTGCCGTACATTTATGTCCAAATGTTTTAACTATCAGAACTTTTTTTGAGTACCGGTAATTTGTATTGACTCTGCAGAGCGGGCGCGGCCAATCCCTCTCTGTATAAGCAGTGGAAAGCGCCAGAATACTGATTAAAAATGACTAAAATATCATTATTTTTGCACAACGTCAATTTTGCACATTTTAAACAGTTTTAACAAAATATTCTGGGGAAAACGTGTTTATAGATTGTCCCTTCTATGTGGATATGGGCTTGTGTTGTAGATTACAGCCCATCAGCAGTCTTCTATGATGGTAGTGAATTGTGGTGAAATGATATATCCCACTTCTCTGTTTCTGTAATAACCAATCAGATCTACATTGTTGGTTGTAAAGCAGGAAGAACATCTTTAATAAAGTCCCACTGGGTTGTATCGGTTGTCATCAAGATTTTCTAGAAACTGCAGCCCCAATATCATTCCATAATTAAAGAAGTTACTGGACTTAGGAGAAGAAGCAATTCCAGGGTGGACAGCCGTGTTATACTTTGTTTCAGTTCTTTGCCATTTTCCATATTGATGATTTTTTCCAAGAACAAGACATGAGCAGCAAAGGAGTGGACGAGCCCTTTATATGTTGTCCATAGGGGGCATTTTTGGCGATGGATGAGAGATGACAGTGGCTTCCGTCACCCGATTTAAAGGGAACCTGACCCCTAAAAATTAGCCCCCAGACCATTTATACCTGTCCCTGCACCTCCAGTAATGCATTGTAGGCATCCCTTTGTGTAAAAAATGGGTATTTGTAAAGTATCTAAAAGTGCTTTTATCACCTTGCTTTCTGCGGCTTCTCAGTGCTTGAGAAGTCGCACAGGGCGTTCCCTGTGGCTCCTCAGCGCCGCATGCAGATCAATTATCACGCCCAGATGGGCATGCTAAGGCAGTATGAGCTCCCTCGCCCCCCTCCATGGGCGGTACAGCCTATATGACGCAAATCGCGTCACATCCATATCATAGGACTTCGCGCTGCACATTGCGCATGCGCGAGTTTGCTTTACGGCAGCTAATCCCAGACTAGCTGCCGTAGAGCAAACTCGCGCATGCGCAATGTGCAGCGCAAAGTCCTATAATATGGACATGACGCGATTTGCGTCATACATCCTACACCGCCCATGGAGGGGGGCGAGGGAGCTCATACTGCCTTAGCATGCCCATCTGGGCGTGAATAATTATTCACCAGGCGGCGCTGAGAAGCCACAGGGAACGCCCTGTGCGACTTCTCAAGCACTTTTAGATACTTTACAAATACCCTTTATTTACACAAAGGGATGCCTACAATGCATTACTGGAGGTGCAAGGACAGGGACCGTCTGGGGGATGATTTTTAGGGATCAGGTTCCCTACAATTCAACCAATTTGAAAACAATTCCTATGAATTCTGGAGGATAAACTGTGGTTGGTGAAATACCTGAATAATATATCATACAGATTGTATAATCCCTACAAATAGACTTTATTAATAGAACACACATTTGCACATGAAAATTATTTAAAACACATCACAATTATGGTACGACATATACAGTGTCTTGAAAAAGTATTCACGCCCTGTGAACGTTTCCACATTTTTTCATGTTAAGGCCGGCTTCACACCGCAGTGTGATCAGGTCCGGGACTGTCTCATGTGAATCCGACAGCTCCGGACCCGATTTCCACCCAATGCAGCCCTATGGGGTAAAACTCTGAGAAAAGCAGATCCTCCCGGTACAGTGCGATCCGGCACCCCCTAACATGGGGGTCTATGGCGCATCGGAGCCGACAAAACATCACATCCGAGAGCTGGACGCTGGGTGCTGAAGCTCACCGCCGGGCGGCGCTGAACTTCAGCACCATGGAGGGCTCTCCGCTGAGCTTTCAGTACCATGGCTAGCTCCCCACAAGCCACGATCCTGTCATTACAGCAGGGACAGCTCCTGCTGTAGCGATCCTGCTGCACACCAGGCCGGAGGGCATATTTGCCCTCCGGGTCTGTGTCCAAATCAGGCCCGAGGCTGTCCGATTCGCATCGCACAGCCCCGGACCTGATCACACCGCGGTTTGAAGCCGGCCTTACATCCACACACTTAAATGCATTTTATTGTAATTTTACTGTGATACCAGCACTGAGTAAAACTACTCCCACAAATAATTAGCGACATAGAATCCACTTAATATGCAAAATATACTTTATTGAAACAGGTAAAGTGCAATGTGCTCATACAGGGTCAGAATTGCAAGGACTAAGACAATTTGTACCGTCCAATTTGCATTACAATTGCTTTTGATTCCATGTATTCTGCAATTTTTTATTTTTTTACAGCAATTGATAGCTACATCTCGCGTCCATGGTGCGGGCGGGAGTGTGTGATTTGTGCGCAGGCATCCGCGTGCGCACAGATCACTAATGGCGGGCAATGAGAGCGCACGGCGGTCTGCAAGCATCTGCAGACCGCCGTGCGCTCCATTATAAACATAGGGGCCGCGGTCTGCATGCAGATGCTTGCAGATGCATCTGCAAAACGCTGCAGATGCATCTGCAAGTCTGAAGGCAGCCTTACAGACACAAACCTTAAGCTAGTGGTAGTATGTATACAATGTAAGGGTGGCTTCACACTGGCGTTTGTGTCTGCATGCTGATGGCATGCAGACACAAACGCTGTCAAAAGCAGTGTCTTATGATGTGTCCGCAGCGGATAATGTCCGCCTGCGGACACATCACTAGGGAGCCCGGCAGCCAATCGGCACTGTCCGGGGGCGGGCCGGAGGAGGAGTTCAGCGCCGGAGATCTCCTCCTCCCGGCCGCCGGTAAGCACCGGGACATGTCGGCAGGGAGTACAGCTGATGTGACAGCTGTTTGAATCTTCCCGCGCCGACACCGAGAGGAGATGTCGGCGCGGGAAGATTCAAACAGCTGTCACATCAGCTGTACTCCCCGCCGACAGGTCCCGGTGCTTACCGGCGGCGGGGAGGAGGAGGACAGCAGTGGCTCAGCTGATCTCCCGGTGGCCGTCGGTGAGCTCCTGTGACATCACCGGCGGCCACCGGGAGATTTTTCAATGGGTCCGCAGCGTTCTCCAGCGCTGTCAAGCGCTGAACACTGCGGACCCATTGAAGACAATGCATGTTTTGTGCGCTTGGGGACGCTTGCCGATTTTCCAAGCTCCCCGAGCGCACAAAAAATGCAACATGCTGCGTCCCGGGCGCGGATGCTGGACACCGGAAGGAGCAGATATCGTCCGCATCCGCACCCGAACGCAGCAAACGCAGGCACTATGCGTTCCAATGTTAAACATAGGAACCGCAGTGCGCATGCGTTTGACTGCGTATGGGAACGCAGCATACGCTGCTTTCCTATACGCAAATGTGAAGGCACCCTAATCTCTGTCAGCCTCTGGGATGGTGTGACACTACATCCCTATAGCTTATTCTGGGGATAGGATGTTATTCTATCTTATAATCAGCCAACAGCCTGTGTATATTCAGTCTATATTATAGAATTATAGTGAGGCACCATGCTTTTTCCCTTAAGTGCACTGAATCCACGCTACAGTCTTGTATCCTGCTTACCGTGCGCCTCAATGCGCATGTCGGCTCTCCTTCGTCAGGGGGTGTGCATAGTGAGTGTGGCAGTGCGCCACCGGTGCAAATGAGAAACCTCTAGGTAACAAGGATCTATCTTCAGGTGTCAACACATGTGAACTCAAATTAATTAACTTATTGACTTATTTATTATTGGCATGGTTCCCCGGAGACCCCGATTTGTTTTTCCTCTTCCTTGCATTCGAGTTATTATTGTATCTCTTATTCCCGGGTTCCACTAGCAGGTCCTGGGGCTTCAGATTGGTCACTTAAACATGTGACCGATGACTGTGAAGCCCTACGGTCATAATTTTTCGGTGTTTTTGGTTACTTCCATATATACATCTTGTCATCAAAACGGATGTCTCCGATCACGTTGGTACTTCTTTGTATGAACGTCTTTAATTTTCTTTACAGAAACATCAAATCTTGTCTCTAATTCAGAATCATAATCAACCAACTTTTCAGCCGTGTACATTGCCTTAAATTCACCTTGGTTTTTATCAAGTTTTTCTTCAATTTCAGGTAGAGCGTTAGAATTCAACTCAATCAAAAGGCCCATAAGTGTTTCAGAACATTTATCACATGCCTCCGCCCATCGTGTTATAATATCATCATCTTCAACTAGAAGAGATGGTGTCACTTTAACTCTTAGACCTTGGGGAATGATTTTCTTTAGTAGATATTTTTCTATAAGTACCCTCTTCCACCATAATCGTGTTCTCTTTGTGGCCATATATGAGATATCTGAAAAAATCGGATCCAACTGTGAAGTCTGATCCGACGTCGGCTGAATACCTGGCCAGCTTGGTCTTGCCAAGTATTTTCCTTGGCCCTGAAGTCCATGTTGTGTATGGTGAACTCTGTGCAAAACACAGTCAAAGCAGTATGTGTTAAAAACATAGTCATGGATCATGTGATCCGCAACCCTGCCCTCCTATGGCGCCCGGATGTGATGCGGCCACCGAGTACAGGCCCATCCAGACAGCGTCATACACTGGGCGTGCCAAGACACTATGATTGGTCATAGGCACCATTTTAGCCCACTCCCACACTCACTATGCACGCCCCTGACGAAGGAGAGCCGATATGCGCATTGGGGGGCACGGCAAGCAGGATACAAGACTGTAGCGTGGATTCAGTGCACTTAAGGGAAAAAGCATGGTGCCTCACTATAATTCTATAATATAGACTGAATATACACAGGCTGTTGGCTGATTATAAGATAGAATAACATCATATCCCCAGCATAAGCTATAGGGATGTAGTGTCACACCATCCCAGAAGCTGACAGAGATTACATTGTATACATACTACCACTAGCTTAAGGTTTGTGTCTGTAAAAAGACGTTGGTGTGTGCCTACAGGTAACACACCATTACATGGAACAATTAGTGGATACTATCTGCAGTCAATTAGCCATAGGCTAACAAATATCTAGTATATAAATTAACCGAGTGAGGTAAGCCGCTATTGAGGCCATAGTGAGTAAAAATACCTGAATCATTGCTACATATAAGAACATTAGTCCATCCTAGCCAAAGTCATAAGTTATTAGCTGGTAGCTATCAATTGCTGTAGAAAATAAAAAATGAAAAATCGCAGAATATATGGAATCAAAAGCAATTGTAATGCAAATTGGACGGTACAAATTGTCTTAGTCCTTGCAATTCTGACCCTGTATGAGCACATTGCACTTTACCTGTTTTAATAAAGTATATGACTCACCGTGGCCGGGACTCCGGTTTAGACAGGCGATTCTTCTTGCCTCCTTGTCACGGGTGGACCGCGCCTGCCGGTAGTGGGGCCCGGTGTAGTGCAGATCAAAAGTGTTTGAAGACGTCCTTGTGGAACAGATTAAAAGGGGTTTAATTTGTTTTATTCGTGACGCCACCTATGAGTAGATTCGGTAAGGACTACCGACGCTGCGGAACCTCCGGGGTGATGGACAGCAGCTAGATGTTACGCTCCCCACAGGCTGAGCGGTGATCCCCGGAGGCTGGAGCTGCTCAAGATGTTGTGCGGCAGCTGCGGTTACCTTGTTGTGCGGACGGACAGTTCATAAGGAAGCACGGACACAGATAGTCTCTGCAACGGGTCTTTACTGTAACCAGCAAGCAATACATGGCATACAGTGGTTGAGTAGTAGACCGGGTGGACTCAGCAGTGATAGTGTTCCTCAGAGATCCGCAAGTGTTCCTCCATTCTACCTACTTGATTGCCAGCGTCGCCCAGGAATACCAGGTCGGGTACGGGGAGGCTGCTTCAATGCCCTATCCATGATGTACGTCCTGGATGCTTTGGGAGCCTTGGATCCCTCAGTGGGTACACCGCTGGTTAGACGACTGGAAACTGACTGGTGGTGGGGTGCTCCTGTAAAGCTGATCCTCCACTCTTCTGGTTCGCGTGACAGAGGTGAACTGCTGCCAGCTTCGGTACCAGTGAACCGGCTGTGAGTTGTGGGCACGGGAGTCTTTTGGGAACCCGTGTAGATATGCCCAATCCCGGTGGTTAAGGCCTCAGGTGCTGACACCCGACCGGTGACGGCCCAGGGGCCCGCACGGGGTGCGGAGCCCCCACTCCTCTCCAAGCTCTGTGTTCTAGGCTTTGCTCTAGGTTCCAGGCTGTTCTGTCAGACTCTGGTCTAGATTATTATGTGTTCTACTCCACTACCCTAACACTCCACCCACCAGGACCTATGATTGGTCCCCTGTTCTAGGTGTTGCATGTTAGGTTGGATCTCCAAGTTAACCATTTCAATGCTGAGTCAGAGGATATTGCGGCTGCATTTGTGGCTGCAATACCCTCCTGTGACGCACTCGTTGCGGGGCGCCACATATATTTTGCATATTAAGTGGATTCTATGTCACTAATTATTTGTGGGAGTAGTTGTTTGTAGGCGATAATCCAGGCTATGAGAAGTTCAAATAGTGGCACATCAGATGGCACCCTATTCTTACATACTTATGAAAGTGTAACCTTCCTGATGATGTCCCATTATTTAGTGTGGTATTTTTAACACTAAGTAAAAGTAGTTGTGACGTGTAAAGGAAATGATTCCTAGTTTTCTAAATATTTAGAAATGTAAATCTGAAAATTGTGTTGTGCATTTGTGTTCAACCCCCTGCGCCAGTATTTTTAGGTCCACCTTTTTCTGTCTTGCATTAGTATTTAGCCCCCAGAGTCAGCACTTTGGAGGACCACCTTTCTCTGTCTTGCATTTGTATTCAGCCCCCTGAGGGAGTACTTTGTAGGACCTCCTTTCTATGTTTTCCTTTACTATTCAGCCCCCCTGAGTCTGTACTTTGTAGGACTACCTTTATCTGTCTTGCATTAGTATTCAGCCCGCATGAGTGAGTATTTTATAAGACCACCTTTCTTTGTCTTGCATTAGTATTAAGACCCTAAGTCGGTACTTTGTGGAACCATCTCGCCTGCACCTTAAGCAATGCTAAGGTAATCTTGGAAACATGCACTGTTTGTGGCCCTTGAGGACTGCATTTGGGCAACCCTGTTCTGCAGGAGTGTGTGTAGTGTCTTTCATTTCCATACCTCAGATCATCAGGCCTGAGGCCTGTTCACCGGTCTCTGTAGGGCAGTATCAAAGCACCTGTTTGCAGAAACAGTCCAGCACACAAGGAGTAAAGTACAAAAAACTTTATTGTAACACAGACTATAAGTCTCAAACACAAATATCTTCATATACATAGCAGATGACAAAAATCTTTTATTGTACACATATGGAATGAAATGAAATAATGATTGCACATTTTCAAGAGATAATATCCATACTATGGTGTTTTATGAGTGTGAATAGACTATAAGACCATATATGTGAAGCATATAATGGCCATATGCTATTTTTATATGAACTGCTATCACATAAGTAAAGAAGAGGTGGCCTCACACTCTTCTGACCCTCTGCAATAATAAAGGTTTGTTTAAAAAAAAAAAAAAAAATCTAAATAATAATAAAATAATAATAAAATAAAAAATAAAAAAAATAATCGAAAACAATTCCCCCCAAAACATTAATCTTTTTTAAATGGATTTTTTAAGGACATTCTAAGCTTCAAAATTCAGACCATGCAGGTGTCAAAACTCCTGCATACTCCAGGAAGCTTAAAAAATTGAATTCAAAGCTCAAAAAAATCCTACAGGTTGATAAAAGTCAATAGACCCTATAGCGGGAACACCCCTAACCTTAAGGTTAGGTGTTGTTCCTGGCCAACAAGTCTTCCGGTAAGCATTTTGGCCCCAAACAAACAGGGAAAGTATATTTGAAATAATAGTAGGCAGCATAAAAGTGTGGAGTTTGAGTCATGCTAGTCAGTGGACGTGTTGAGGTTCATTTGAGCGAATGCACCCCGTATCCATCACCACGCCGGCATGTCACCCGTGTGCAACTGGAAATAAAGAAATAAAGAAATCCCAATGCAACATAATGTTAAGTGCTGCCTACTATTATTCCAAATGCACTTTGGGACTTTGTAAACAAAAGCACGGCACCACAATTCATCAGCAGGAGAGGTTCTGTATTTCCTCCATAGCCGAATAGTGGCACAACCAGAGCTCCACATCTACAGGTAGTAGTGCGGGTCATTTCTATAAATCCATTTAAAAACAGGGAAAGTATGTTGAATGTCAAATTTATGTCCCTAACAAAGCCATGTTTGGCAATTTTTTTGAAAAAAGCTCGGTTTTCCAATCTCGAACCGAATCTGCAGTGTTCGTGCCAAATTTGAAATTCGCAAACATGTTTGGGGAAAGTTCGCTCATCTCTAGTCGTGAGCCACTGTCACGGGTGTGTCGAGAGGCACGGATGAGACTGTAGAGGTCACTCGCAGAAGGTACCAGTGTTTAGCCAAACAGTCCACATCCTAAATAAAAATGTCTCTGTCGCTTTAAGAGGCATTTCCCTTTTAGTTAAAACTGGAGGTCACTAGGACCCAGCTGATTCCTTACCTTGGAGCTGCCTATATATTTCCCTTGACTCCCAGGATGCACTGCTGGTGATAGCCTCAGGTGTTCCTGATTTTTACTTGGATCAAAGCAGTGTTTCTTGGAGCCTGCTGGTTTGCTGCTTGGATCTGCTAAAGCTAAGTGTATCTCTTCCCAATTTGTATGTTTTCCTTGTGTGTTTTCTAGTTGCTAGCCGGGTTGACTAGTGATCACTCGCTCTTAGCCCTGTGTAGTGGTAGTCCAGGGACAGTCAGGCAATAGGTATCCTGGCGGCGACAATTGCGGAAACTGTACAGGGACGTTAGGGGAGCCAGGTGTCAGCGCTAGTTGTACTAGGGGTCACCATCCCCCCTTTTTACCCTCCTTTCCTCTCCCCTGTCGTCGTCCAGCACTGGGTGTCTCCCTACACCCCAGCATGACATTATCACCAGCCGCACCTTAATTAAATGAAAAGGGTAAAACTGTTTTTTTTTTTCCATTTTCTATTCATGGATCCTGGTGTCTGCTCTGGCCCAGCAGTGCCAGACTCTGTCTCTGGAGGTTGCCGACATCCGGTCGTCTTTGCAGGGCCAGCAGCTGCAGAATGTTGTCTTGGGGAACTCAGCGGGTGGGCAGATCAGAGCTGAACCTAATATTGCCCTCCCAGGCAGGTTTGCAGGAGGCAGAGACAAATTTGCTGTATTTAAAGCAGCCTGTAAAGTATCCGGCCCTATTCCTCTGGAGATGCGCTGCAGCGTGTGGGAATAATTGTGTCACTGTTGCAGGGGGATCCTCAATCCTGGGCTTTCTTGTTGCCACATGACTCTGATTGTCTCCAGTCTGTAGAGGTATTTTTTGATGCTCTTGGGCTCATCTATGATGATCCTGACCGTGTCTCTTTGGCCAAATCCAATCGAATTGCGTCACCTCCAACAGGGGAATTGGTCAGCAGAGACTTACTGTTCAGAGTTTCGTAGGTGGGCTACGTACACTAAGGGTGCCTTCACACTTGCGTTTGGAAGCGCAGTGTACCGAGCGCAGCCAAACACGCACTGCGTTCCTATGTTTAACATGGGAACGCATGTGCCTGTGTTTGGCTGCATTCAGTTGCGTTTACGTTCAGATGCACACAATTTGTGCTCCCTCCGAGCGCAATCCAAACACAGCATGTTGCATTTTTTTGTGTGGTTGCGGGCGCTTGTTTTATCTGCACGTGCCTGCAAGCGCACAAACCACACATTTAAGTCAATGGATCCGCAGTGTCCTCTGCATGACAGCGCAGGAGAACGCTGCAGATCTCATTGAAATCTCTCCCGGTGGCCGCCGGCGATCAGCGGCAGCCCCCGGGAGATCGACTAGAGCCTCCACTGCTCTCCCGCCGGTGTCGGTGCGGGAGATTTGAAGACACAGCTGATCTGACAGCTGTTTAAATTTCCTGCGCCGACACCGAATAGGTGAAGTCGGCATGGGAGATTTGAAGCAGCGATCAGCTGTTTCTTATCTCCTGCATCGATATCACCTCTTCGTTGTTGTTGCGGGAGATGTAAACAGCTGTCAGATCAGCTGTGTCTTCAAATCTCCCACGCCGACCCCGGCGAGAGATCAGCTTGTAGCCGGGAGGAGGAGATCTCCACCGCTGATCTCCTCCTCTCGCCCCTGAGACATCTGATTGGCTGGCCGGGCTGCGTACTAATGTGAACGCATGCGGAGATTCTCCGCTGCGTTCACATCCGTATGGGCTGCGTTTGCACTGCGTTTGCATCTGCATGCCATACGCATGTAGACACAAACGCAAATCTGAAGGCACTCTAAGTGGAACGATCCGGCCCTCAGAAGTCATTTTTGCTAGGGACTCTCAGAAAGGTTGAAGGATGCTCTAGTGGTTTATGAGACCCTGGAATCTCTGGAGGCTGCTATGTCTTTGGCTATATGTATGGATAGATGCCTTCAGGATAGAAAGGGTAAACCACTTTCTCCTGAGAACCTTTCTCGAGGTAGTACCCTATTGCCAGGTAGGCAATCAGAAGGTGAGTTGTCTCTCCCGTGCGTGGATGAACCCATGCAACTAGGAGGAGCGACCGCCTCCAAAGTTTCTTCTGGGATTTACCAAGGAAAAAAAAGAGGGGTCTGTTTTTTCTGTGGTAAAAGGGGCCATTTTATTGGAGCCTGTCCCTCTGTTCCTAAGCAGAATGGAATACCTGGGCCTTGGGTTACCATAGATGGTGTGGAGGTAAATGAGCAGGAGGTGTGTGTATCTTCCACGTGTAATTCCCGGTTTCTCCTGAGAGCTGATGTGGCTCTAGAGAGCAAAACTGAAAAAATGTCTGTTTTTGTGGATAGTGGAGCAGGGGTCAACATGGTGGATTCTCATTTTGTACTGACTCATGGGCTTACCTGCAGTTTGTTATCTAAACCCATTCATATCTATGCCATCGACTCAGCGCCACTTACTCAGGGACGTCTTACGCAAATTGTGCATAATATTAAGTTGAAGGTTGAACCCCAACATCAGAAGACCATTTCTTGCTATGTTCTGGAGGGTCTCCCCGCTCCCATTGTTCTGGGCCTGCCATGGTTGGTTAAACATAATCCCGTGGTGGATTGGCAGTCCAGAGACATTGTGGAGTGGAGTGATTTCTGTGTGGAGAATTGCTTGAATACGTCTTTTGCTGCTGTGTCATTGCCTGCATACAGTTGTGGCCAAAAGTATTGACACCCCTGCAATTCTGTCAGATAATACTCAGTTTCTTCCTGAGAATGATTGCAATCACAAATTCTTTGGTATTATCTTCATTTAATTTGTCTTCAATGAAAAAACACAAAAAGAATTGTCCTAAAGCCAAATTGGATCTAATTCCACACCAAACATAAAAAGGGGGGGTGGACAAAAGTATTGGCACTGTTAGAAAAATCATGTGATGCTTCTCTAATTTGTGTAATTAACAGCACCTGTAACTTACCTGTGGCACCTAACAGGTGTTGGCAATAACTAAATCACACTTGCAGCCAGTTGACATGGATTAAAGTTGACTCAACCTCTGTCCTGTGTCCTTGTGTGTACCACATTGAGCATGGAGAAAAGAAAGACCAAAGAACTGTCTGAGGACTTGAGAAACCAAATTGTGAGGAAGCATGAACAATCTCAAGGCTACAAGTCCATCTCCAAAGACCTGAATGTTCATCTGTCTACCGTGCGCAGTGTCATCAAGACGTTTAAAGCTCATGGCACTGTGGCTAACCTCCCTAGATGTGGACGGAAAAGAAAAATTGACGAGATTTCAACGCGAGATTGTGCGGATGGTGGATAAAGAACCTCGGCTAACATCCAAACAAGTTCAAGCTGCCCTGCAGTCCGAGGGCACAACAGTGTCAACCCGTACTATCCGTCAGCGTCTGAATGAAAAGTGACTGTATGGTAGGATACCCAGGAAGACCCCACTTCTTACCCCGAGACATGAAAAAGCCCTGGAGACTTCTAAGGTGGCCAGCAATGAGTCCAGACCTGAATCCCATAGAACACCTGTGGAGAGATCTAAAAATGGCAGTTTGGAGAAGGCACCCTTCAAATATCAGGGACCTGGAGCAGTTTGCCAAAGAAGAATGGTCTAAAATTCCAGCAGAGCATTGTAAGAAACTCATTGATGGTTACCGGAAGCGGTTGATCGCAGTTATTTTGGCTGAAGGTTGTGCAACCAAGTATTAGGCTGAGGGTGCCAATACTTTTGTCCGCCCATTTTTTGGAGTTTTGTGTGAAATGATCAATGTTTTGCTTTTTGCTTCATTCTCTTTTGTGTTTTTTCATTGAAGACAAATTAAATGAAGATAATAATACCAAAGAATTTGTAATTGCAATCATTTTCAGGAAGAAACTGAGTATTATCTGACAGAATCGCAGGGGTGTCAATACTTTTGGCCACAACTGTATACTGTCATCTCTTGTACACAGTGGGAAATGTGGTTTTAAACTCTGAATGTGCTGTTAGCTTGGGACTTTAAGTGAATGTGATCTATGCCCATGCTGGTTTTGGGTGAGATGGTGAGATATAATATAATCCCCCATTCCTAATTGGTACAATATGGTGGGCATTGTGTCTACATGGGTCTTATGACATAATGAACAGAGATACCTGCACTATGTGAATTGTACTTTATTTCCTACTTTTGTGGATATTTGTCAGTTTTATGTAACTATGGTTGTACAGTATTAATATGGATGAATATTGTAGGGGTGCCCCCTGTTTTTTCCTTCTGTCACATCACTGTCTTTGTCTTTATGTATAATTAAAGTATTCTTTGCATAAGTACTCTGAGTGTCCTCCAATTTTATATTCATACATTGCAGAAGTAAAATTAAGTAAAAGAAAGGGTTAAAAATAAAAAAAATCTTTATTCTCACCTGTCCAGCGATCCCCCGATGTCTCCATCTCGCTCCCAGTACAGGGCCTGCCGTGACGTCACATCCCGATCAGCTGATCAGGTCACATGACCAGTTCCCGCGGCCAAGGTGCAGCATTCCCTCTTCTGGCAAATCTCTGGGGGTCCCTGGGTCCCAGTTCCAGCAAGTTCCTTGGATGTGTGTCTCCTCATCCTGGCAAGTGGCCAGGAGGGGGTGTGGGTCCCAGTCCTGGCAAGTTACTGGGATTGTGGATCCCAGTTTTGGCAAGTGACTGGGGGTATGGGTCCCAGTACTGGCAAGTGGCTGGGGGTATGGGTTTAGGTCCTGGCTAGTGCCAGGGAGTGTGAGGTGTGGTCAGTAGCAGCAAGTGTATGTGGACGAGAGTGTGGGTCCCGTTCCTGGCAAGTGCCGGGGGTGTGGATCCCCTTCCTGGCAAGTGCCTGGGGGTGTGGGTCCCAGTCCTGGCAAGTGCCTGTGGGTGTGGGTTCAAGTCCTCGTAAGTGCATGGGGTTGCGGGTCCTGTACCTGACAGGTGCCTGGGGATGTGGGTCCCATTCCTGGCAAGTGCCTTGCGGTGTGGGTCCAGTTCCTGGCAAGTCCCTGGGGGTGTGGGTCCCTTTCCTGGCAAGTGCCTGAGGGTGTGGGTCCCTTTCCTGGCAAGTGCCTGAGGGTGTGGGTCCCTTTCCTGGCAAGTGCCTGAGGGTTTGGGTCCCTTTCCTGGCAAGTGCCTGGGGATGTGGGTCCCTTTCCTGGCAAGTGCCTGAGGGTGTGGGTCCCTTTCCTGCAAGTGCCTGAGGGTTTGGGTCCCTTTCCTGGCAAGTGCCTGGGGATGTGGGTCCCTTTCCTGGCAAGTGCCTGAGGGTGTGGGTCCCTTTCCTGCAAGTGCCTGGGGGTGTGGGTCCCTTTCCTGGCAAGTGCCTGAGGGTTTGGGTCCCTTTCCTGGCAAGTGCCTGGGGCTGTGGGTCCCTTTCCTGGCAAGTGCCTGAGGGTGTGGGTCCCTTTCCTGCAAGTGCCTGAGGGTGTGGGTCCCTTTCCTGGCAAGTGCCTGAGGGTGTGGGTCTCTTTCCCGGCAAGTGCCTGAGGGTGTGGGTCCCTTTCCTGGCAAGTGCCTGAGGGTGTGGGTCCCTTTCCTGCAAGTGCCTGAGGTGTGGGTCCCTTTCCTGGCAAGTGCCTGAGGGTGTGGGTCCTGATCCTGGCAAGTGGCTGGGGGTGTGGGTGCCAGTCCTAGAAAGTGACTGAGGGTGGGGGTCCCAGTCCTAGCAAGTGGCTGGGGGTGTGGGTTCAGGTACTGGCAAGTGCCAGGGGATGTGAGGTGTGGTCCCAGTCACAGCAAGTGTCTGTGGATGAGAGTGTGGGTCTCAGTCCTGGCAATTTCCTGGGGTGTAGGTTCCAAATCTGAAAAGTGCCCCAGAAAGGGGGGTGAGTACTGGTCCTGGCAAGCACCTTGGCCCTGGCAAGTGTTCTGGGATGGGAAAAGGTCACATTCCTAGTACGGTAAGTACCCGTGGGGCCACGTCCTGATCCTGCAAGTTCACCAGCTCTCATCCATGGCATCCACTTTGCCATCCCCATTGCCTAGCTCCTCAGTGACTGCTCAGTGGAGCCATGTATTCTCTCTGCTAAATTCAAAGGTTTCACTGACTGCTTCTTCTGTAGGAAAGACACTTTCTCACAAGAATATCATGTCACGGGTCTGGGCCGGGATGGCGCAGTCTGGGCGGGAAGGTGCGGGTCTGGGCCGGGAAGGCGCGAGTCTGGGCCAGGATGGCGTGGGTCTGAGCCGGGATGGCGCGGGTTTGGGTCGGGATGGCGCGGGTCTGAGCCGGGATGGTGCGGGTTTGGGTCGGGATGGCGCTAGTCAGAGCACATGCATGAGATTTCAGTACTTATCATAACAATGGAGCCATAAATCAAGGGGGAGGTGTTAGGTGGTGTGTAGTAAATGGAGGGAGCACTTGCTGTGTCAGGTAGCACCTGTCTATATGCAGCCGCACAAGTATGCTAGAACTGACCTGTCCCCTTACCAGGCTCTGTATATGGTCTAGTTATCAGTAAGAGAGTTGTCATAGTCATACATTACTTTTAACCATTTTCCTGTATATTGATGTGTAACATTGACCTATTTTACACCATAGATATGTATGGACATCATGGGAAGAAGATTTCTCCATTTCTTAAAAATCACCATGGCCTTTCCCCGGCTGATAGCACCTGCCAAGCGTCTCCTGGAGCAAGGGATACGGTTTGGCAGCTTTACTGCCTATGAGGCCAACATTGACTTTGAGATCAGGTAATTCTGTCCATGTTTATGTGTGATTTTAGATCTGGGGGTACGGCTGGCGCTGTACCGTGACCCTTATTGTTATTCCTTAGTAATATTCTTTCAATGTCTTAAGAAACAAAAAAAATCACAAACTCCCACGCTTAGTTTGGTAAAGTTTATATTAAAAATAAAGTTTTAAAAACTCCTTTTCCCTGGCGGCTGCTGATTATACAGAGCGGTGCTGTTCTCGCGGTGGAGCTGATCGGTGGATGTACCGGGTGTCGAGCTACCCCAGATCTGATACTGATCACCTGTCCAAAGAAATGGCCAGCATTATTATATGCCCGGAGAGTCCTCTTAAGGGTAGGGACACACTTCAGTTCCTGATCAATTTTCCTGATCAGTGTTCATCAGTTTGTGTGCCAAAACCAGGAGTGACTCCAAAATTCACCACACGTGTCAATCTTTCAATTATACTTTTTCTCTGCAAGGTTCACTCCTGGTTTTGGCACACAAACTGATGAACACTGATCAGGAACTGAAGTGTGTCCCTACCCTAATGAAAATGTTTTTCCCAATTATAAAAGGCAAATTTTATTTCATAATCTTCATTATTGCTTGTCTTGACTTTTAGGCTTGTGACATTGTTGGGTGTAATTGGATCGAGCTTCATGACGGTACATATCGTATAAGGAAGTAACAATGACCCCAGGAAAGTGAGCGGAGGATATATGGACACACTCCCCTTCATTGCGGCGGCCGATCCTCTGACCGGTGTGTGATCTCCGGCAGATGTCTCTTGCCCAGTTACAGGTTGATATCAGTTGGTCAGATCTCATCAGTCATCCTGTGGAAGGAGAATGGCAGAAGATCGCCCCTCTCAGAGTTCTCAGCATTGACATTGAATGTGCTGGAAGGAAAGGTAAGTGTTATATTGTCCGTCCTGGTCTGGCATCTATCCCCACCGTGTGCTGTGCCTCACACCTGTGCTGTCTCTCCTCCTCCTGTTGTGTCTCTCCTCCCCTTTTGTACGCGCTCTCTCTATCCCCCCTGTTTGCTGTCTCTCCTCTCCTTGTTCATTCTATCAACCCTGTGCTGTCTATCCTCACCCTGTGCACACTCTCTCACCCCTGTGTGCACTCTCCCTCACCCCTGTGCGCACTCTCCCTCACCCCAGTGCGCACTCTCCCTCACCTCAGTGCACACTCTCCTTAACCCCTGTGCGCACTCTCCCTCACCTCAGTGCACACTCTCCTTAACCCCTGTGCGCACTCTCCCTCACCTCAGTGCGCACTCTCCCTAACCCCTGTGCGCACTCTCCCTAACCCCTGTGCGCACTCTCCCTAACCCCTGTGCGCACTCTCCCTAACCTCAGTGCGCACTCTCCCTCACCCCTGTGCGCAGTCTCCCTCACCCCAGTGCGCACTCTCCCTCACCCCTGTGTGCACTCTCCCTCACCCCTGTGTGCACTCTCCCTCACCCCAGTGCGCACTCTCCCTCACCCCAGTGCGCACTCTCCCTCACCCCAGTGCGCACTCTCCCTCACCCCAGTGCGCACTCTCCCTCACCCCTGTGCGCACTCTCCCTCACCCCTGTGCGCACTCTCCCTCACCCCTGTGTGCACTCTCCCTCACCCCTGTGTGCACTCTCCCTCACCCCTGTGTGCACTCTCCCTCACCCCTGTGTGCACTCTCCCTCACCCCTGTGTGCACTCTCCCTCACCCCTGTGTGCACTCTCCCTCACCCCTGTGCGCACTCTCCCTCACCCCAGTGCGCACTCTGTCTCACCCCAGTGCGCACTCTCTCACCTCCCTGTGTGCACTCTGTCTCACCCCAGTGCGCACTCTCTATCACCCCTGTACTCACACTCGCTCACCCCCCTGTGCGCACTCTCCCTCACCTCAGTGCACACTCTCCTTAACCCCTGTGCGCACTCTCCCTCACCCCAGTGCGCACTCTCCCTCACCCCAGTGCGCACTCTCCCTCACCTCAGTGCACACTCTCCTTAACCCCTGTGCGCACTCTCCCTCACCTCAGTGCGCACTCTCCCTCACCTCAGTGCGCACTCTCCCTCACCCCTGTGCGCACTCTCCCTCACCCCAGTGCGCACTCTCCCTCACCCCAGTGCGCACTCTCTCACCTCCCTGTGTCCACTCTGTCTCACCCCAGTGCGCACTCTCCCTCACCCCTGTGTGCACTCTGTCTCACCCCAGTGCGCACTCTCTCACCTCCCTGTGTGCACTCTGTCTCACCCCAGTGCGCACTCTCTATCACCCCTGTACTCACACTCGCTCACCCCCCTGTGCGCACTCTCTCTATCCCCCTGTGTACTGTCTGCCACCCAATTAGAATAAACATAGATACAGTCCAAACATACATTTTTTTTAACACAATTAAACACACAAAAATGTACTTGAAAGATAAAAAAAATCATCACAGATACAGAAAAGTAAGCAGTAAATATTTTATAATAAATCTATAAAAATAACCAATGTGTCTGTATAATTTTACATAAATACAGGAGCATCTCAGTGAATTAGAATATCATTAAAAAGTTAATTTATTTCAGTAATTCAATACATAAAGTGACACGCATATATTATATGGAGTCATTACACACAGAGGGATCTATTTCAAGTGTTTATTTCTGTTAATGTTGATGATTATGGCTTACAGCCAATGAAAACCTGAAGGTCATTATCTCAGAAAATTAAAGTAGGGAGGATAAAAGGTTAAAAACCTCGCTGCTGTATTCCACCAGACATCAAAGGGTGAATATAATATTGATTTATTAGTCAACACATTTTAGGGCTCCTTGAAACATGGCAATATGATATTGATTTGTCCTGAGGAAGAGGCCAGGGAGCCCTGAAATGCGTTGATTAATAAATCAATATTCACCCTTTGATGTCTGGTGGAATGTGGCAGCGCGTTTTTTAACTCTTCATCCTCCCTACTTAAAATTTTCTGAGATAATTACTTCTGGGTTTCCATTGGCTGTAAGCCATAATCATCAACATTAACAGAAATATACACTTGTGTGTCCCTCTGTGTGTAATGACTCTATATAATATATGTACTTCACTTTATGTATTGAATTACTAAAATAAATTAACTTTTTGATGATATTCTAATTCATGGAGATGCTCCTGTATGTAGAGGACCTAAAAATTCATTACAATATGTATAAACCAAGTGGTGAATGAGAAATGAAAATAAAGGAGATAAAAAAATTGATAGATTAGTAAATGAAGTGCAGGGGTGGAAGGGTTTTAATGGATGGAAGAATTAGTAGGGATAAAAAACACTCATATAATGTGCATCGATAATAAATGTTAATCAGTAGATGATAATTAAAGTAGAAAGATCCAAAGAAATGAATAGATAAATAATGAGGTTTTCAGAACAATCTCTATGAACACTGTCCCCAGAGGTTAGGAAATGCTAGATGCACATATTCCATAACTCATATGGGGCTGGAGCATGTTACCTTAGGATAAGTGCCTGCAGGAAACAAACAGCCTCACTCAACGCACGTTTCGCTCAAACTCCAGGATGAAGCCGTGTTTGAGCGAAACGCTGTAGCCTTCTTATGTATGCGCCACTTACATTATTTAAATCAGAGTCCAATTGGCATAGGACCACTAAATAAAAAGCCCCGTTTGCTGGGGCATCAATATACAGAAAGCAGCACTTTTGCACTTTATTCTCTAATTCTATATTTTGTTGTCCGAATATTTTCAGATATAATAGCATCATACTCCGGCATTACCAAAGAGTGGGTTTTTTGCCATTTTTTGCATTAAGCACCTTTTTTCTATCTGAGGCGTCTCTACAATAGGTTAAAGGATGAGCATACACCTTCGTTAATTCAAAGTTTACTGAAGCACAGAGGTAAAAGTCTATATTGTATCCTGATAACAGCATATATGGAACGGTATATGGGAAAAAACGTCTCCCCACAGATGTGATCTCTGAGATCAGCTCTTCAATGAATCAGAAGACCCATTTATATACATGTAACAATGGTGATAAGAGGCCCCTGTATGTACAAGACAAAGTGGGCATGGGGGCCAGGGAGTGTCTGGATGGTTTTTGAGTCATCCCATAGAAGTCCACCTTAATGAATATCTACCTACAGAGGAAAACGGATGGAGATAAAATGGCAAACATAGCTTTAAAAAGAAAATATACATATATACTCACTTTGCCAAAGCTGCCCCCTCCCAAGGTTTTATGGATGTTGAACTGGCTAATGTTAAGCCTGGAGTAGGGGCTAGAGGTCTGGGATCTCCGCTGCTGCTTAGACTGGCCTTATTTCACTGGGGGGGAGCCCCTACGTTATGCCCAAAGGCTTCCTCAGGGGGCTACAGGGACCTCCAAACCTCCCACTCCCCTTATACCTCTAAAATGTGTCATTTTAGAAAACCGGTCGACTACAACTAAAATAACAGTGTTACCAGCAGAGGAAGGTAAATCCGTAATAAAGTCCATGGAAATATCTGTCCATGGTTTGCTAGGCACACTAAGCGGAAACAGAGTACCGGAAGGATGAGAGTGTGAAGACTTAGAACGCGTACAAGTGGAACAGGCTGATACATAGGAGGTGACATTCTTAATTTTGGATGACCAAAATTGATGCAAGAGAAGTTCCAACATGCCCTTAAACCCCATATAACCAGCCAGGACCAAATCATGATGCTCCTCCAAGATGCAGAGGAACAAAAGAGCTGTTAACCGGAAGATCCGGCGGTAGCTCATCCTGAGCCTCAGCTATCTCAGCTTCCACTTCGGTACTGAGAGCTGAAACTACAACACCCTTCTGGAGGATGGGGACCAGCTCCTCACGTGGTTCTCCACCAGGAAAACGTCTGGACAATGCATCAGTTTTAGTGCTTTTAGAGCCCGGTCGCTAAGTAACGAAGAAATTGAACCTGTTAAAGAACAGTTACCAGCGAGCCTGTCTGGGAGAGAGACACTTGGCTGACTCCAGATACAAGAGATGTTTTTTCACCATAACAGGATGAGCGGTCTCCTCCAAGAAGCCATTTCTCAAAAGCCAACTTGATGGCTAGCAATTCCCTGTTACCTATTACATAATTGCGTTCTGCTGGCGACAATGTCTTAAAAAAAAAGGCACAAGGGCGCAATTTACCAGGAGACTTGCCTTGAGACAACACCGCCCTTACCTCAGAAGCACCCATCTCCCTCGTGAAGAGAAGAGACACATCCGGCTGAATCAGACTGGCGTTGAAGCAAAGCGTGCATAGCATTCTCAGACCAGTTAGTAAAGTCAGTACCCATTTTAGTTATGTTGGTTAATGGTTTTGCAACTACAGAAAAGTTTTCAATAAGCTTCCTGTGATATTTCGAAAAAACCCAAGAATCACTGTAGCACTTTGAGGTTATCAGGACATTCCCAATTTAACAGAGCCTGCAATTTAGCAGGATCCATTATAAACCCCGAGATGAAAATTATGTATCCTAGAAACGGTAATTCTTGTACGTCGAAAACACACTTTTCAAGCTTGGCATACAGCTTGTTCTCCCGGAGCAATTGCAACAGCTGTTTAACATGCTCCATGTGTGAATCGCAGTCAAGCGAATAAATGAGTATTTCATCTAAATAAATAATCACAGATTTACCTAAGAGGTGAGCGAATACATCATTTATAAAATGCTGAAAAATTGCCGGTGCAATGATTAAACCAAAAGGCATTACTAAATTTTCAAAGTGACCCTTGGGAGTATCAAAAGTTATCTTCCACACATCTCCCTGACAGACACTTATGATGTTCTACACCCCCCTTAGGTCAAGTTTAGAAAACCATTTGGCACATGACACCTGATTAAACAGATCCAGAATCATCGGCAAAGGATACAGATCACGAACCATAATCTGGTTGAGCTCCCTAAAGCTCAGACACAAATGTAATCCATCATCTTTCTTCTTGACAAAGAAGAAACCGGTAGCCACTGGAGACGACGATTGTCTAATGTGACCTTTGATCAAACTCTCAATATATACTCCTTGAGGGCTTGTCTCTCCAGACTGGACAGATTATACATTGTGCACATGTGAAGTTTGGCCCCAGTGTCATCCTTATAGTGCAGTCATAGGGGCAGTGCGACGGCAGCTCCTGACACCCCTTTTCAGAGAACACATCAGAATACTACAGTAAAGGTTCAGGGACATTAGGAATCACAGCTGAAATACATGTGCCTTGACATTTCTTTTTGCAGTATGCTCTCCACTGGACTATGTCCTATCGCTTCCAGTCAATTACTGGATTGTGAACCGACAACAAAGGAAACCCCAAAGCCACCTGTGCAGGTAGATTTTTTAGAGCACTGCATGTTAAATGCTCCGAATAGAGGACCCCGATGTGGAGTTCCAAATACAGTACAAACTCCTTAATATCCCCTTGAGAGAGTGGAGACGCATCAATTGCAAGAATCCGTATAGGACTAGGAAGTTTGTCGACTCTTAACCCGGACATGCAGGCAAATTGTTTGTCAATAATATTCACTGCAGAACCGCTATCTCAATAGAAACCTCCTGACCCCTTGCAGGGAGAATACACTGAGATGCCATCATAGTGGATATACATAGGCTCAGGCTGGGATCCTCCAAACCACTTGAGCCTACCAGTTTTCCGCCAGCGCACCTTTTATAGCTACTATGTTGCAAGCATTAATATAATGTCCCTTTTTGCCACAAAAAAAACAGACCCCTCCTTTTTTAGGGATAAAGGGTTTTTTCTCATGCGATGTCCCAGCGAACTGAATTACCTCTACAGAGGTCTCCGGCATTGCTATTGATGTTGCTTCCGCCTCCCATACAGATTTGGTCTCCTGAGACCTTTGACAGAAACAGCGGCTAATACGGACTAAAAGTGCCATGGCTACCTCCAGAGAGGCCGGAGTCTTATACATCACCAAAGCATGCTAGATCCTCTCAGAAAACCTGTGCAAAAACTGACTCCTAAGACCAATGCCCCTGAACAAGAGAATGAATCTTGGACTCGGCCAAAGCCAGTTTATGTGGATCGTCATAGATCATAGATAAGGCTGAGGGCAAAAAAAAAAATGTCCACTGATTCAAAAACAGGCGAATCGAAGGGTAGAGAAAAAGCCAACGCTTGCGGGTCTCCACTTAGCAAAGAGACCACAATACTCACACGCTGAACCTCACTCCCTGAAGAGAGAGGATGCAGGCAGGAATACAGTTTGCAGGATTCATGGAAAGAAACAAACATGCTGCTCTGGGAGGGTCGGGTTTTGGTTCAGATGACCTAGTGGATGCTTCAGACTGCACCGAAGAATCTAATTCAAAGAATGTGTGCACTGCTCCAATGAGGACTTTTGCATAGATACACCGACGCTTGATCTGCTGACGTATGAGTTGTGCGGGACATCATGACGCGGCCATGCACGTGACATCACTATTTCCGGGACTTCACTTCCTGTTTGCCAACCTTCGCTCAGCAACAAACACACCGGTAATTATTTGCAATGGATTTCTTACACATTTAAGGCCCATGTGCCGCTGAACAGCCATGCCTCCCTTACGAAGCCGCTACACAGCGGTGATACGCGTGGGACAGGGGCCCCAGCCTTACCTATTTGCAATTTGGCTACTTTCACTTGGCACCTAGCTTGCTGCCTTCCCATCCCCCTCCAGTTATGGGTCATGGAACCTTCTGGGTAACCCCCAACGGGACAATCTATGGTAGTAGGGTGAGATTTGATTGACATTTGTAACATTGTAGCTTAGGCTTTGTATCTGTTTGCCTTAGAATGTGCCAACGTTCATTCACATGTTTATTGGTGGCATCAATATTGCCCTCTGATTATTGACGCCTTTCTCTCATTAGTCATTTTAGCTCTGTATTGTCATTTGCATTTGTATCAGCTCATTATTATACTGTCTTGTCTTTTACAATTTGAAAACTGTTACAGTGACTATGCTTTCCTGCCAAATGTTCACCTCAGTACTGCATGTGTTGTATTTTTCTTATTCTGTACAAGAAGGGGCCCCTCCCAAATTGGGTTATTTGTGGTTTTGGATTGGTTTTAATTGGTTTTAATCTGTGTGTTCATGTACCTTAGTAAAATATTGGACATAATATTAAAAACATATATAAATTGGAGCTTTTGCATCAGGGCCCATGAGCTTGAAGTTACGCCACTGACTACAGTATTTAGGTTACAGCACTATGGCAAAACTCCTCTGCTCTATTTATTATGCAAAAATGTTCCTAAAGAATTAATTAATTTCCAGGATGTGCAGGATTCATAGGACAGGCGTAGTAAATAAAGGTGTCTAATAATGTCTCCTGTGCTATATCTAAAAAGAACAACACCCTGAACATGTGGCAGCAGGTTCTACCATCTTCATGGAGTAGAGAGTGAATACTACGTCTACCGGAGCTGCGGTGACTCTTCAGTGTCAATATCTGAAAATTGTAATTCTGTGTTTTTATTCCTGGTAAGTATCAAATATATTTAAAAAGTCATTACAATATTTGGAAATCTTGAAGGGGTTGTGTCACGAAGAATTGTACATTTTAATATAGATCTTAGAATAAAAGTAAGTTCCACAATGGGATGTGTTATAACAAATGTTCTTGTGCTAAGATCTTAGAAGAAAAAAAGGTGGGAGAAACAGATGATAGTCTTGTAGTTGTGATAACTTTTAATGGCTAATAAAAATAAAGTAATTGATGTTACAAAGCAACGAGCTTTCGAGACTTCTGCTCTGGTTGTGACTATACAGTATAAGGTACAAAACACACAATACACTATACCCATTGTATTCAAACCATCCCATGGTTAGTCCTCTGCTTTGAATACAGTTGTGCTCAAAAGTTGACATACCCCGGCAGATCTTTTGCTTTATGATTGATAACACCAAAGCTTTTTCTCCGCTCATGGTTAGTGGTTGGGTGAAGACATTTTTAGTCAATCTACTGTGTTTTCTCTTTTTAAATCATAATGACAACCAAAACTATCGAAATGACCCTGATCAATAGTTTACATACCCCCAATTCTTAGTACTGTGTATTGCCCCCTCTAACATCAATGACAGCTTGATGCCTTTTGTGGTAGTTGTGGATGAGGCTCTTTACTTTCTCAGATGGTAAAGGTACCCATTCTTCTTGGCAAAAAAAACTCCAGGGACAATATCCAAGTGGAGTGGAGTTCTGGAAATATTGAAAGTGTTTTTATCGATTTTGTTTTAAAAGCTCATATTATCCAGTAAATATGACCTGCATCATGTCTATTAGAACTATGGCTATGCTGAAAACTTGTATAGTTCTTCTTATTATTATATAGAGGCTTAACTGAAATCTAAAAATTATGCAAAAAAACAAGTTTGGATCACCTTTTTCCGAGACCCATAATTTGGTTTTATTTTTCTATGCTTTTTAAGGGTAACATACAACATTTTTACGGCTTTTTATTACATTTTTTGGGGAAACATTGTGACCCTGCCACATTAGATCAGACTTACAGTTAACACCAACTATGTGAAGATTTTCCTTTCTATATATTTGAATAGGGAATATAGACAATGATTCAAACTTTTTTTTTTTTTTTTATCCGCCCCCTGCACTACGCTATAGAATCACAGAATCATAGAATTGTAAGGTTTAGGCAGGTTTCACACCACAGTTTTTTTGGGTCTGGGGCTGTCCAGTGTGAACCTGACAGTCCCAGACCGGATTTTGGACTAATGCATGCCTATGGTGTCGGATGGGGCCGGATGGCAGTGAATGCCATCAGGTTTTGTCCCTGTCCGGTGGCATCAAGCTGCATTTGCTTTTTGTCCCAGACACAAAATCGCAGCTTGCAGCGTTTTGGTGTCCGAGGCTAAAATCTGACAAAATCGGATCCTCCCGGATCCGGTGTGATCTGGCGACCCCTAACATGGGAGGCTATGGGCGCCGGATCACACCGGATGTGACAGAAAATCAGATACGGTTGCCGGACGCTGGGTGCTGAAGTTCAGCGGCGGCTGGCGCTGAATTTCAGCACCTGGAGAGCTCCCAGCTGAAATTTCAGAACCGTGGCTAGCTCCCTGCTAGATGCGATTTTGAAATTTCAGAACTTTGAACAGTGGCATCACTGCACACAGCTGATTCTGGCAAAAAAACAGGACCGGAGGGCATATTTGCCCTCCGGTTCTGTTTGTCCGGAGCTGTCAGGCTGTGTCTGGTGCATAAAACACAAGTCCCTAATATATTATAGTCACTCCTCAAAACGGTGGGTTACGAGCTTACGTATTTTGGCCCAAAATATCTACTACAACACCTCACATTTTCATCTTTAGTGTTTTGTTGCATCTCTTTTTTATCTGCAGTTTGAGGCTGGGCCCTCTGGGGGGCGTCTGTCATTTGTGAGGCATGTAATCAGTGCGGAGCAACCCGCCTGATCTAATAGCAGGGCGTGACCAATAGGCTGCTCTGACACTATCCTTCACATGTACCTGAGTGGCAGAGCCCTACGGTAACCTTGTGTCTTTAAATGCCACCAGTCACCTCCCTGACAGCATGGCCGGACGCTGGTGCTACAACCTCCCCCATCTGTGGGTTGTAGGTGACTGAGCACCGGTATACGGACACCTGTGTTGCCTCTCAGAGGAGCTATCAGCCTGCTGCTAGGTGCAATAGATATTTACCGGACAATATTTTGGTGAGTTTTTCTGATTTTATGTCCTAGTTCGGTGAATCACGTCCTCCTCACCGCAAATTATCCGTTATTTACTTTAAGTATATGTCTGCATGGGCTGCAACGAGCTGTGAAATGTATACAGGATGCCAGGTCTGTAAATACTCTTGCTTTATATCTCCTCTTCTACTTTTATGCCACGAAAGACTTTGAACTTTCTTATAATTACCTGCAAGTACTGCTTCTAAATACCGTGTTTCCCCGAAAATAGGGCACCCCCCAAAGTAAGGCAATGCCAGTGGGTTTAATATGCCTGCAAATATAAGGCACCCACCAATAATCAGGCGTCTCTATTTTACCAGTACCAGCCTGCCACCGATCTGAAGACCAGGGCATGCAGCTGTGACTCTTCCAGCCCATTCACCGCTCGTGTCCCGGTGCCCGTCGCTGTGAGCGGTGCTGCAGATGCATGTAGACTGGCACTGCTCTATTTTTCAAGCCCCACGTCACTGTCCCGGTCAATCACAGGCCAGGAACTGTCCAGCGGCCAATCACAGGCCAGTCGCTGCATGACGTTGGCTTCTGGCCTGTGATTGGCTGCCCGGTCAGCTCCTGGCCTGTCATTGGTCGGGTCAGTGGCACCGTACACCTATGGCACCTTCGGCAAGGAAATGAGAGCGGTGCCGTCCTCCTTGAAGCGGCGGTTAGCTGAGAGCGACGCCGGAATGCAGCAGGGACAGGTGAGAAGTGTCACTGTGTTTGTGTGTCCCTCTGTGTGTGTGTCCCTCTGTGTGTGTGTCCCTGTGTGTGTGTCCCTGTGTTTGTGTGTCTGTGTGTGTGTCCTTGATATACTATTGGGGGATGATGGGGTTACTTTATTGGGGGCTGCAAGGGATGATAAAAGGTCCTTTTTTTTGTTCAGCAATAAATGTGAATTCTTGGTCATGGACAACTATAAGCTGAAGTAAAGCAGGTGTTATGGTGGGTTTACACGTCCCGATATCGGGGCGATATCGTAGGCAACGGCGCGGGAGCGTGCATTTTTTGAGCGCTTTTCCCGATATCGCATCGGCGGTTTACACGCTGCGATATCGGGAAACAACGTCCCTACGATGTGTACGCCCACCAACCCAGTAACGACCATTTAACATGGGAGTTAATGGGTGAGGTGCGAGTACACATCGTAGTTGGATGTTTACACGCAACGATCCAGCTCCAACAGGCATCCGATATCGGGCAGTTGAATAGCACGCTCATTCGACCCCCGATATCGGATTACCATCGTATTGTACCTTCAAACAGTACAACGCAGGAACGATATCGGGTCCAACTCCCGAACCACGTGACTTTTTGTCGGAGTTGGATCGGAGTTGGACGCCGATATCGCGGTGTGTAAACCCACCATTATCCCTGAGACCTATGTCTGTGGTCATTGTATCAGCTGTGGACGCTGCGTGGGGGTGGATAGCAGTGAGCGGAAAGCAGCCCCATAACAGGGCTAATACATCGGCCTCTGAAATCTAACTTTAAATGCTCTAAGGTATAATAATCTTCAAAGTTATGGATCAGACAACTGTTTAGATTACAGAACTTTGGCAAAACGTCTCTGCTTTATTTAGTTTGCAAAAATGTCCATAATGAATGAATTGATGGCCAGGAATTGGAGCATTGGTGGGGCAGGCATGGTAATTAAAGGTGTCTAATAATGTCTCTTGTCCTATATCTGAAAAGGACAACACCCTGAAGATGTGGCAGCAGGTGTTAATATCTTTATGGAGTAGAGAGTGAATGCTGTATCTACCGGAGCTGCGGTGACTCTTCAGTGTCAATATCTGAAAATTATAATTCGGTGTTTTTATTCCTGGTAAGTATCAAATTTATTTAAAAAGTCATTATCATAGTTAGAAAATTTGAAGGGGTTGTGTCACAAAGAATTGTACTTTTTAATATAGATCTTAGAATAAAAGTTCCACAATGGGATGTGTTATAACAAATGTTCTTGTGCTGAGATCTTCTTAGAAGAAGAAAGGTGGGAGAAACAGATAATAATCTTGTAGTTGTGATAACTTTTAATAACTAACAAAACTAAGATGTTACAAAGCAACGAGCTTTCGAGACTTCTGCTCTGGTTGTGTGTACATAAGGCACTATGGAATTAATAGCGCTATATAGATCTAATGTATAAAGTTAAGTGTGGGTGTGTATGTATAAAGCCACCCACTACACATAGCTCTACCACTCCTAATAGCTCCTTTATTGTGATGTCCCAATAGAATATAACCTTAAAATATTCCAACTCCACGTAGCCCCGCCCACTCCACATGGCTATGCCCTCTCCACATAGACGTGGCCACTCTCCATGGCCACGCCCACTCCACATAGCTCCGCCTCCAGTTAGCCCCACTCCTTTATTGTGATATTAAAATAGAATATGATTCTCTGCTGCAATGTCTGTATACTCTTATATTCTGTGATCCCCGGCTGTAATGTCTGTATACTCTTATATTCTGTGATCTTTGGCTGTAATGTCTGTATACTCTTATATGCTGTAATCCCCGGCTGTAATGTCTGTATACTCTTATATGCTGTAATCCCCGGCTGTAATGTCTGTGTGCTCTTATATTCTGCGATCTCCGGCTGTAATGTCTGTATACTCTTATATTCTGTGATTCCCGGCTGTATTGTCTGTATACTCTTATATTCTGTGATCCCGGCTGTAATATCTGTATACTCTTATATTCTGTGATCCCTAGCTGTAATATCTGTATACGCTTATATTCTGTGATCCCCGGCTGTAATATCTGTATACTCTTATATTCTGTGATCCCCGGCTGTAATGTCTGTATACTCTTATATTCTGTGATCCCCGGCTGTAATGTCTGTATACTCTTATATACTGTGATCCTGGCTGTAATGTCTGTATACTCTTATATTCTGTGATCCCCGGCTGTAATGTCTGTATACTCTTATATTCTGTGATCCTGGCTGTAATGTCTGTATACTCTTATATTCTGTGATCCCCGGCTGTAATGTCTGTATACTCTAAAGGGGGTGTCACACGCGTCAATATCGCCTGCACGATATCGGCTGCACGTGACGTTTGCAGCGATATTGACGCGTGTGACATACTGCATCAACCAGCGATAAATCGCTGGTTGATGATCGCCAGGTTTCAGAACCAGCTCTGAAACCTGGCGATTGTCGCCCGGTGGACACGCAGCATCGCTGCGTGTGACACCGGGACTAGCGATATTCCAGCTCCCAGCGCCTGTCACAAGCGCTGGGAGCTGGTCTCCAAGGTACACTGCGGGTAACTAGGCAGCGCGCGCTGCCTAGATACCCGACTGTGTACCTTAGTTACCAGCCTTCTCCGCTCACCGGGTGAGCGGAGGAGGCTGGTAACTAAGGTACACGTCGGGTATCTAGGCAGCGCGCGCTGCCTAGTTACCCGCAGTGTACCTTGGAGACCAGGCTGCTCCCGCTTCCAGCAGGCTGGCAGTGGGAGCAAGACATCGTGGAAACGATATTTAAATCGTTTCCATGATGTCACTGGTCAATTGATCGCTGGTGAGTCTGTCTGTGTGACAGCTCACCAGCGATCAGCCGTCAATGTCGTCAGCGATCATCTCACTGACGACATTGACGCGTGTGACACCCCCTTTATATTCTGTGATCCCCGGCTGTAATATCTGTATACTCTTATATTCTGTGATCCCCGGCCGTATTGTCTGTATACTCTTATATTCTGTGATCCCGGCTGTAATGTCTGTATACTCTTATATTCTGTGATCCCCGGCTGTAATGTCTGTATACTCTTATATTCTGTGATCCCCGGCTGTAATGTCTGTATACTCTTATATTCTGTGATCCTCGGCTGTAATGTCTGTTTACTCTTATAGTCTGTTACCCCCAGTTGTAATGTCTGTATACTCTCCTCCCCTGCCCAATATCTGTGTTCCTGCACGGTCGGACACATAGATTACACAGGGGAGCATTTATAAGAATATTTCAGGGTCCCTTAAAATGTATAGTTAATCACTAGCAGTCTGTGCAGGATAACATCCTGTGATCAGTTTATTGTTATAAGACCCTTCAATCAAATGGGTTTGTTTGGGCAAATGAAGTGTAATGCTTTATTTCACCTCCGCTGGTGCTGCAGGGGATATAATCACTTTTAACCATTTCCACTACAAATTACAGTTGATCACTAGGGGTCTGTGCAGGAGAACATCCTGTGATCAGTTTATCGTTGGAAGATCCTTAAATTAAAAGGATTGTGCAGGCAAATTACCCCTTTACCAGGAAGTGTAATGCATTATTTCCCCTCTGGGGGAACTGCAGGGGGTATAATAATCTTTTAATTTGTTCCACTACAAATTACAGTTGATCATTAGGGGTCTGAGCAGGAGAACATCCTCTGATCAGTTTATTGTTGGAAGACCCTTCAATCAAAAGGGTTTGTTTGGGCAAATTATCCCTTTAACAGGAAGTGTAATGCTTTAATTCACCACTGGTGGTGCTGCAGGGGGTATAATAACTTTTTAGCTAGTTCCTCTACAAATTAAAGTTGATTATTAAGTATCTGGGCAGGAGAACATACTGCGATCAGTTTATTGTTAGAAGACCATTAAATTGAAAGGATTCTGCAGGCAATTTGCCCCTTTAACAGGAAGTGTAATGCTTTATTTCCCCTCTGGTGGCACTGTAGGGGAAATATATATTTGCTACCTGGGTAATCCACAAATTATAATGATTACTGGGGTCCATACAACAGGACATCAAACATACCTATATACAGGTGCTGTATAATCAAAAGTGTTTGTCTTGGCACTTTATCCTTTTAGCAGGAAGTGTAATACTGTATTTCACCTCTGGGGGCGCTGCAGGGCATATTATCTCCTTTTTAGTGACTTAACTAAAATCTAAACTTTATGAAAAAAAATAGTTTGGATCACCTTTTTCTGAGACCCAAGGTTTTTTTTAATTTTTCTGTCTAATGTGTCGATGTTTTGTTTTAAATGGTACCAGTAAACATTTGCTTTTTATCACATTTTGTGGGGAAATATTGTGACCGAAACACAGTAGATCAGACTTACGGATGATACAAACTATGCCAAGATTTTTCTTTCTTCATTTTTAAATAAGGAAAAACAAGAATGAGTCAAAACTTTTTTTTAATTTAATTTTCACTTTTTTTTAATCCGCACCCCCTGTACTATGTCATGGAATCATAGAATGGTGGAGTTGGAAGGGACCTCCTGGGTCATCTAGTCCCACCCCCTGCTCAATGTAGGATCCACTAAATCATCCCAGACAGATGTCTGTCCAACCTCTATGTGAAGACTTCCATTGAAGGGGAACTCGCCACCTCTTGTGGCTCCTGTTCCACTCGCTGATCACCCTCACTGTCAAAAAGTTTTCTCTAATATTTAATCTGTGTCTCCTCCCTACAATATTTCAGAATTGCAATGTATAGTAATAATCATGGTCTCCTATGAGGGTTTCACAGGAGTACCAATATGGTGGTGACCCATTGGCAGCCAACGATCGCGGTGCAGGAAAATGGGCATCTGGTTGGTTATCACTCTGGGCATCATGATCTCATACTTCTTCCATTCACGCTCACTGGACTCTCTTCCTTTGGATTTTGCTCATTGCAAGACCTGGACCGGGCTCTTTATGTGCTGGAATGACTTGCATGGGCTTTGCACTAGTGGTGAGTTGAATTAGCATTTTCTTTTCATCTTCCTGATTTGTGTCCCTTATTTTAGCTTTTTTGGCAGTTTCTGGACCCCTTTCAAGGTGTTTTCTATGCCCTTGATTTTCCTTCCCATTGATTTCAATGGGGTTCGGACGTTTGGCGAACTATTCGCCAATCTATTGTCACACGGCGTTTTGCTCAAAATTTGTAGAGTGTCATGGTGGCATCTGGCGCTGTTCACATTACAGATTCTGACACTCCACACTGTGGTTTCTTTGATGCTTCTGTGTTCCACAGGCCGGTTAAGGCGCCGACCAGCTGTACTCTTATTAGTGATTGGGCTATCAGAAGTTAATCCCAGTATGACTCCTGGATACCTCTCTGATCACAAATTCTGATAGACCAATCACAGTTGCTCCCTGCCTTTTTAAGATGGCAGGATCTTTTCTCTGATGCCAACTGTTAGCTTCAGTGTTGCTTCAGCATATCATTATTTATCTTGGTGTTCCACTAATCTGGTATCCGTAGCTAATTGTGAGTGGTTTGGTGAATACTTTCTTGTTGTATTATCTACTCCTGTTTGTACTTGTATTCTCCCTTATTACTTATTCTTTCTACTTGCATTTGAGTGCTTTGAGCTTGAGTCTTGGTTTTCCCCTGTCTGTCTTTCTCAGTGGGTTCCTTTTCTTCCCAGCTCTGTGGGAGTTAGAATCAGTTCAGGAGCAGGGTCATGGAGGAGACTCAGGCCTCTCCACCATCAGGAGTATCCCTGAGTTAGGGGTAATTCAGGACTCCATAGCTTGAGGGGCAGATCAGGTGCCCCTGTTCCCCACAGTCCTCATGACATTTATTCAGCGAACCGAACCCAAACTTCGGAAGGTTCACTCATCTTTACTAAGGAACAGTAGGAACGATTGCACATTTTGCCAAGTTACACCACTGACAATGATCTCTAATGAATATTTCATAATCTAGAT
Organism: Allobates femoralis; assembly: GCA_033576535.1. Taxonomy (NCBI): domain Eukaryota; kingdom Metazoa; phylum Chordata; class Amphibia; order Anura; family Aromobatidae; genus Allobates; species Allobates femoralis. Next base: position 78,982,352 of record JARQOC010000009.1, read on the forward strand.
AATTAAAATGACCTTGTTTTCCAACATGTAATAATTACTCCTGCAATCCTGAAATAGATTTGGAATGATGAATAATAATGGGTGTCTGAAGCTTATAAAAGGGATTTCTACCATCTTTTCTCAGTCCTAATGTCATCTCTCCTACAATATTTCTCTATTGTGTTAACCTTAATCCCATCAACTGAGGTCCATAATATCCTCTTGGGATACTCTTGGGCTATTGTGCTTTACATTCTGGAGTTTTAGCGGTTTGTTTCTTGTACGTCATGCATGTGCTTTATTTTTATTTTTCCAATCAGACCTTGAAGAGAAGTTTAAATAAAGACCCGGGTGAATACTGTTTGTTGTTGCCTATTTAGCTGCGTCAGACTGGCTCTGTTGCTGTTTCACGCTCTGTAAGTCGTCTGGTTTATTAGTTGAAAGTTTATAGTGATTTTTGGCCAAAAATCTAGAAGTACCGGTAGTTTATTTGATATATTGTATAATTACTTGCTCACTGTGGTACGAAACCTATTCTATTTAACATTGGAATTAACTTTGTTTCCACGGCTTTAAAACAATGATTTGTTTTCAAAGATCGCCTATCAATCATTAGCACTATCTCTGCCTGTGCCTTAGACCTATAATCAGCAGAGCTGAACTGTTTGGGAGCCTTAGTTAAAGTTTACAATGTAGCCTAATTAGTCTTTATTAGCTCATTATATGACTATAATTACTGAATTCTGATGAAATAGAGTACTAGATGGATGCCTGATGTAATCGTATTGGGAGGGCGGGAGGGTGGTGACATCACGATAGGGGTGGGCTCTGTGGTGCTGAGGGTGATGGCCGTCACTCCCACGTGTATTCTCCCCCTGTGCGCGCTCTCTCTCCCCCCATGCTCTCTCTCTCGCCCTTGTGCGCTCTCCCCTCTGTGTGCTGTCTTCTCCCTGTGCACTCTATCCCCTGTGCACTGTCTGTCCCCTCATGTGCTGTCTCTCTTCCTGTGCTGTCTTCTTCCCTATTTGCTCTCTCATTTAAGTCTCCTCCCTGTGCACTCTCTTTCTCCCGTTGTGCTCTCTCACTCCTTTGGGCTGTCTCTCCCATCTCTTCCCCCTGTGCTGTTTTCTCCTCTTGTGTTCTTTCCCCCTGTGCACTCTCTCCCCCTTGTGCTGTCTTCTCCCCTTGTGTGCTCTCTCCTTTGAGTTCTTCCCCTGCCTCTGAGCTCACCCCCTGTGAGCTGTCTCTCCCCCGTGTGCTTTCCCCTCTGTGCTGTCTTCTTCCCTCATGTGCTTTCTCCTTTGAGCTGTCTCTCCCCCCTTGTATGCTCTCCCCCTGTGCACTCTTCCCCTTGTGCACGCTCTTCCTCCTGTGCTGTCTTTTCCCCTCGTGTGCTCTCTCCTTTGAGCTGTCTACTCCCTGTACGCTTTCTTTGCACCCCTGTGTGCTCCCTCAACTGTGCACTCTTCCTCTTTTGCCCTCTCTCTACCCCTGTGTGCTGTCTTCTTCCCTCTGTGCACTATACTTGGAACTGTTTCCCTCTTATGCACTCTCCGCACTGTGTGCTGTGCTGTGTCTCTCTCCTCTCTGTATTGTCTTCTTCTCCACTCATGTGCTCAGTCTCTTACCTTTGAGCCCAGGTGTCCAAAGATGGAGGTGGCATGAGTAAGAGCGAATGAGAGGACCGGGACACGCTGCTGACCCGCCCCAGGGCTGTGGGGTCTGCAGAAGTAGGCTTAAAAGGCTCTCGCTGCAGTTATTGCTGTCAAGTCCTTTACAGGTATCATCACCAGAAATTGGGATTAGTGATCCACCATAGTGAGAGCATACGTATAGCCTCATTACTATTCCCAATTTCTGGTGATGATACCTGTAAAGGACTTGTCAGCTTCACATGATCCAGGACTACAAGTTCCAGTGGCTGTTTGGTGACAATTGGTTGTAGTGGAGCTCTTTGACTGTCACGATCTTTTCTCCTTAAGTTGCATGGGCCACAATTTATACACCAATTCTCTATGGTGGTTCTCATGCCTACTAGGGATGAGCGAGTCCTAAATTACTCGGAATCGCTAGACCCGCACGAGTCCGAGCCCAGGACTCGCTACTCGTTGCGAGTCTAGCGAGTCCAATGTTAATGAATAGGGAACCGAGTAATAACGAATAATGCTATTTCCAAATCGCTGATGTGTCTCTGAAAGTGTGCGAGTCCAAACTCGCAGGTTTTTCTCTTATTTGGAGCCGAGCTGCAGGCAGGACACCGTACAGCAACGCTCTGGCACAGGAAAAAATTGTTTAGTACGCAGAACCAGGCACTGTTAGGCTGCGGTGCTGGCTGCGTGCAAGTTTACAAGTACCGTGCGAGCTGCAGGCAGGACACCGTACAGCAACGCTCTGGCACAGGAAAAAATTGTTTAGTACGCAGAACCAGGCACTGTTAGGCTGCGGTGCTGGCTGCGTGCAAGTTTACAAGTACCGTGCGAGCTGCAGGCAGGACACCGTACAGCAACGCACTGGCACAGGAAAAAATTGTTTAGTACGCAGAACCAGGCACTGTTAGGCTGCGGTGCTGGCTGCGTGCAAGTTTACAAGTACCGTGCGAGCTGCAGGCAGGACACCGTACAGCAACGCACTGGCACAGGAAATTTTTTGTGGAAAAATGGCACCAAAATTATTTGGTAGACTAGTGCCAAAAATAAGAAAAAGCTTAGGATTACAGCTCTGCGGAAAGCTGGGTGAACTAAGCTCTGAGGATGGTGCTGGATTCACTGTAAGGCTGCTCCTATCTCCCCTTCCTTACAGTCCTGTACAGCAATCCTCCGTCCTGGTAGTTCTGAAAAGAACTTTTGGGTTATGTGTGAGGAATCTTGACTCCTACACTCCGTCCTGTTAGTTCTGAAAAGAACTTTTGGGTTATATGTGACTCCTACACTGCCTAACTGTCCCTAGATCTGCTCCAAGTCTCCCTGCACTAGATCAGCTCTTCTCAGCAATGTGCCCAAAATGGCGGGGGCAAGCCTTATATACTGCCTTGCCTGTCATAGATGACATAGGCATCACGATGGACAGCAGCCAATCATAGTCCTGACACAACCAAAGCTGCTATGGCATTACTGACTATGATTGGCTAAGATGCTTGTCCTTCTTCACAAGTTTTCTGACCTAACAGGCAATGCTGACTAGTAACATAAAAGATTCTGGATTCGCGAGTCCCGAATAGAGAATACAGGACTCGGAATCGCAGACTCGCTAGGATTCGGACTCGTAGACTCGCTCAGACTCGCTGCTGTTTGGGGAGATTCAAGCTATATAGCGATGTGATAGAGTGAGTCTAGCGAGTCTAGCGAGTGAGATAAAGTAAACTCTGACAAAACTAAGATTGCCATTGACTTGCATTGGACTCGTTACTGAGCGAGTATTCGCTAAAAGACTCGCCGATTACCGAGTCCAGCGAGTCCCTTAAGAATCGCCGAGTAACGAGTCCTAGCGAGTAGACTCGCTCATCCCTAATGCCTACCCAATAGAATCTCTTGCGTAACAGTATCTCAAGCTTCTTCCATCCAAAATGTCCTGCTCCATTGTGGTATGCTTCTATCACCATCTGAACATCTCTCTTCGGTACCACTATCTACCACACCATCTCGTGGGTTCTGGGGATGATGAAACACCTGCACAGTTTACCCTCATGGAGGAACAACCTACTCTTTTCTTTCCACAGGAGTTGCACCTCAGGTGGAGCATCTGGGCTAAGACGGGATCCTGGTTGAGTTATCAACTCATTAACTAGGCTCACAGACGGATCACTGTCTTGCGTCTCCTTCCACCCCTGTTGAGGTAACGGGTTCAGCGTAGCTTCTTGACGCTTGTCTTTACAAGTTTGGTGACACTGGGATGTACTGTGGCAATGAAAGGCTGGCGGCTCTATCTCTTCTAGCTCATCCAAGTCTTTTCCCGCATCTGGTAAGTGGGACATTCTTGACAGTGCATCTGCATTGGCGTTCTTGCGGCCTGCCCGGTATTTGATGGGGAAGTCATAGTTTGAGACCGGGCCAGCCAGCGCTGCTCTAGTGCACCTAGCTTCGCATAGTCCAAGTGGGTAAGAGGATTGTTATCCATAAAGACTGTGAACTTTGTAGCTGCCAGGTAGTGCTTGAACCGTTCGGTGATAGCCCAGATTAAGGCAAGGAACTCCAACTTGAACGAGCTGTAGTTCTCTGGGTTCCGCTTTGTAGGACGAAGCTTCCTGCTTGCATGGGCAATTACACGTTCTTTACCCTTCTGCACCTGTGACAATACAGCTCCCAATCCCATGATGCTGGCATCTGTATACAGCACGAATGGTAGATTTTAATCCGGATAGGCCAGGATTTCTTCACCAGTCAGGGCCCCCTTCATCTGCTTGAAGGAGTCTACTTCTTTCTCACCCCATTCAAATGGATGACCTGGGGTCTTGCTCTTCTTGGTCTGGCCTACCAGGAGATCTTGCAAAGGCGCTGCCATCTTTGTATAGCCATTTATGAACCTCCTGTAGTATCCTACCAGACCCCAAACTGACGTACCTCTCTGACGGTTGTTGGTCTTGGCCAGTCCTTAATGACAGTTATCTTTTCAGGGTCTGGTGCCACACCTTCTGAGCTGACCACATGCCCTAGATACTGAACCTTCGGCTTCAGCAAGTGGCACTTTGATGGCTTCAGCTTATACCGAACTTTAACAATGCTTCAAATACTTCAGCCAGGTGCTCTAGAAGTTCTTCACATGTTTTGGAATACACAATGACGTCATCCAGGTATAGTAGCACGGTCTAAAAGTTTCGGTGCCCCAGGTAACACTCCATCAGCCTTTGGAACTTCCTGATGCATTGCAGAATCCAAATGGCACGCTGTTAAACTTACACTGACCCATCGGCGTCGTGAACGCAGTCTTCTCCCCGTCTTCTTCTGCCACGGAAACCTGCCAATACCCACTAGTAAGATCTAAGGTGGAAAGGTTATTAGCAGCTTTCAGTGCAGCAAGTGACTCCTCAATGCGTGGTAACGGGTAAGTATGCTTATGTGTTATGCAGTTTATCTGCCTGTAGTCAACACACATCCTCATTGTGCCATCTTTATTTCTGACTAGGACAAGTGGAGCTGCCCAGGGGCTACAACTATCTCTAATAACCCCAGCCTCCTTCATTTCCTGTAACATCTCTTTGGCATGCTGATAGTGAGTTGGTGGTGCAGACCTATATCACTCTTTCATGGGTGGATGGTTTCCTGTGGGTATGTGATCGTGTACCCCTATTATCCACCCAAAATCTAATGGACGCTTACTGAAGACCCGTTCGTATTCCTGTACTACCCGATACACTGTGCTTTTGGTGAGAAGGGGTGGAATCAGTGCCTACATGCAGCTTCTGACACCAGTCCTCCAGCTGACCCTTGGAGCTGTTGTCCTCCGCCTGGTTTGGCGGGGTCAAGTGTTCCACTGCCTGGATTGAGTTGTTGCTGACAGTGAACAGCTTGGCAACGGTAGCATATCTGGGCAGTTTGACCTCCTCCTCTCCACTGTTTAACACTCATACAGGTACCCTCCCATTGCGTACATCAACAATCCCCTGGCTGTCAAGATTGTAGGCCTACTCTCTGAGTACATAGGCTCGACCATTGTCTGGTAATCCTGCCTTCTGAAGCCTATTGCTGCCCGACACCATATTATCATACTTCTTGGGGGGTAACACAATGAGGATCGGGTCACTCACTCGCACACTGCCTATGTCCCCACCAGACAATTTTATCTGTTGTCTCTGCAGGAGGACCTTGATCTCCTTCTATAGGACCCTCTGCTGCCCAGTGCAGGCAGTTTCGGCAATCTGCTTGAGTAAGAAAAGCACTTCCCCTTAACAATTTTCAATCACATTAGTGCGTAGTATCATTTGTGTTTTTTTCTAACCACAATCAGTTTGAACCACAATAAGTCCTTGGCCTTTTAACTCCACCCTCACCACCTTTATTGTTTCTTCCCTGAACCTTACTTAATTTACTGGTAGTCCATTAACAGCATATATAGTAAGGTCTGGATCTGAGCAAGTGAGCTCAGTATCGGCCTAAAATCTTTTGTAAAGGATATGTGGGATCGTTGTCACCTGCGAGCTGGTGTCTAGTAGAGCAGATGTGGGAATACCTTCTAACACGATAGATAGGATTGGCCGTCCTCCCACATATCTATTGCACCAGTCAGACTGGCCTGGTCATCTTACTCCTGGGGGTTGGCCCTCGGCCCCAGGGGTTGCTGGTTTAAAGTACATGACCTGGCAAGGTGGCCCACCTCATTGCAGGGGTGGCAGATGTGTTGTCCTGATGAGTCATAGCGGTCGTTGGTTCTTTCTCTGGACGATGGGGTCCTCCTTCCTCACATCCAAGGGACATCCTCGGGGCTGTCGGCCAGCTGGATCTTACCTGACAACTTGGGCTCCAGTTTGAGCTGCATGGCCTTAAAGTTCATGGCCACATCCTTAGCTGCTGCACCTGGGAGTGCAAGTTAAGTATCAGAAGCACCAGGTGTTACAGTCTGTCCACTAGTCTCTACTGTGGTTAAGGAAGAGGGCGCCACCTCCTGGGGAGAGGTGATGGCTTGCCACGGCTGATGTGAGGGGTTTGGGGTTACAGGGATTTGCAGTGCTCTAATGGCCTGGTCCTTCATGACTACAAAGTCTGCATCTGGATGTTCTAGGCCCACAAGCGCATCTGCGTATGATGGGCTGGTGAATGTAACCCCTGAAGAAACTGTTCAGTCAGCATTTTATCTTCCTCCCGCACTCTGGCAGGGTCTACCTGCTTTAGGGCCCGCTGCGCCTCCTGGAGGTTGAAGGCATAGTCCCATATGCTATCCTGCGGCCTTTGTCTGCAGTGGTAAAACCTCTTTCTCAATTCAGCCTCAGTGCGGGTTTCAAAGGCAATTTTTAGGTTATCAAATATTTGGGTTTCTGACTCTTTATCTGTGTCAAGCCTGGACTCGACTTCACGCTCTGCTGCACCCGTTAACTGTCCTAGCACAACAGACACTCTATGCTTGCCAGTCATTGCATACATGTCCAGCACATTGCATATCTTTTTCTTGAACCCAGCCAGGGTATCTGGTTTGCCATCGCTCCCGGGACATACGGCAGAGCAATCGGCTTGATCGCTGCCCCAGCTCCAGGTGATGTGGCTGCTCCCTGGCTGAAGTCCCGGCCCGTGCTCAACTCTCGATACGTTTAGATTAGGCACTGTTACTTCGGTATCCCCATGCGCATCCATATTCGCTCCCCCCTAGTTAAGTTCAGACAGTCTTTCAAAAAAGAAAAAGCAGTTGGCGGCTCCTCAGACGGGGAGTTGATCGCTTTAGGAATTTTCGGATCGGGCCGCTGCGCTTCATCAGCTCTCGGCAAAGTGCGGGGCAGGGCCTATTTTCACGCCCTTCCAGCAGTTACGCTCCCTTTCTTCCCGCTCTCCATATGGCGCAGTTATGGCGGCCCAATTTACAGTTCAACACAGTCAATACACGGCACACAGTACCCGGTTCTACTGAGCACGGAATCCGGTTTGTGATGTCGGAGAGCTGAACCGCCCCAGGGCTCTGAGGTTCCCGATCCCAGGCTTTTGATTTCACAGGGGATTGTCAAGGGCGGTCTGTGCCTGGTCCTGTGGCCCTGGGGTCACTTGAAAAACGTCGGTAAAAATAAAAATAAAAATGATGATTCGTGATGCCACCTACGGTTCGGTAATGTTACCGGCGCTGCGGGTCAGACCTCCGGGGTGATGGTAGGGCAGCTGGATGGTTACGCTCCATGTTGGGAGTTGTAAGAGTTACGGGACAGTCTATGATGGGAGCAGGGTCAGGGGCCCCAATAGCAGTCACACACAGGGTTGTTGTTTCCGTACCTTTACTGATGGTGATGTTGCAGGTACAGTCCAGAGTACAGTCCGGGTGGTCTGGTAGCTGTTCAGGATCTCCACACCCGATGAGTTATGAGGCCTCCCTGTTGTGCTGTATTTGCTATGGTCCAAGGCTGCCTGAAGCTAGACCCTGACCCTCTCCTGCTGTCTTCACCTGTATGGCAGGAGGCGTGAACCCTGCTGCCGGGCACCGCTGTATAAGCTGCGGTCCCTGGGCTCTACACACGGCCTTGCCTTCAGGTGTTGCTGTGGCCAGGAGACTGAGATTTTCCCTGGCCCTCTGGTCTTTACTGCTTGGCTCACAGTCTTGAACAGTCAGGATCCCTCACAGTCTTGAACTCCAGTGTCAACGCTGTTCCTCTGGGGCAAACCGGTATGGCTCCTCTTCCCTGGCTGACTCACCTTGCCTCCGATCAACACTCTTGGGTCCCTCACACTTGTCAGTCTTCTTCACTTGCACAGGTCTAGCACGGCTCTGTTCACCATGATGTCTTCCTCAGTACTGCTTTGTACTGAACTGACCAACTCCGCCCCCAGGCCTGAATATATAGGGGACCTTGCCTGAAGTCAACAAGTAGAGCTCCCCCTTCATGTCTGGGGTGGAAGGTGTTGTGTGTGGGCTTACCTGATGTGGAAATTCTTACCTGCTCCAGGTGTTCCTGTGGCAACTGAACCCTGGGCTGCCACACTGCCATCATCTTTGTATACCCAGGGTGTCCAAAGATGGTGGCAGCCTGAGTAAGTACACATGCGCCCGCTGGGTATATGCATGTGCACGTACTGAGGTGCGTGACAAGAGGACATCTGAATGCCAGAAGTGTACAAGGCAATTACGTATGCAGATGCCTTGCTATTTTATATCGGATATGCAAATAGAATTGACAAGAGCTTGAATTTGGGGTCATTTCGGACCCCAGCAGGTAAACAAAATATAGTAAATATGTTTGGTTGAGGGATAATCTTCTCTACCTCTAGGTGTCACTATCCTATAAGGTGAGCTGTGACATATTAGGGTATATTCACGCACAATGTTTTTGCTGCGTTTTTGAGGATCCGTTTTTGAGTTGGAAAACTGAATCAACTTTTCAAAAAAATGCATCACCTGTTCACACACTGCCTTTTTGATCCGTTTTTACTGCGTTTTTGACTATTGCGTTTTTTTTAGCTCATAGAGAATGGAGTCAATGGCAAAAGGTGATCAGAAAAACACCACATTAATTGACGGCTCCAAAGATCAATGGAGATAATAAGCAAAAAACTCTATTAATGGAGTGATAGAAGTTCTCAATTGTGACTTATTGCAGCCTTGGTTTAAAGTTCTGTGTCCTTTCAGAATAAACTATAGTCTTTCTAGATTTCAGTAGGTGCCTGTTTTCATCCTTTTGATGAGATGATAGTAACTTATTATTAACATAAAACATATTTTTTCAGTTTTTCAGAGTTATGAGTTTAGAAAAGGTGGAGAAAGAAGTATATTTGTCTGATAAAATATATTAGAAAGATTATTATATTCATTTTAACTGCTGATTTATGTGAAAATTTATTTTGCCACCGATGTGCGTATGTGAGACGTGTCTGAGCAGGGGCGGACCGTGATCCCAGGGGGCCCTGGCTGGTGAGGAGCGGGGGGGTGCTGCTGGGGGTTGCCGGCGCGGTGTTTGCGGCGGCTCTCCTACCTGGTGAGCCGCGCCGGATGTTTCTAGCTGTTAGCTCGGCGCTCCTAGGAGCCGGAGAGGCAGAGGAGAGGTGGGGCGGGATCAGGCAAGGAAAGCAGGAAGCTTCCCTTGCCTGACCCTCCTCTCTTCTGACAACGGCTTATGGGGGTCGGCTGGGAGGCCCCCTGCAGGCTTGAAGGGGCCCCCTAGCCGGTCGGGGCCCTGGTGCAGCTGAACCAGCTGCACCACGGTAGTTCCGCCCCTGTGTCTGAGGGATGTGAGCATGGATCTCTGTAATAGATGGGTTACTCACTATCGTCTCCTTCCATGCCTGACCAGCTGCACTTTATGAATTCAGGAAGAATGATGCAGTGATTCAATTTTAACGTATTTAATTCACAGTATCTTGATATTATGAGGTTTGAGATGTCAGGGAAAGGAAGGGATGGATGAGAGATACTTTTATCCTCCATCTTCCATTTTGTAACAGGAGAATCCTCTCTTCAGTTCTGATGCACATACTGCCAAGATGGCACTGACGAGAAGAAAGGATGTGAGGAAATAAGATAGGAGACTTACAGAGAGAATATTACAATGTAATACATGGAAACGCATATTATAACAATGGCCAGCGGATGGCAGCAGAGTACAACAAACACTGTACACTATACTATCCATATAAATTAATTAATAAAAACTACATTAAACCTAAGTCCTTTTCTGAAGAGAATGCCAGCAGCACAACATTGATCATGTTACTTAGTGAGGAACTTAGTCAACCAATAGCACTAGTAGTAGTATTGTGCAAAGTTAGAAAAAAAGATATACTTTTTACCCCAGAAACAGCACATATCTTGTCTATCGTCTGTGTCTGGCATTGCAATTCATCATTTATGAAGTCAAAAAGCAAGAGGTTCAATACAAGACACAGTTCACTTACAAGGGTGGAGCTGTTGCTGAAAAAAGAATAGACTTTTTTTTTTAACTTTGGATTATCCCTAATTGGGCTGAGCAATATATAGGGCCGTCGGAGGCATTACTGAGATGCATAAGGTCTTGCAAAAATCTTTTATAAGAGTAACTGTACCTTACTTATAATACCTTAGTCTCCTTGCCAGAACCTAAACTCTGACTTACATCTTTATATTAACCCCTTAACTTTGCTGTCCTCTCTACCTAGACCCTAATCTTATCCAAAACTGTTAGTTTAAAGCTCATGGACTCCAATACAAAATCTATATAAGGCGCCCCAGTATTCGGTGTTATTTATGGTACCTCTCTACTTGATGGAAGGACCTTTGGGCTGTCTCAACCTGTCTAGCTTCCCTTGTCCAGCTTTTTGACACGCCCACTCCAGGGCTGGGGAAGACTCGGGAACTGGGCAGCAGTTGTTCTTCTTCACTTCTTGGTTCTCTTCATGGGGACAGACGGGGGCCGACTCCCGGTCCCGTGACCCTGGTGGTGTCATTTTAATAAACGGAAGTAGATGACAGGGGATGACTAGGGAAAAGGGGTATTTGTGACGCCACCTGCAGTATGCGGCCGCTGCTGCTTCAGGACCTCTGGGGATGGTGACCGGCAGCTTGGATTGTTCCGCTAACCCCAGGTGGAGTGCGGTCCCCAGGGCAGCGGGATGGAGGAGTCAGTTCATACCTTCGCACCTTCCTTAGGGTACATGTACCCTGAGGAAGGTGCGAGGGTTGCACTGAAACGCGTTGGTTTGTGTGGAGGAATAAAGAAGGAGATGGAGAAAGCAATGCTTTTCGAGTACATTTATTGAAGCAGCAGCGCCGACCGTTGACACCATTTCTGTTTTGAACTTCTGTTTTTCCCGCGGTTGCGATCCGGTGGAGGTTCTGCAGCAGCTGCCAGCTAAAGCGCTCAAGCCAGTTGTGGGTTTCACAACCTGAAAAGGTGAGTGGAACTCATTGTGACCATCGTGATTTGTGTGTCTCTTGTAATAAGGCACAATCTGCGCCTCTTGTGTCTCCTTTATTGTAAAGTTCGTACCTTTGCAGATGTTCATTGGGTCATCAGTACCCCAATGTCTCATGCGGCCTCTGCGGCCGGTGGTCGCCGCTAAAGAAAGTCTCACACACCACAGCTGGAGTTCTGTTACTTTTACTTTGTTGTTTCAGCATGGCCGCTGGGTACATCCCTTGCCAACCTTCAGTTCAGCGTTGTCTCCAGAACCGGGTTGGTGCAGTCGAGCCTTGGTTGGTGCCCTTTTCCTCTCTAGGTGTTTCTGTCTCTGGTGGTCTCCTCGCGCTAAAAGCTTGTCTCGCCACTTCTTTCATAGCGTCTCCGCAGCACAGAGCTTAAGAACCAATGACACGGATGCTGTTGCACCCTTCCCAGGCACTGCTCCCTAGTTCAGCCGCCTTCCGAAAGGTGTGTCGGGCATTCGGCCACAGCTCCCATTAGAAGCTTGGGGCCTACAGTTCAACAGTTCGGGCATGAAGCATCTGCACCTTGTTCAGCGCCGGGTCCCTGTGCCGTCCACCAGCCCCTTTGTTTTGCCAGATATGGGCGTACGGGGCTCTACGTCTCGTTCCGTACCCCAAGGGCTCCCTTCATCTTCTATACCTCTAAGTCTTTCCCTCCCGGGGCAAGCGTAGTCGTGCTCCAGCCCGCTGGAGTCGGCACCACACCGCCCCTACACTCCCGACTTCCATTCCACTCCGATGGTCTCTCTCCTTCCACTACTACCAACTGACTCCTACAGACTGACTAAACTTCCCTGTTCCCCTTTTGAGCCTGGGTCCTCCCTCAGGGTCCACCCACCTCCCGAGGCCTACGAGTTGTGTGTTTGTGTGTGTGTTTGGCTCAACTGCACCATCCCAGCATCTGGAGAGCAGAGGCACAACTCTCCCTAATTGCAGGTGTGCAGTACCTCTGGTGGCGGCCTACCCAGTGGGGCGCCACATTTTCCTAGTGTTAAATGCATTGCTTGTGCCCCTTTTTAAAAGCCACACATTTACCAACACCTCTTAGAAGCATAATTAGAAGAGTGATATAAAAAGAGTGAACATAAAAGTATACCGATTAGAGATAAGCAGATTGGTTCACACCACCTCGGTCTAGGTCAATTGTATAGAAGCTGTGCAAATTTCCTTACCTTTCAGGATAGGCCCATGATTTGCCGGGCTAGCAAAATGTCACATATGCAATGCGTAGATGAGGTCACGCGAGGCCAGCAAATCAAACATGGTGCAGGAGAACCCAAAAGCCCAGGAAATTTGTGCAGCTCCGGTTCACAGCCAGCCAGTATTGACCTGGGCCATGAATTGGTTTTACATCAAGCAATCTCCTCCTCTTTAAAGGGACTCTGTCACCAGGTTTTTGCCATCTAACTTGACAGCAGCATAATGTAGAGACAGAGACCCTGATTCCAGCAATGTGTGTAGTTTTGATAAAATCACTGTTTAAGCAGCTGGACATTATCATTATAGAGTAGTCCAGCATATTCATTTACTGCAAAATCTGAAGCAGAGAAAACAGTAGTTTCATCAAAATAACAGCAAGCAGCTCAGAAAGTGACATATCGCTGGAATCAGGGTCTCTATCTCTATATTATGCTGCTGTCAGATGGAATGGCAAAAACCTGGTGACGGTTTCCCTTTAACACCAATATGTATTTTTCACTCCTCGAATTGTCAATTGCAATTTTTTAAAAATTGACACCTTATTTAGTTAAAAATATAACTTTTACATATTTTCTTCTTTTTTTAGCCATTTACTACACAACGAGCCTTGGAGATCATGCACTGGAATGTTCTGAAGTTTATTACCATCACTTTAGGAGTCGTCGGCTCTCTGAATATATTTTGCTTGTTCTACCTTCACATAATAGGAAAAGAATCATCTGTATTTTATGGCCCAATTAACCTCCTTGTGGGACAATCTGGTCATTCAAGACAGTCTTCAGATCAGATACCCACGGGAATGTGGACATATATACCAGACGGCCACTTCGGAGACTTCATGTCCCAGTACGCTACCCTTTTATACCTGTCGAAGCTCAATGGCCACCAAGCGTACATGATGCCCAACATGCACGATAAGCTGTCGAGATATTTTAAGGTCAGGTTACCGGTCATTGACCAAGAGGTCGCAGATCGAATAAGCTGGAAATCAGAAAAACTCGATAACTGGACATCGGCAGAATACAGCAACATGATAGGAGAATATGTGAAATTGTTTGGCATTGTTTCTTCATGGACTTTCTACCATGACATGAGAGAAGAGATTCTCCAAGAATTTGCCTTTCATGATTTTATTAAAGATGAAGTCAACAGCTACCTTGCCAATAGTGTAGGAAGCCAAAAACATACATACGTCGGAGTTCATGTTCATAAGGGAGACTATATCCAAGTAACGCAACGTGAAGAGAAAGCGGTAGTTGACAAAAAGCGGTATTTACAAAAAGCTATGGGTTATTTTAGAAACAAGTATGAAAGCCCCGTTTTTGTGGTGACCAGTAATGATATGGACTGGTGTAAGAAGAACATCGACAATTTACAGGGAGATGTTCATTTTACCGGCAATAAAACATCACCTGAGCAAAACTTTGCACTTTTGGCTCATTGTAACCACACCATCATGACCATGGGGTCGTTTGGATTCTGGGCTGCTTATCTGGCAGGTGGGGAGACCATTTATCTAACTAAATTTACTGACTCTCCCCATAGGATATTCAAGTATGAAATGACCTACCTGCCCGTATGGATAGGCATTCCAGCCGACGTCTCGCCAATACCATCCAATGAAAGTATTTGACTGTCTCTCAGTAATGGAGGGAGGGGGTGGGTTGAAATGTCTACAGTATTTTTGAGGATTGTTACCGTTTTTGAAAATATCAATAAAGATAAGGATTTGTTGTTTTGTTTTTTACTTTGCTTCCATCAATCTATTAAATGTCAACTTGACGAACACCATTTTGACCGTTTTGGTCACGAATACACTGAAGAAAAATAGAAACAACACTTAAATTTTTCTCCCATTCTGCATGAGCTGAACTCCAAGATCTAAGACTTTTTCTATGCACAAAAGGCCGTTTTCTCTCAAATATTGTTCACAAATTTGTCAATCTTTGCATATGTACATAGGACTACACAGTACTTTGCAATAGATTTAGGCAAGTGTGAAAAAAATGCAGCACAGTAAGGCTATGTGAGCACATTGAGTATTTGGTGTAGAACTTTTCTGCTCCAAATTTGTAACTGTCAGTCGCATGGACCAGGTTACTCAGCAGCTGGGCCAAAGTTCAGTCCACAGTAGCCATACCCAGCAGCCGTGGTCCTAACCGCAGATAGAAAAAGGGTAGCAAAAACAAGAAGGAAAAATTAGTAAATACCCTAAACATAAGAAAAAGTAAATTGCTATAGTGGATAAAAATAATAAATAGGATACTTGGGACATTATTTTGATAAAGAGAAATGCGCAAGCCGTCTCACCGCGACAAGGTGACCCATTGGGACGGTCCCTACCTAGCAGTAAAAAACCTTACCATGTGTCCTGCGACGTGTACATGGCAAGGAGCGAGTAGGCCTGGGTCCCAACAGAGAACACCAGCAGTAGGAAGCTATAGACATTAAATAATATCCTGCTCATAAGGCAGGCCACACCTCAGATTGCAAGGACTGCCTGCAGGTGTGGCCTGCCTAATGAGCAGGACATTATTTAACCCCTTCACCACCCAGCTGTTTTGACCTTCCTGACCTGGCCATTTTTTTGTAATTCTGATCAGTGTCACTTTGAGGTTATACAGTTGTGGCCAAAAGTATTGACACCCCTGCAATTCTGTCAGATAATACTCAGTTTCTTCCTGAAAATGATCGCAATCACAAATTCTTTGGTATTATTATCTTCATTTAATTTGTCGTCAATGAAAAAACACAAAAAGAATTGTCCTAAAGCCAAATTGGATCTAATTCCACACCAAACATAAAAAAGGGGGTGGACAAAAGTATTGGCACTGTTAGAAAAATCATGTGATGCTTCTCTAATTTGTGTAAATAACAGCACCTGTAGCTTACCTGTGGCACCTAACAGGTGTTGGCAATAACTAAATCACACTTGCAGCCAGTTGACATGGATTAAAGTTGACTCAACCTCTGTCCTGTGTCCTTGTGTGTACCACATTGAGCATGGAGAAAAGAAAGAAGACCAAAGAACTGTCTGAAGACTTGAGAAACCAAATTGTGAGGAAGCATGAGCAATCTCAAGGCTACAAGTCCATCTCCAAAGACCTGAATGTTCCTGTGTCTACCGTGCGCAGTGTCATCAAGACGTTTAAAGCCCATGGCACTGTGGCTAACCTCCCTAGATGTGGACGGAAAAGAAAAATTGACGAGAGATTTCAACGTAAGATTGTGCGGATGGTGGATAAAGAACCTCGACTAACATCTAAACAAGTTCAAGCTGCCCTGCAGTCCGAGGGTACCGCAGTGTCAACCCGTACTATCCTTCGGCGTCTGAATGAAAAGTGACTGTATGGTAGGATACCCAGGAAGACCCCACTTCTTACCCCGAGACATAAAAAAGCCAGGCTGGAGTTTGCCAAAACTTACCTGAGAAAGCCTAAAACGTTTTGGAAGAATGTTCTCTGGTCAGATGAGACAAAAGTAGAGCTTTTTGGGCAAAGGAATCAACATAGAGTTTACAGGTGAAAAAAAGAGGCATTCAAAGAAAAGAACACGGTCCCTACAGTCAAACATGGCGGAGGTTCCCTGATGTTTTGGGGTTGCTTTGCTGCCTCTGGCACTGGACTGCTTGACCGTGTGCATGGCATTATAAAGTCTGAAGACTACCAACAAATTTTGCAGCATAATGTAGGGCTAAGTGTGAGAAAGCTGGGTCTCCCTCAGAGGTCATGGGTTTTCCAGCAGGACAATGACCCAAAAAACACTTCAAAAAGCACTAGAAAATGGTTTGAGAGAAAGCACTGGAGACTTCTAAGGTGGCAAGCAATGAGTCCACACCTGAATCCCATAGAACACCTGTGGAGAGATCTAACAATGGCAGTTTGGAGAAGGCACCCTTCAAATATCAGGGACCTGGAGCAGTTTGCCAAAGAAGAATGGTCTAAAATTCCAGCAGAGCATTGTAAGAAACTCATTGATGGTTACCAGAAGCGGTTGATCGCAGTTATTTTGGCTAAAGGTTGTGCAACCAAGTATTAGGCTGAGGGTGCCAATACTTTTGTCTGACCCATTTTTGGAGTTTTGTGTGAAATGATCAATGTTTTGCTTTTTGCTTCATTCTCTTTTGTGTTTTTTCATTGAAGACAAATTAAATGAAGATAATAATACCAAAGAATTTGTGATTGCAATCATTTTCAGGAAGAAACTGAGTATTATCTGACAGAATTGCAGGGGTGTCAATACTTTCGGCCACAACTGTAACTCTGGAATGCTTCAACGGATCCTGGTGATTCTGAGAATGTTTTCTCATGACATATTGGACTTCATGATAGTTAAATTAGGATGATAAGTTTCGCGTTTCTTTTTGAAAAAAAAACTAAATTTGGCAAACATTTTGAAATTTCACAATTTTCAAACTTTTCAATTTTATACTGTTAAACCAGAGAGTTAAATCACACAATATAGTTAATAAATAACATGTCCCACATGTCTACTTTACATCAGATGGAGCTGAAGCTACTGGAGATATTATAGGAACATTACAGCAGATGGAGCTGAAGTTACTGGAGACGTTAGAGGAACATTACAGCAGATGGTGCTGAAGTTACTGGAGACATTAGAGGAACATTACAACAGATGGTGCTGAAGTTACTGGAGACGTTAGAGGAACATTACAACAGATGGTGCTGAAGTTACTGGAGACGTTAGAGGAACATTACAGCAGATGGAGCTGAAGTTACTGGAGATGTTAGAGGAACATTACAGCAGATGGAGCTGAAGTTACTGGAGATGTTAGAGGAACATTACAGCAGATGGTGCTGAAGTTACTGGAGACGTTAGAGGAACATTACAGCAGATGGAGCTGAAGTTACTGGAGATGTTAGAGGAACATTACAGAGGATGGAGCTGAAGTTACTGGAGATGTTAGAGGAACATTACAGCAGATGGAGCTGAAGTTACTGGAGATGTTAGAGGAACATTACAGCAGATGGTGCTGAAGTTACTGAAGACGTTAGAGGAACATTACAGCAGATGGTGCTGAAGTTACTGGAGATGTTAGAGGAACATTACAGCAGATGGTGCTGAAGTTACTGGAGATGTTAGAGGAACATTACAGAAGATGGTGCTGAAGTTACTGGAGACGTTAGAGGAACATTACAGCAGATGGAGCTGAAGCTACTGGAGATGTTAGAGGAACATTACAGCAGATGGAGCTGAAGTTACTGGAGATGTTAGAGGAACATTACAGCAGATGGAGCTGAAGTTACTGGAGATGTTAGAGGAACATTACAGCAGATGGTGCTGAAGTTACTGGAGATGTTAGAGGAACATTACAGCAGATGGAGCTGAAGTTACTGGAGATGTTAGAGGAACATTACAGCAGATGGTGCTGAAGTTACTGGAGATGTTAGAGGAACATTACAGCAGATGGAGCTGAAGTTACTGGAGATGTTAGAGGAACATTACAGCAGATGGAGCTGAAGTTACTGGAGATGTTAGAGGAACATTACAGCAGATGGCGCTGAAGTTACTGGAGATGTTAGAGGAACATTACAGAGGATGGAGCTGAAGTTACTGGAGATGTTAGAGGAACATTACAGCAGATGGTGCTGAAGTTACTGAAGACATTAGAGGAACATTACAGCAGATGGAGCTGAAGATACTGGAGATGTTAGAGGAACATTACAGAGGATGGAGCTGAAGTTAATGGAGACATTAGAGGAACATTACAGCAGATGGCGCTGAAGTTACTGGAGATGTTAGAGGAACATTACAGCAGATGGCGCTGAAGTTACTGGAGATGTTAGAGGAACATTACAGCAGATGGTGCTGAAGTTACTGGAGACATTAGAGGAACATTACAGCAGATGGTGCTGAAGTTACTGGAGACATTAGGGGAACATTACAACAGATGGTGCTGAAGTTACTGGAGATGTTAGAGGAACATTACAGCAGATGGTGCTGAAGTTACTGGAGATGTTAGAGGAACATTACAGCAGATGGAGCTGAAGTTACTGGAGATGTTAGAGGAACATTACAGCAGATGGAGCTGAAGTTACTGGAGATGTTAGAGGAACATTACAGCAGATGGCGCTGAAGTTACTGGATATGTTAGAGGAACATTACAGCAGATGGCGCTGAAGTTACTGGAGATGTTAGAGGAACATTACAGAGGATGGAGCTGAAGTTACTGGAGACGTTAGAGGAACATTACAGCAGATGGTGCTGAAGTTACTGAAGACATTAGAGGAACATTACAGCAGATGGAGCTGAAGATACTGGAGATGTTAGAGGAACATTACAGCAGATGGAGCTGAAGATACTGGAGATGTTAGAGGAACATTACAGAGGATGGAGCTGAAGTTAATGGAGACATTAGAGGAACATTTCAGCAGATGGAGCTGAAGTTACTGGAGATGTTAGAGGAACATTACAGCAGATGGCGCTGAAGTTACTGGAGATGTTAGAGGAACATTACAGCAGATGGTGCTGAAGTTACTGGAGACATTAGAGGAACATTACAGCAGATGGTGCTGAAGTTACTGGAGACATTAGGGGAACATTACAACAGATGGTGCTGAAGTTACTGGAGACGTTAGAGGAACATTACAGCAGACGGTGCTGAAGTTACTGGAGATGTTAGAGGAACATTACAGCAGATGGAGCTGAAGTTACTGGAGATGTTAGAGGAACATTACAGCAGATGGAGCTGAAGTTACTGGAGATGTTAGAGGAACATTACAGCAGATGGTGCTGAAGTTACTGGAGACGTTAGAGGAACATTACAACAGATGGTGCTGAAGTTACTGGAGACGTTAGAGGAACATTACAGCAGATGGTGCTGAAGTTACTGGAGATGTTAGAGGAACATTACAGCAGATGGTGCTGAAGTTACTGGAGATGTTAGAGGAACATTACAGCAGATGGAGCTGAAGTTACTGGAGATGTTAGAGGAACATTACAGCAGATGGAGCTGAAGTTACTGGAGATGTTAGAGGAACATTACAGCAGATGGTGCTGAAGTTACTGGAGATGTTAGAGGAACATTACAGCAGATGGAGCTGAAGTTACTGGAGATGTTAGAGGAACATTACAGCAGATGGAGCTGAAGTTACTGGAGATGTTAGAGGAACATTACAGCAGATGGTGCTGAAGTTACTGGAGACATTAGAGGAACATTACAGCAGATGGAGCTGAAGTTACTGGAGACATTAGGGGAACATTACAACAGATGGTGCTGAAGTTACTGGAGACGTTAGAGGAACATTACAGCAGATGGTGCTGAAGTTACTGGAGATGTTAGAGGAACATTACAGCAGATGGTGCTGAAGTTACTGGAGATGTTAGAGGAACATTACAGCAGATGGTGCTGAAGTTACTGGAGACATTAGAGGAACATTACAACAGATGGTGCTGAAGTTACTGGAGACGTTAGAGGAACATTACAGCAGATGGTGCTGAAGTTACTGGAGATGTTAGAGGAACATTACAGCAGATGGTGCTGAAGTTACTGGAGATGTTAGAGGAACATTACAGCAGATGGTGCTGAAGTTACTGGAGATGTTAGAGGAACATTACAGCAGATGGAGCTGAAGTTACTGGAGATGTTAGAGGAACATTACATCATATGGTGCTGAAGTTACTGGAGATGTTAGAGGAACATTACAGCAGATGGTGCTGAAGTTACTGGAGATGTTAGAGGAACATTACAGCAGATGGTGCTGACGTTACTGGAGACATTAGAGGAACATTACAGCAGATGGTGCTGACGTTACTGGAGACTAGTGGTGAGCCACCACCTCAATGTTCGAATTCGGTTTGATTCGTCGAATTAGTGATTTGTTCTTCCAATGTTCGTTGAACACTGTGAACCCCAATGAAATCAATGGCAGGCTACAGCAAACACATAGAAAACACCTTTAAATGTCTCCAAAAGCTGCCAAACTACTCAGAATGGACAACAAACACCAGAAAAAGGGACAACAATCCAAACACAGTACAAATAGTCAGAGGTAAAGTGGCATTAGTATTCTACATTAAGTAAATAGAGGTGGAAGAGTAAAAGGAGGATGAGACACGAGTATGGGCATGTCACACCGTTCTTAAATCATGTAAAACACAGCAAGGGGACTCCAACAAGAATCCTCACTCTTCACAAAGGGTCACACCTACAGCAAAATGGCATCAATTGTCCCAGACCAAAAATTGCTGAATGGCCCAGCCTGCATGCATGGCACAAGGTCTGCAACAGGTCCTGGCCTAGCATTTCAAGGTTAAACATTGCTCAGCAACTATATGTTTTGTGGAGTATTACTGTAAAAACTAGAAAGGTAGGTAAGTACCTGTTTAGGCCTAGTAGCCCGGATAAACTCAAAGCTCATGCAATCACACCTCATCAATGTTATGCCCTACACACACAGGTGGGACCACCATCAGTTTTATGGATTATTACAGGAAATAATAGGGAGGTCAGAGACCTGTTTGGGCCTAGTAGACCGGATAAACTCAAAGCTCGTGCAAGCGCTCCCATCAAAGTTATGCCCCGCCACACACAGTGTGACCACTATGTTTCGTGGAGTACTACAAGAAAGAAGAGAGGTAGGTAAGTGACCTGTTTGGGTTTAGTGGGCCAGATAAATTCAAAGCTCATGCAAACGTTCCCATCAATGATATACTCCTCCACACATGGTGGGACCACTATCAGTTTCGTGGATTACTACAGGAAATAAGAGACGTAGGTAAGTGACCTGTTTGGGTCTACTGGCCAGATAAATTCAAAGCTCATGCAAGTGTTCACATTAATGATATGAACCGCTACACACAGGTAAGACCACCATTAGTTTTGTGGAATACTACAGAAAATAATGGAGAGGTAGGTCAGAGACCTGTTTGGGCCTAGAGGGCCACATAAATTCAAAGCTTGTGCAAGCGCTCCCATCAATGATATATCCTGCCACACACCGGTGGGACCACCATCAGTTTTGTGGAGTACTACTGGAAATAATAGGTAGGTCAGAGACCTGTTTGGGCCTAGTAGGCTGGATAAAGTCAAAGCTTATGCAAGCATTCCCATCAATGATATGCCCCGCCACGCACAGGTGGGACCACTATTAGTTTTGAGAAGTACTACATGAATTAATGGATAGGTAGGTTAGAGACCTGTTTGGGCCTAGAGTGCCACATAAGTTCAAAGCTTCTGCAAGCATTCCCATCAATGATGTGGCCCGCCACACACAGGTGCGACCGCCATTATTTTTGTGGCGTACTACAGGAAACAATGTAGAGGTAGGTCAGAGACCTGTTTGGGCCTAGAGGGCCACATAAGTTCAAAGCTCTTGCATTCCCATCAATGATATGCCCCACCACACACAGGTGGGACCACCATTAGTTTTGTGAAGTACTACATGAATTAATGGAGAGGTAGGTCAGAGACCTGTTTTGGGCCTATAGGGCCACATAAAGTCAAAGATTTTACAAGTGTTCCAATCAATGATATGCCCCGCTATACACAGGTGGGACCACCATTAGTTTTTGTGGAGAACTACATGAATTAATGGAGAGGTAGGTCAGAGACCTGTTTGGGCCTAGAGGGCCACATGAAGTCAAAGCTCATACAAGCGTTCCCATCAATGATATAGCCCGTCACACACAGGTGGGGCCACCATTAGATTTGTGGAGTACTACAGGGAATAATGGAGAGGTAGGTAAGAGACCTATTTGGGCCCAGTAGGCCGGATAAAGTCAAAGCTCGTACAAGCGTTCCCATCAATGATATGCCCCGCCACACACAGGTGGGACCACTATCAGTTTCGTGGATTACTACAGGAAATAAGAGAGGTAGGTAAGTGACTTGATTAGGCCTAGTGGACAGGGGAGATTGACCACACAATGCTTTTAAGCACCCAAAAATGGTGGATGTGAATACAGCTAATTTGTTCGTCACTGGTTCTATGGACAAAAAGGTTGAACATTTAGAAACATGGGCAGGAGTGTCAAGGATAGGTATTGAGCTCAGAGGGCCCTACTCAAGTCAAGCAACAAACAGCAAGGAGACCCCAACAACAGTCTCCATTTTTTTTTAAAATTAGGAAGAGCCACCACTTAAGTGGCATCAATTGCCCCAGAGTAGAAATATGGAGATGTGGAGCTTAATGCAGCACATTGTGAAGTACACAACCGTTCAGTCTCTCCTGAAGACACATGACAATCGACGAGGGATTCTCCGGTCGTTAAATTCTTGTGTTACCAACACATTAAACTCTTTATAAATAACACACGGACACTGCTTGCGACTTGGTTAAAACTTGGCCACAGCAGCCCCTTTATTACCAATTATTTACATACTAACCCAGGGACACCGCACCCTGGTATCCCAACATTAAACATAGGTAGCACAGTAATAATATAGTACGTAATACAAATACGTAACCCTGGATAAGCCTGGTCCAGAAGCCACCTCCCACAATGAAACATTATCCCCGGCCGCAACACACCGACCCGAGGGATTGTCCCTGGCCGCAACACACCGACCCCAGGGACGAGGTATTAATTACCGAGAATTAATACCCCTAAGTTGCAGAACCCCGTGCCTGCCAGTTATCTGAGCAATCGTAGAAAAGAATTGACAAATGAAATAGCAGCACACCACCACATTTAGAATATAGAAATCATAAAGTTTTTATTTAGAACGGAACGACAAAAAGTTAAAAGCAGTTAAAACACATATACGGACCACTGTCCACAAGGAAAAGGGGTCCCTGTAATTCTCATATATATCACAAACCAGTGTACCGTAAATGCAAACAGTAGATGCAACAATGACCAAAAAATGCAAACAATTGTAAATGCAATTGTAGTTGTTATATAAACAGTCCCCTATGTATCAGGACTAATCAAACATAACATCCATAAAACTATGGAAATTGCATTATTATGGATACATAACAGCCTGGTAAAAGTATCCCCTGAGCAAGGCACCATCAACCTGAATCATATGTGGGTCACACAAAGGAGCAACAGCTGGGTGTATAATAACCCCCAGGCGGGACCGGCCCATAAGTCTGCTGTATATAAAGATCATGAGTAAAGAGATCCAAAGGAATGAAGCTGAATCTCACCAGTAAGCCGTCCTTCCACTGTGTGCCCGCAGATTGTAAATCATGAGTCACCTCTGGCCCCCATGTGTGTGGCCAGAGCGGGATAGAGAGGTACGCCGTCAGGGGTCGTGGTGTGTGGGAGACAGGGAGCCCGGGTCCCACGCGTATCGCCGCTATGGAGCGGCTTCGTCAGGGAGGCGTGGTTTACATCCGGCGTTCCGCCCTTATATATCATTACCAATCAAGCGGCTGTGTCGGCCGCATTGTGTGTAGCCATGGCAACTCAGGAAGCCGGAAGTGACGTTCCGGGAGTACTCTGAGCCATGTATTACGCTTCCAAAGATGTGTACCTGGTAATCTAAAAAAATGATGAAAAAGGGAGAGAAGCTGTGAGAAATCACAAAGGAAATCATGCAAATGAGACATAATGTGGACTCAAATAAGGAAACTCCGGTAAATCCAGAGTTTCCAGTGACATTATGATACTCAATCATACATGTAAAATGTATTAGTTGTAACGCTCGGCATATTAGATGTAGAGGCCATAACCAAAAAATATATATAAAGAAATCCATGAATATGTTGTTAATCATATATGCATAATTCTATCAAAGAACACAAATATGTAGATCATTTCATTATATGTATCAATTAAAAATATAGGTAATCTATGATGTAGGCATGGTTTATCACCCCAAAAGGACCTGTAAAAAAGAGGGTACTTATCCGGGTGCGTGTATGGGGACTCAAATTTGAAAAAAATCCCGTTTGTTTGAGCCATGATGGGTCAGTTCTGACCCGGCGTACCCTAAGGACGAACGTCCTCACGGTACGTCAAACCGGTATGACTCGATATTCACTTCTCCATCAAAAATGTGGTTATGCATATACCACAAGTTTAATAAATTGCCTATGAGAAAAAATTTGTTGTAAATGATCATGATCCAACAAAATATAATATACAACATATTTGGTGTATTTACCAACTACAAAGCAGGACATACCTCGCATGTATGCCTGATTATCATACCTGGAGCGCATACATGTCTATGGGTAGGGTGGGATGATGCCGAGAACCCCTCCTTATATATCCTAAAGATCTATATCTTGAATGAGAACTCTCATTCAAGCAAGGATAGAAGGGTTTTGACAAATATGGTTATTTGGATTATGCATAAAAGATGTCGGGTGCAACCCTTGACATGTTGTGTAAAGGACCAATACCAACACACATAAACAAGGGCTGAGATTCCTAAGGAAAGGGAGTGGGAGGGGGGGGGGGGAAAAAAAAGGGGGGGGGGGGAGGGGAAGGAGGGGAGGTTTTTGTGGGGGTTTTTTTGGAAACAAAAAGAAAATATAATATGATGCTTCAAATCAAAGTCCAGTCCGGTGTTATTCTCCTCTTGAATAAAAGGTGCTCCAGTGCCAGGATGGTATTGTAGGTCATAAGAACGGGAAGTGTGGGGATGATGGAATTCTCTTTAAGAAGTCCGTCAAAGAATCCGTGTGTAGAGACGATGATCATCCAATCCAAGGTCTGGAAATAGAGAAAGAGTAAAGGGAGATTTGGAGGAAGAGATGGGGAGAAAAGAAAACCAAATGTTTGTAGTTATGATGAAAACAACGGCATATAGGGGAAAACCACAGGAGTAACCTTGTTATCATGTCCCCAAAAAGCCGGAAAATAGAAGTTCCTCATTGATTCCTGAGGGAGAAGTCGAGTTAAGATGGTAAATCCATCTCGACTCCAATCTCAAAAGAGGTTTCTTCTTGTCCCCTCCCCTGATGTTGTCTGTGAGTCTCTCCAGCCCAACCACTTTAGTCCCCGATAGTCGACCTTGATGTTTAGTCAGATAGTGGGAAGCCACAGAGGTTAAAGTGATACCCTTCTCAAAATGGTCAGCAGCTAACTGAATCGTTGATATATGTTTTTGTATACGTTTTCGTAGCTCCTGTCCAGTCATCCCGACATATAGTTTATTGCATGGACAAATAATTGCATAAACAACGAATCTTGTTTTGCAATTAATGTAATGTTTCAATTGATGTCTTTTGTTGTCCCCCGGATTCAAAAAACTATCTCTAGTCGGGTTCATGAGAGGGCATACACTGCAAGAGCCACAGGGAAAAGATCCTTTTAATCTTATTCCACGTCCTAAACTTTGGGTTGGTCTCCTGAAGTGGCTTCGTACTAATGTGTCCCTCAAGGTCGGGGCCCGTCTTGCTGTAATCTTTGGTCTATTTCCAATATCCAAACCTATCTTAGGATCCATGGACAAAATGTCCCAATGGCTTTGTAGAATATTACTGACCTTATTCCATTGGTTATGGTAGTCCATAATGATCCTCGGTGTATTATCAACGGGTTTAATCCGATGTTTTAATAGAGCCTCCTGTGTGCTTGATTTGGCCCTCCTGTAGGCATCGGAGATGACGCGTTTTGGATAGTCACGGGCCGAGAACCGTTCAGTTAGAGCTCGCGATTGGATCTTGAAATCATCGTCATCTGCACAGTTACGTCGGACTCTTAAGAATTGACCAATCGGTACACTTCTCCGTACGTGATTAGGATGGAAACTCGTATAGTGCAGGAGGCTATTTGTCGCCGTGGGTTTTCTATATAGATCTGTGTATAGTCGTTCGTCTTTGACTACAATCTTCAGGTCCAGAAAAATGGCTTCTATAGGAGATGAGGTAAAAGTTAAAAAGATGTTCAACGAGTTGGAGTTTAGATCTTCTAAAAATGATCTACATGATGCATCATCCCCACTCCAAAGAAACACCACATCGTCGATGTATCTATACCATCCTTGGACGAATGTTTTATAGGCTGATTTTTGATAAACAATCTGCTCCTCCCACCAACCTAAGAATAAGTTTGCAAAAGCTGGCGCGCATTTGGCCCCCATAGCTACTCCGGAGATCTGTTTAAAATAACTCCTATCAAATGTGAAGTAGCTGTGGGACAATAAAAAGCCAAGCAGGTCTAAAAGAAAGGAGTCATGAAGCCTATCACTATTGCTTTGTTTGTCCAAGAAATAAGTAACCGCTTCTAGTCCATGGTTGTGTGCGATGTTGGTGTAAAGCGATTCAACATCGCATGTCACTATCAAGTTACCTGTTGGTATTCGGAGTGTGTGTGTTTTCTTGATGAAATCCGTGGAGTCGCGGATATATGAAGTCAGTTCCTGTGCCATCGGTTGAAGATAATAGTCTATATAGGATCCCGCCTTCTCACAGATACTCCCGATACAAGAGACGATCGGTCTCCCCGGTGGTTTACTGAGACTTTTATGGACCTTTGGGAGAAAATACAAAGTAGGGGTAACGGGTTCCAATATCCACATGAAATCTTTTTCTTTTTTAGTGATCGCCCCACTCCTGAATCCTGCATCCAATAATTCTGAAAAAAGTCTTTGAAAATAAGGTGTTGGGTCTGAGGGCAACTTGGTGTAAAATTTATCATTCCCCAATTGCCTTTTGGCCTCCTCAACATACATTTCCCAAGGCCAGATAACTACATTGCCACCCTTATCTGCCTCCTTGATTATGATAGTGGTGTCATTTTTCAAATCAAGGAGTGCCTTTCTTTCCTTGCTGCTGAGGTTGCCACCCCAACCGTGTTGATCCGGTAATAATGTGATGTCTTTTTTTACCAAGTCGAAAAAAGTTTGGACCGCAGGAAACAAAGATAAAGGGGGTGCAGTGGAGGACTTATTCCTCAAAGGGCAAGGACGCCTACCTGTGCCGGGGATGTCTTCCTCCAGTAAGTCCAACATGTCTTGTAGTGTTCTTTCTTCCATGAATGCAGGATTCTCCAACAGCGCGGGATTCCTGTGGATGGCGGAGAGAACAAGTTTGCGACAGAAAAGGTAAATATCCTTTATGATTGAAAATTTATCCGGTTTGTGTTCTGGAGAAAATGTCAGTCCCTTTTGTAGAACTGACACTTCATCCTGTGTGAGAATACGATTGGATAAATTTATGATCTGTAAAATACCTGTCTGTGCAGCTTGTGGTGATCCCTCCTGATGCTCCTTGTTGATCATATCCATTAGTATCGTGGGTATCGCCCTCGCGGTTTCCCCTCGGACGTTTGGGTTGTACTGGTCTTATATCCTCCACGGGCCCTCCGGCCGCCCCGCCTGGTTCTTCCTCGGTGTCGCTTTCTCGTTGTCCTAAAAAATCACTGTCGCTTGATGGTTCCGTATCAGTGTTGTTGGTAGGAGCGGGTTTAGGTGTGTTCTTGGGGTTGGGATTTGGGGTGGGTTTTGGTGTTGGTTTTGGTACTGGTTTCGGACCACGCGGATATCTTCCGTTACCCCTGTGTCTCCATCTGAAAGCCTCATTAGTTGTAAAGTCAGTTTTGTCTCTCTGGAACTTCTTCCGCTTCCCTTCAATTATTTCTTTCTCATACTTGTCAATGCTGATTTTCATACGTGTCAAAAACGGTTCAACCAAACTGTCATGATCATAGTCCAAGAGTTTCTCTTCTAAGGTCGTGATCTTTGATTTAGTGGTTGCCAGAAGAGTCCTGTCATGATCAATGAGCATATTAATTATTATGCGAGAACATTGCATTAGGCCTTGTTCCCATGATTTTTTGAAACCATCACTGGGTTCCCAGGCAGGAAAAATTTGGACTCTTAGGCCTCTTGGTACTATGGACAATTTGAGATACTCCTCTAAGCATCTAATATTCCACCAAACCCGTGTGGCTAATTTGTGACAACTTTCAATTTCTCTGGTTAATGTAGAAAAATCATTATTTCCAGGATCACCAGTATCACCTTGTGCTCCAAAGATCTTATTTGACTCGAGCTGCCAGGTCAACTCCCTGGTTTCCCATGTAGAAGTCATGGTCACACCAATGAATAAATATCTGAATAAAAAAGTAACAACAAGTCATAAGTGTGCACACCTGAGAATCGTGGTCAACCCACGTGTGTTCATACCAAAACCAAAAGTAAGGTGCACCACTAAAGATATAATGTCCCAATAAGGGTTGGGGGTGCTGCTTTGTCAACAATTAGGCACAGCAATCGTAGAAAAGAATTGACAAATGAAATAGCAGCACACCACCACATTTAGAATATAGAAATCATAAAGTTTTTATTTAGAACGGAACGACAAAAAGTTAAAAGCAGTTAAAACACATATACGGACCACTGTCCACAAGGAAAAGGGGTCCCTGTAATTCTCATATATATCACAAACCAGTGTACCGTAAATGCAAACAGTAGATGCAACAATGACCAAAAAATGCAAACAATTGTAAATGCAATTGTAGTTGTTATATAAACAGTCCCCTATGTATCAGGACTAATCAAACATAACATCCATAAAACTATGGAAATTGCATTATTATGGATACATAACAGCCTGGTAAAAGTATCCCCTGAGCAAGGCACCATCAACCTGAATCATATGTGGGTCACACAAAGGAGCAACAGCTGGGTGTATAATAACCCCCAGGCGGGACCGGCCCATAAGTCTGCTGTATATAAAGATCATGAGTAAAGAGATCCAAAGGAATGAAGCTGAATCTCACCAGTAAGCCGTCCTTCCACTGTGTGCCCGCAGATTGTAAATCATGAGTCACCTCTGGCCCCCATGTGTGTGGCCAGAGCGGGATAGAGAGGTACGCCGTCAGGGGTCGTGGTGTGTGGGAGACAGGGAGCCCGGGTCCCACGCGTATCGCCGCTATGGAGCGGCTTCGTCAGGGAGGCGTGGTTTACATCCGGCGTTCCGCCCTTATATATCATTACCAATCAAGCGGCTGTGTCGGCCGCATTGTGTGTAGCCATGGCAACTCAGGAAAGCCGGAAGTGACGTTCCGGGAGTACTCTGAGCCATGTATTACGCTTCCAAAGATGTGTACCTGGTAATCTAAAAAAATGATGAAAAAGGGAGAGAAGCTGTGAGAAATCACAAAGGAAATCATGCAAATGAGACATAATGTGGACTCAAATAAGGAAACTCCGGTAAATCCAGAGTTTCCAGTGAAGCCACTATACCTTACTAGTGGCTCACCTCCCGTATACCATGATCCATTAAGCCACAAGAGGTATTAATTACCAAGAACTAATACCCCTACCTTGCAGGACCCGTGCCTGCAAATTACCTGTAACCGTAGCCACTATACCGTACTAGTGGCTCCCCTCCCAACTACGATTATCCATTAAACCGCCTCTGGGCCAGACCTACCCCCGCCACAGGACTGGCCACGTGACACCTTACGTGGACTGGACCCACCACCACCAACGCTTGCTCGGTACTTTCATGCAAGCCCGACATCCACCAGTCTGTTTGAAATAAATTAACACTATCCAACCTCCAATATTGCAGAGCCAATCACTCCACCTCCCGGTGTCTCACCATGACACCCCATTACTGGAGACAAGACAGACACCACCCACTTGACTTTAACTTTAGCCTTGTTCAACATTTTTTGTTTATTATTTTATTTTTACAAATCCGGAATACCACCTTGACAAACAGGCCATACTATCCAACCACATCACAAACCAACCCAGGTATGAATACTTCCATCGTACCAAATTGCACCTAAAATCCCGCGTCAACTCCTGGGATGAACAAACCCAAGATCATTCCCCTCATGCACTCATGCAACCCGACTCATTATAGGGTTGATCCACCCTACCACAATACTCAAGACCCTGCCCTAAGGCTCTACCCCTCCTAAAAACCACTTGAGCATCGAAGCCACGTCCTGCCCCAACTGACAGTCACATGTTCAAACATCGCCTTGCCCTGCCCCCAAAGGACACAAGCAACGACCCAGTATACATGCCCAATTATTACCCATAGTAATCAAAACCGAGTTATAACTTCATAAGAATAAACACAACACATATAAGCAATATGTTACCTACGACCCTTTTTCCCCGTGCCAGGCCATTTCCCCCCCAGCCGTGTTACCTACCAAAGAGGCCGCACATTTAGCTGAAACCAGGCTGATTCGCAATTTCAGAACCATTGAGCCACCTAAATGTTCAATCCCAACCGTGGCACCTCTGTGTTAGCGCCAATCCTGACTGAAAGCAACCATCCTCACTCACCTTCCTCAAACATTGCCTTAAAATAACCACAAACTGGCACGGTGATAGACACAAATTATCTCCCTGCCTGTAACACTGGGAGCCAAGTTAACCCACACTTACCTCCCCTGACAATTAACAGTGGAAACCAGGAATAACCAAAGTCCTGGGAGACCATACACCACGAATAGTCTCCCTCCTGAACTCAATCCATCTCTGACTCTTTATCAGCAACATTCCACTCTATCTGGCATTATTACCACATCCCCAGAGCAGAACACCTCCCCAAAAATCCCCTGGTCAAATCCTGCACCCTAAGCAGCTTGAACCAAAATGCAATTGTAGCAACCTTCTGCAACACCATTGAGGCTGGTTTATAAGTTACAAATTCATTCCCCCAACAAATGATAATACCAAAGAACCCAACAACCTCCACAGTAACCCCCATTCCATTCCAGAAGCCTGCCCATTCCTGCCACCTTGCTGGAACGGCACCCTGTAGCCTCAATCACCAATCTCGGCAATAAACCCTTAACCCCATTGTTATCACTTTCCCTTAATCATCCAGGCCCTGCATATCCACTTCATGCACGCCAGGGGTCAACTCCCAATTTACGAGACTGAAAGCGATACAATGAAGTGGCCCCCCCATTTAATACTCCTGGTACGTACTTTGCAACCTCCCAATGCTCCATGAGAAACACAACCGAAGTAACAGACATAGAGACCCTACTAGCCATGTTTAAACAACACATTAAAGCGGAGATCACCGGCAGCTAGACACACTGAAAACAAACCCTCTGACCTAGGAAGTTAAGAATTCCAGTTCCCACAATACCGCAGCTAACCGGCAAATTCTCCAATACATCAAACTCTGCACCTTTTTTTTTTTTTTTGCCACACATCTCAACCATGATATTCCATAGAAAAAACACCCCACACAACCAAAACTCTCCCCTTTGACCCCAAATTCAACAAATGTGCCTGGCATTTCGCCCACCATACCAACTGCTAGGGACCTAGCAGACAGCCCATGAACATAATCCTAGAAGTAAATTAAGTGCACCCAACAAAACCGCCCACTTTAACCCACATTTTTTATTTTGAAATGCAAACCGTCACAGAGCCCAAAAAAGGATGAACCTGCCGTCCCAACAGAAATGATCATCCATATAATATACTGAGCAATACCAAACACATCTCACACTGCCCATGCAGCAAGACTGAACACATCAAATTATGAACAATAAACCTAACAGCCCAGCAGTAAACAGTCAATGTATTATTCTCCGCCCAACAAATGCTGACTCTCCGTGTGCCCTGATAGCAATCAAAAAGCCATCTTCATGTCCAATATTTTACCATCCAGGCCCCCAAGTACAATTACACACACTAACTCCAATACCCCATCCACAGGTACATAATAACCGTCTTGCCAGTTCCAGCGCGATCCCCATCCTTACTGACGCCCCCAGTAGGGCACGACAACTGAATATGCCTAAACCTGCACGATTTTCATCAGGCACTATTCCCGACGGGGATATCCTCAATTCTACCCTTGGCAGCCCACTAAACAGACCTGCCCTTAGACCCATTTCCACCTCCGCTAAACTTGCCATCCGCCTCCTCTGAATGCTCAATTATCCAGTTTAAACTACAGGATAAAACAACGCCACCCCCCGACTCATGTGGTGTCCTAAAAACAAACCAAAACAAAACTAACTGTAAAACACTTCGCAGCTTTAGCGTCCCCATACCTGTGTGAAACAGCACTATAACCCTCACCATGGTACTTTCCTGTCCTCTCCACCTTCTGCGCTGTTCAATCCAAGCGCCCCCCCCCAGACCCTCATATGAAAGAGGTCGAGCTGGGGAAGTAATTACCACATCCACAAGGAAACGTCCTTTTAAACCTAAAGCAGTCCTTGACACAGAGCGTTCTTCTGCCAAATTGCTCGTCATAACCCCCACCAGGACAAGCTCCCCGGTAAAGTCTATAAAGTCTTGCATAAAGCAGCCATATACCAAAACAATGTGGAGCACCTCCGGCTTCTGTTCCCCACTAGCCCTAGCTAAAAAACACGAACACCTGAAGTGGGAGTAAAGAAAATCTGTTCACACACATCCTCTTCCAGAAACTGTCCCGTTCTTTCATCTCCAAGTGCACCCCGACAGGCCCTCAAAGCACACATACAACTTTCCTTTAACCTATCGACCACTGCACCTCTTCGCCCACCTTGTCAGTCTCCTAAATTCCCCGTCCCGTCACTGCTGTCCCCAACAGCACCATTATCGACAGAACATTGCTACCAAACAGCAGCCCCCCACTGTGCTGTTTAGAACTTCCAACCCCATTTCCACCGGGCCAACCCATGCTCCCCACCGGTGACCATAAATCCCGTCCTTCCGAACTGCCGTCAGATTATGCACCCACACCAACCTCCTATGTCCTACCACCCACCAACCTCTCAATCAGCATGAATTGTAATGAAAATCTATTATCTCACCCAGCTGCCTCAGAGACCGTCTCCGAGCAGCTGAAACGCAGTCCTCCTCCATCTGGTCATCAGTAGTAAGAAAGCTCAGGGGACCTATGGACCCCCCAGGCTGCAGCCGAAATCTGCAGTCTCTTCAGGCTGTAGACCACAATAGGCTGACCAGTCCCAAGCCCACCCTGCCGACCGCAGGAGGGCTGCTCTTGATCCTTTGAATGCCGGGTTCACCCCAGGACCACCTGTGACGCACCGCAACTACTCCCTCACTGGAGGGGATATCCTGCTGGGTTTGTCCCCCCTACCGACCGGGGAAGGGGGGAAACCGCTGCTGCCACTTGCTGCCCCTTACCCAAAGAGGACCAGCCGCCGGGTTCATCCTCCACTCCACTGAGAGGACACCGCTCCCGCCAGACTCCATCGCTGCAGAATCAGCCGCTGTGCCCCTGGCATCCGGGGCTCCCAACACACTGTGCATGCCGTAGTTGGCCCTTCCTGTCTAGAAGGCCGCACCTGTCCACCCGCCGGCTGCGGGGGTAACATCCATCCTTGTCGGCCGCCCAGCGCGCTCCCTGCTTAAGCCCAGCAAGAAGCCGCCGCCATCTTGTCTGCCACTCCCCAGGCCACGGGCCGGAAGTAGGCCAGAATAGACCCCAGAGACCTCTAGGTGCCCAGCCTGCTGCGGAGGGTCCCCACCGGGGCTCCTAAATAATGCTCTCCTCACCCCCCAGCATAGGGAGAGTATGCTTCTGGAGGTCGGGACTGCCGACCACGTGCTGCAAGAGGGGAGAGAGCTGGTACCGATGGGAGTCCACAGGCAGCCTGTGCTGGGGCCTGCACTGCCTGTGCCCCATGCACCGTCATAGCGGCACAGAAAATCCCTTCCAGAGAAGCCAGATCATTATCTGTGTGAGCTGTAAGCTGTTGTCCAGAGACGCTGCAAGAGGAAGAAGCTTCTCCTTACTTCCCCCTATATTCTTTCTAATGCTCCCCCCTTCCTTCTTCCAAGACCACTCCCCAGCCAATCACCTCATTTCCCATTTTCCTTATTGCAAACTAATGCACCTATTAACCATTTAACTCCCGCCCCTCCCGATTGTCATGTAGCCATTCCACCTTATGGGTTCCTTGGCTTTTCTTTCAGAGAGAACGCTGGCTGCGGGACACGACAAAATCTCCAAGGCATGAGTGGCAAGCTCAGGCCATTTTTCCAGTTTGGACACTCAAAATGAACAAGGGTCTAGTTGCCCAGTCATGGCATCGATATTGAGCTGCAGATACTGTACCATCCTCTCTAGGCGTTCACTATGTGTCAGACTTGTTCTCTCTTCTTGCATTGCAAAGGATGGTGTAAAAAATTGGTGAAACGATTCCACAAAATTGCTGATGCTAGATAGACTGTTACTGTTAACGTTTGAGTGATGATGACGACTCGACGTTCCCAGGGTTGGAAAGTTAGAACTGCGATATTCACTATGTGCTCCACTGGTGTTTTGGGGAAAAGCAGATCTAAGATTAAGTAAAAGTTTCTGTTGATACTCCTGTATGCGTGAATCCCTTTCCAGGGCAAGAATCATTTGGCCAAATTTACTCTTGTATCGGGATCTAAGAGTCTAGCAACCCTGTAGTCGGCATTACTTTGGATTCTAACAATCCAAGGATCATGTTGCAGGTAGTGCAACAAGAAAGCACTCATGTGTCTTGCACATACAGGAGGACCAATTTCTTGTTGTGTTGGTGGTGGTGAGGTAATATTCACACTTCCTTCCTCTACCCTCTCCCCGCCAACATCGCACAACAGAAATGTGATCCAGAGCTCCCTCATCTGCTGAGTCTTTCATTCCCATCGCCTCTTCGTACTCCATTCCTTCCTCGGCTCCTGCACCTTCATCAACAATCTGGCTGCTACTATGCGCCCTCGTTAATCCCTCTCGCCCACCCTCCCTTGCAAGCCGCCTTGGTGCTGCCGACCGTGTGGACCTCTGAGATCTTGTTATCCATTCCACATATGCCTCCTCCTGTACTTCCTCCCCTTCCTCTTGGCTCACCATCTGACTCCGAATACCGGTTAATGTGTATTCCAGCATGTAGATGACCGAAATTGTCATGCTGATAATGGCATCGTCAGCGCTAAACATCTTAGTAGACATTTCAAAACTGTGCAGAAGGGTGCAGAGGTCCTTGATCTGAGACCACTCCAGCAGTGTGATTTGCGTCACCTCTGGATTGCGTTGGCCCAAGCTATATGTCATAACATACTGCACCAGGGATCGTCACTGCTGCCACAGGCACTGCAACATGTGCAGAGTGGAATTCCATCGTGTCTGCACATCGCATTTCAGTGAACCAGCAGGCTGAACGGGATGCGAACGGTGGAAGTGAGAACATAGCTACCGTGCCCTGTGCAGAAGCACATCTAGGCCAGGATAGTGGGCTAGAAACTGCTGGACCACTAGGTTCAAAACGTGAGCCATACAAGGCACCTTGCCCCGGCGAAGGGCTGTGCCCAGGTTTGCAGCATTGTCGCCCACAGCCTTCCCTAGCTGCAGGCTCAGTGGAGACAACCATTCATTAAACTCTAAAGCGGAGAGTCCCTGGCACTAGTCCTAGCCCTCTATTTGACCCTTTCCACAGTACCAGGTTTGGCGGCATTGCACTAGTCTCAATTTCAAAGTCCGTACATAATCAAAAAGAATTAGACGGCACTCACCGCATTATGATGTATTTTCGGCTCCTTTTATTTCATTCATGCGGGTTATAGGCAAAGGTGGAGGGAGGGGGTGCAGAGGTGGACGACGGGCACTCTATTTCGCACTGGATGTGCTTCAACAGGTCCAACCAGGTTGTCTGACCAGTAGGTGTTTCTACTTCCAAAACAGTTGACGACCTGTCAATCACACTGGCTGTTGCGGGTAAAGAGGTGGAAGTTCTGCGTCCGAAACCCTGTCTGACAGCTCTCTCCACAGTCACAGAGGATGAAGAGGCCACAGCTGCACTTGATGAGGCAGACTGTGCTTGGCAAGGCCCACTAGGCCGCATTGTAGCACAGTGAGCTTCCCACTGCGACTTATGCTTCATGTCCATGTGACGGTTCATGCATGAAGTACTCAAACTATTGATTTTTTGGCCTCAACTTAGTTTTTGTTTATAAATTTGGCAGATAACATGAGTTGGGTCATCCTTTGCGATCTGAAAAAAGGCCCAGGCTAGGCAAGGCTTAGCGCCCATGCGACTTGCAGTGCCACCACGACTTCTGCACAGAGGCAGAGATGTGGCTCAGGATGCAGTTGTTGACGTGCTTCCAGGACTCCGTCTCTGTCCAGGAAGCCGCAACTTAACCTCGTCACTAGCATCCTCCTCCACCTCCTCTCCTGAGCTCATCAACTGCCTGACTGTGGGTTGACAGTAAGTGGGATCTCCAACCTCATCATCACTCTGTGCGCTCTCACACTCGTCGTCCTCAGAGCCAACCTCTTCATGCCCTTAGCGCAAAGTCAAGTTGTCAGTACAATAAGGTATCTGAGTCTCATCATCATCTGCCTCATTGTCTCCACCAACAGCTGTTACAGTTTGGGAATGAGGGTCTACATTATGCTCAGACCCTTCTTCATCTGGGCCTGGATCCGACTCACAAAGATTTTAGGCATCGGTGCAGATCATTTCCTCGTCTTCACTCAATGAAGCTTTGGAGCAGACCTCTGATTCCCAGGCTATAGTATGAGTGAACAGCTCTGCAGACTCACCCATCTGTGTTAACCCATAGTCAGTAGGGCGGCTGGAGACTTGTGAGCTGTGAGGAGGCAAGTGCGATTGGGGTGACACCTCTGAGGACTGGAGTGTTTGTGATGTTGAAGTTGAGGTGGAGGAGAGCCCACTTAATGGAGCGCTTAAAATCCTTTCAAGCACCTTCTGTTTTTGGACCTCATCTACAAGTTTTAGCGATGCTCTGCTGCGTAAGAAAGGGATGATAGCAGATCGTCCACGAAAAGAAGTAGACATTTTAGTTTGGCTTGAAGATGGTATTTGTTCTTCAGATGTTTCTGTTACTTTAGCACTTACCCCACACTGACACAAAGAGTTTTACCCTTTCCAACACACCTATTCCCCTTTCCACCATCATCAGACCTTTTACCACTCATTTTGGAGAATAAGTGATAGGCAACTCTGTAGTTGTTGGTACAAAAACAATGGATGTAAACCTAGCAGAGCTGAGTGACCAAACAGTGGTACTACCCTAAATAGGTTTTGGTAATTAGTTTTTTGCAGATGTAAAACAGTGGTACTAGCGTCAATAGTTTTGGTAACTAGTTTTGGGTAGATGCAATACAAAAGTGTTTTCTGCGCTGTGTGGCGGTACTTTTCAAAAGAACACTGAAGTCCAGCTACCTAGTCAAACTGTGTTAGTAGCCTAAAAGGATTTGCTTGGCTACATGTACTAAAAAATGGCTATTACAGACAGGCGGTGTAGCTTTCTTCACAACAGTGCTACATCAATGCCTGTCACACTGCTGGTAGCCAAAAAGGATTTACTGGGCTAGATTTAGCCAGATGCTGTAAAAAACGCTTGCACCGCACTGGAACAGACCGGCCTGGCAAAAAATGCTTTTAAGCCCTCAAAAGGGCCGTTTTTGGAAGTAGTCCCTAAACCTATCAACTATCTACAGTGTTGGCCAAAAGTATTGACACCCCTGCAATTCTGTCAGATAATACTCAGTTTCTTCCTGAAAATGATTGCAATCACAAATTCTTTGGTATTATTATCTTCATTTAATTTGTCTTCAATGAAAAAACACAAAAGAGAATGAAGCAAAAAGCCAAACATTGATCATTTCACACAAAACTCCAAAAATGGACTGGACAAAAGTATTGGCACCCTCAGCCTAATACTTGATTGCACAACCTTTAGCCAAAATAACTGCAATCAACCGCTTCCGGTAACCATCAATGAGTTTCTTACAATGCTCTGCTGGAATTTTAGACCATTCTTCTTTGGCAAACTGCTCCAGGCCCCTGATATTTGAAGGGTGCCTTCTCCAAACTGCCATTTTTAGGTCTCTTCACAGGTGTTCTATGGGATTCAGGTCTGGACTCATTGCTGCCACTTTAGAAGTCTCCAGTGCTTTCTCTCAAACCATTTTCTAGTGCTTTTTGAAGTGTGTTTTGGGTCATTGTCCTGCTGGAAGACCCATGACCTCTGAGGGAGGCCCAGCTTTCTCACACTGGGCCCTACATTATGTTACAAAATGTGTTGATAGTCTTCAGACTTCATAATGCCATGCACACGGTCAAGCAGTCCAGTGCCAGAGGCAGCAAAGCAACCCCAAAACATCAGGAACCTCCGCCATGTTTGACTGTAGGGACCGTGTTCTTTTCTTTGAATGCCTCTTTTTTTCTCCTGTAAATTCTATGTTGATGCCTTTGCCCAAAAAGAGAGAACATTCTTCCAAAACGTTTTAGGCTTTCTCAGGTAAGTTTTGGCAAACTCCAGCCTGGCTTTTTTATGTCTCGGGGTAAGAAGTGGAGTCTTCCTGGGTCTCTTACCATACAGTCCCTTTTCATTCAGATGCTGATGGATAGTACGGGTTGACAATGTTGTACCCTCGGACTGCAGGGCAGCTTGAACTTGTTTGGATGTTAGTTGAGGTTCTTTATCCACCATCCGCACAATCTTGCATTGAAATCTCTTGTTAATTTTTCTTTTCCGTCCACATCTAGGGAGGTTAGCCACAGTGCCATGGGCTTTAAACTTCTTGATGACACTGCACACGGTAGACACAGGAACATTCAGGTCTTTGGAGATGGACTTGTAGCCTTGAGATTGCTCATGCTTCCTCACAATTTGGTTTCTCAAGTCCTCAGACACTTCTTTGGTCTTCTTTCTTTTCTCCATGCTCAATGTGGTACACACAAGGACACAGGACAGAGGTTGAGTCAACTTTAATCCAGGTCAACTGGCTGCAAGTGTGATTTAGTTATTGCCAACACCTGTTAGGTGCCACAGGTAAGTTACAGGTGCTGTTAATTACACAAATTAGAGAAGCATCACATGATTTTTCTAAGGGTGCCAATACTTTTGTCCACCCCCTTTTTTATGTTTGGTGTGGAATTATATCCAATTTGGCTTTAGGACAATTCTTTTTGTGTTTTTTCATTGAAGACAAATTAAATGAAGATAATAATACCAAAGAATTTGTGATTGCAATCATTTTCAGGAAGAAACTGAGTATTATCTGACAGAATGGCAGGGGTGTCAATACTTTTGGCCAACACTGTATCTAACTTGCACTTGAATCGCTATCTAACTATCTTTTTCTGTAAAGACCTGCCTGCCTGGGAAAAAACTGCTTTATAAGCCCTCAAAAGGGCTATTCTTCAAAGTAGTCCCTAAAGGTCCCGGGTTCAAATAAATTTTCCATAATCCATGAAAACGTGAAAAAAGAAGAAGAAAAAGAAAAAATACTTGTGCAAAATTTCCCAAATTAATATAGAAGAAAAATATACCGTATGTGGAACAGCACAAAAAAGAAAATAATTCAGGTGTAAGCCCCCCTACCATAAATACTTAGGTGTAGATATTAAGAAAAAATGAGCAGCAGCACATCCTTTAAAAGTGAAAAAACGTGGATTTATTCCCAGGGAATTAAGGTCAAATATCCGGCCAAATCTGATTTCTGGTGACACGTGACAAGTGTTGCAAGATTTCCGATGAGTATCGACTAGACAAGAATTTATTCAGCAAGAGTTGAAAAGGATTAATTCAGATTTTTGTATTGCGGAAACCAATGTGCATGGTCTGTTGAAGGAGGAGGACTTTGTGTCTTTTAAAGAGGTTATATCCACACGGGTTGGTAAATTGCATGCTGATCTCGAAGAAGGCAAGAGACGTATATGGTTAAAGCGAACCTGTCACCCCCTCCAGACATCTAAAAATACCATAGCCACCTTCTGCAGCACTAATCCTGCATTCTGACAAGGTGTCTATAGCATTTATGCTCCCTTGATTCACTGAAATAAAGACTTATATAAAATCTGATTCAAACCTGATCCAAGACCGGGAGGCGGGTTTTCCAGTGTCTATCTCCCTCCTCTGTGGTGTCAGTCATCCCTCTCTGCTCTCTGTGTTCCACCTTCAGGGCCACCTCCCTGCACTGGAGAGCTTAGTCAGCTCTGCTACAACATAGAGCTGGGAGACCCCACAGTAGTAAATCTAGCAGGAGGATACTGCCTGCTACGTAGCAGCCCTTGAGCTGAGCAGTTTTCACTTTCAGTTTCTTGCACCCAGCAGCATTGCTCCATCCTCAGCCCCTGATCTAAAGCACAAACTCAACTCTGCTGCACTGCTGACAGCTCAGCTCAAAGGCTGCAATGTAGCAGGCAGTGCTTTGTCTGCTCAGGGTCCTCCTGCTAGATTTACCACTGTGGGGTCTCCTATAACAGCAGCTCTATGTTGTAGCAGAGCTGACAAAGCTCTGTAATGCAGGGAGGTGGCCCTGGAGGAGGTGCACAGAGAGCAGAGAGGGATGACTGACACCACAGAGGAAGGAGACAGACACTTGAAAACCCGCCTCCCGGTCTTGGATCAGGTTTGAAACAGATTTTATATAAGTCTTTATTTCAGTGAATCAAGGGAGCATAAATGCTATAGACACCTTCTCAGACTGCATCCTTAGTGCTGCAGAAGGTGGCTATGGTATTTTTAGATGTCTGGAGGGGGTGACAGGTTCGCTTTAAGAGACTCTGAGGATTATGCCAGTGGTAACATCTACACAGGGCCATTGGACAGTGTGAGCTCTTAAGCTTAGGCGGCAGACAGGCAGGGGGAGCAGCTGTGCAGAAGGGGGCAGCTCCAGCAGCACACAGCGGCTCCCTGCGTGATGTGCTCCGTTGGCTGCCGGTAAGAGACAGCCTCTCCCCTTGGTGCCGCCCAAGATCGACCTGCGGTGGAGGCATGGTCTCTCTGCTAGCACCTTCTCCCCCCCCCTCCCGCTCCTCACTACCTCACTAGTGACTAGTGGCCG
Source organism: Allobates femoralis (assembly GCA_033576535.1). NCBI lineage: Eukaryota > Metazoa > Chordata > Amphibia > Anura > Aromobatidae > Allobates > Allobates femoralis. Next base: position 79,023,715 of record JARQOC010000009.1, read on the forward strand.
GCAGCTGCTAGCACCCAACCTACCCCCTTGGGCTCAGACGGCACAGGGGTTTGATGCACCATCTACAACTGGCAAAGGGATGGGGCTGGAAAATCGAAAAACAAAGGTGTTCATTATGATTATATATATATAGTATAAAATTATATATACTGAACATGTCATTGTGTTGTTGCCTTATCCATGAATACTAACCATACAAAATTTAGATCCAAAGAAAATAGACAAAAAAGAAGCGGAGGATGGAGACATAACAGGAAATAAAAAAGAGAAAAAAAGAGAAAGGGAAACATCCTCAAAAGAAAGCTCCAAAGAACTAGGAGGTAGCCTGGTAGTGAATTTATCTAGCAAGGTGTTGAATGAATTTCATGTTATGTTATTGAATAGAGGTATTGGATTCAGTCCGAGTTCACATGCGGATTTCTTTCAGGTTTCCTTGGATTTGCAGTATTTTTTCAGATCACTGAAGCTTAAAGAGTGGTTTAGTACAAAGGAGGTAGTTTCAAAAAATAACAATAATGGATTTGACACACTGACGTATCATTTGAAGAATAGAAGTCATTTTACTCCACCAACACCTTCCCCTGCAATAGAGTTATATATTGCAGCAGTAAACCAGGATATGGAGGTTTTGAGAAAGGATTCAGCAACAGTTGGTTTTAAGAGGCCAAACCTTAGAAAGGAGGAAATGGAAGATTTGAAAGACCTTGTCCATGACGACAGCATAGTTATAAAAAAGGCCGATAAAGGTGGGGCGGTTGTCGTTATGGACAAGGTCGAATATGTGGAGGAAATACGGAGACAACTTGGTGACCTGGGGGTATACAGGAGACTTGTGAAGTACCTTAAGCTTTGCTGAGGTTTTAAAAGTAGCCCTATATAAGTAAATAATTAGACAGGATTTATTTGAGTTTTTGGTTATTAATTCTCCAGCAACACCCGTTCTGCACGTTCTACCAAAGATTCACAAGTCTCTTGTAGATCTCCCTGGTAGGCCTATAGCTTCTGGTACAAATTCTATTTTCTCTAACATTGGGATTTTTTTAGACAGGATTCCCTTTGGCAAGGAAAGCTGAGTCCTATATTCAGGATACCACATATTTTTTGTGTAATCTTCAGAGTTTATCTGTTTCTGGTGAGGTGATACTTGCATCATTTGATGTGGTGTCACTGTATACCTCCATTGACCATGAAAGAGGTTTATCTGCAGTAAGTAAGAAGTTGGGTGAAACTAATTTGTCAAGAGAGGAGTGTCAATTTGTCATACAGTTATTGGAAATGGTTTTGAAAAACAACTACTTCCTGTTCGGTGATGACCACTTCCTGCAATTAAGAGGAACGGCAATGGGCGCAAATATGGCGCCTACATATGCCAACATTATTATGAGAGTTTTGGAGGAGGATGTCATCTATGTTACCCACCATTTTGAACAAGTAGCTACTTGGTGGAGGTACATAGATGACATCTTCCTCCTTTGGACAGGAACAAATGAGTCCTTGATGTCTTTCTATGAGTTTCTGAATAATGTGTATGAAACTATTAAGTATACTCTGGTTTCTTCTAATGATGCATTATAATTTTTGGATGTATTGGTGAGGTATGATGGGGTTGGTTTCAGCACTGAATTATTTGTTAAAAGTACAGGTAAGAATGATTTATTGCTGTATAACAGCCATCATCCACAAAAAACTCTGAACTCTATTCCTTTTAGCCAGATGCTAAGAGTTAAGAGGATTGTGAGTGATCCTGTTGTCCAGGAAGAGTCTTTAAAAACCATGATGGAGAAATTTGGCTCGAGAGGGTACCCAAAAAAGTTATTGTGGAGACACAGAAGAAAGGTAGACCAGGTAGAACGGGAAGATGCTCTCTGTAGGAATACCAATAAGGAAGGACTGAAACGCGTGCCGTTTGTGACTACGCACTGTGATGAGAGTGAGAAAATTGCAGGGATTGTAAGAAAACATTGGGGTATGCTAACAAAGTGTTTACCCCATGTTGAGGAATTCAGACTGCCCCCTCTCCTCTCATACAGAAAAAGTCGCAATCTAGGTGATAAGTTGATTCGTTCGGACTTGGGGTCTCTGAAAAGGGGTACACAAACATATCTCACTGGTACTAAAAGAAAGGGTTGTTACCCATGCCTTTTCTGTGTTAATTGTAACCTTATGATTAAGGGGTCCTCTTTTGTACATTCAGCAACACAGGAGTGTTTTGAGATTAAGCATTTTTTACATGTTCTTTTGATTAGTTTGTTAGAATGCCCTTGTTCCTTGTGGTATGTCGGGGAGACCATGTGGGATTTTAAAACCAGGATAAACCACCCCGGGCATACTATAAGGAAGAAGAAGAAGGATCTACCGGTGTCAAAGCACTTTTTGGATATGGGACATACGGAACATCAGCTTAGGTTTCGTATCATTGATACAATCCCTGTACAAAGATGTGGAGGGGATAGAACACGTCTCTTGAAGAGACGTTAGTTGGAGTGGATACATCACCTAAATACACTCAAGTCGAAGGGCCTTAATGTGGACTATAAAGTGACATAAATTTTGTAATATCAGATCACGTTGTAGGTATGCATTAATTTGTAAAACTTTGAGTACTTTTCTCTAATGAGCAGGTGTAACCGGTCTTTCTTATTAAAAAAAAAGTTATTGTTCCAGTATATTATTGACATGATTGGAAATAATATTTTAATGATATTTTATTAATTAATTTTTTATTATTGTTTTCACATACACATTGGATCCGAGTCAGTTGAACATTTTTTTCATCTGGTGCTCCTTTTTGCTCAGTTTCAGTGTAATATTTGATTTTGATGGTGACTCATTTTGGGCATTAATGTTATTATTTCTCAATAAAAAAGCATATCATATCTTAACGAATGTGGTCCTGTTACTAAGGGTGATTGCAGAGGGTGAGGAATGTCAGTATGCAGCGAATATGAGCATGTGGGATGTCTCTTACTGAGGTATATTCCCCTGGTGTGCTATAGGGAGATGCATGGATATGCTGCACCTAGCTGCAATTGGGTTGTACCTAGGGATGGGCGAGTATACTCGCTACTATTCGGAACTTGCCGAATAGTAGCGGTATTCGTGTACTCGCTACTCGCCGAGTAAATTAGGATTACTTGGGCGTAGCAAGTACCGAGTACTTTTGCAGTGTATCAATAGATACACTGCAAAAGTCCTGTAAAAGAGAGGAAAAGTGGTTAAAAAATAAAAAAATCGGATACTTACCTTAACCGACGGCTGTACCGGGACCGGCCGATGCACATCTATTCATGTTAAAGGACCTTTCACTCTCTCAGCCAATCAGATGGCTGGGAGAGATCTGGCAAATCAGATGCCGCCACGTCACAATGACGTGATCGCTAGCAGCCACCTGATTGGCCAGATGGAAAGGTCCTCTCAGGTACACCGAGGACCTTTCCATCTGGCCAATCAGGTGGCCGCTAGCGATCACGTGATTGTGACGTGGCGGCATCTGATTGGCCAGATCTCTCCCAGCCATCTGATTGGCTGAGAGAGTGAAAGGTCCTGTAACATAAATAGATGTGCATCGGCCGGTCCCGGTACAGCCGTCGATTAAGGTGAGTATCCGATTTTTTTATTTTTTAGCCACTTTTCCTCTCTTTTACAGGACTTTTGCAGTGTATCTATTGATACACTTCAAAAGTACACGGAATCGCTATACTCGCAACGAGTAGCGAGTACCGAGACCTACTTGTTGCGGGTATAGTGATTCCGAATAGTACAGTACTCGCCCATCCCTAGTTGTACCTGTACTGGTGTCCCTATGATCCCATAGAGCATGACCCTAAGGGACATTATGTGGCTATAATTATGGCCTTATGTGCTATATTTGGAATAAACAGCTGACATGCTTTTGATTGTGGCTTTTGTTATTTTTACATCGTTGCCACGGTAACCAAGATGGCCGATCAGATTCCCGCAGTGCTACTGAGCATGCCCGGGATTTCAGCAAGAATGTGTCACCATCATCAGACATGCTCAAATGAGCTGTATTGAACATAATGGAGTACACTGAGATGGTATAGGTGAGCCCCATGCTTGATAACATGTGTTCGTGCCCGCTTCTGTCTATCACAGGTGCACCTTATGATTATTATTGACCAATCATGGATATTAATGTTAAATTTTATAATGGTCATGGTTGATCTTTATCTTAAATTGTATGGAAGGTTTTACCTGTATTACGGTTATGATTGTATGTAATCATAAATACGTGTCTCACTGAATTAATGTAACTTTTTACACTAATTATGTAATCACTGTTGTAATTGAATTGCCCTGTGGTGGGCTTTATATACCTGTGCACTTTATAGCTCAGGCTGTACCGCTTGAAAAAGGCTTTGACAAGTTGAAACGTTGTGGTGCTGGGAATAAATACACATTTTTCACTTTTAAAGGACGTGCTGCTGTTCATTTTTTCCATATCTATTATATAATTGCCGTAGCGACTTCCGTCGGAGCGGCGCTGCTTCCGGTGGCTTGGTTAGCGAGTCCGAGCTGCTTCTCCTGGACTCTCCCCGTTGCCACGTAGCGGCCACGGCGAATCCCGAAGCAATGCCCGCAAAGCGGGCATTGCGAGTCGTTGCAGCCTCGCGAAGCAATGCCCGCGAAGCGGGCATTGCGAGTCGCTGACACCCACCAACCAAGCCACAGAAGCCCATACTACTGTAGTGTACACCGCTATACTATACTACAGTCCCATGCCCATAAGCGCCATGGGACTGTAGTATACCATCGCGCTGTACACTACAGACCCCTGCCGCTCTAAGCCACTACGCGCTGTACACTACACTAACCAAGCCACACAACCCCAAGCCCCTACCCCCTGCCGCCCTAACCCCTAAGCCACTACCCCGACGCCGAAGCCCCTACCCCCTGCCGCACTACCCCACCACACCCACTACCCTCTGCCGCAAGCCACTACCCCCTGCCGCCCTAACCCCTAAGCCACTACCCCGCCGCCGAAGCCCCTACCCCCTGCCGCACTACCCCGCCGCACCCACTACCCTCTGCCGCAAGCCCCTACCCCCTGCCGCCCTAACCCCTAAGCCACTACCCCGCCGCCGAAGCCCCTACCCCCTGCCGCCGTAAGCCACTAGCCCGCATCCGCACCTAAACCCCTGCCGCCGCAAGCCCCTAACCCCTAAGCCGCACCTAATCCCCTACCCCTACCCCCTAAACCGCACCTAAACCCCTGCCGCCCTAAGCCCCTACCCCCTAAGCCGCACCTAACCCCCTACCCCCTGCCGCCGTAAGCCACTACCCCGCATCCGCAAATAAACCCCTGCCGCCGCAAGCCCCTAACCCCTAAGCCGCACCTAATCCACTACCCCTACCCCCTAAGCCGCACCTAAATCCCTGCCGCCCTAAGCCCCTACCCCCTAAGCCGCACCGAACCCCCTACCCCCTGCCGCCGTAAGCCACTACCCCCGCATCCGCACCTAAACCCCTGCCGCCGCAAGACCCTAACCCCTAAGCTGCACATAATCCCCTACCCCTACCCCCTAAACCGCACCTAAACCCCTGCCGCCCTAAGCCCCTACCCCCTAAGCCGCACCTAACCCCCTACCCCCTGCCGCCCTAAGCCACTACGCCGCATCCGCACCTAAACTCCTGCCGCCGCAAGCCCCTACTCCTTAAGCCGCACCTAATCCCCTACCTTTACCCCCTAAACCGCACCTAAACCCCTGCCGCCCTAAGCCCCTACCCCCTAAGCCGCACCTAACCCCCTACCCCCGTAAGCCACTACCCCGCATCCGCACCTAAACCCCTGCCGCCGCAAGCCCCTAACCCCTAAGCTGCACCTAATCCCCTACCCCTACCCCCTAAGCCGCACCTAAACCCCTGCCGCCCTAAGCCCCTACCCCCTAAGCCCCTACCCTCTAAGCCTCGCCGCTTTCCCTAACACCTAAGGCCCTACACCCGAAGCCCCCGCCGTCCCCTAACCTAACGTCCCCGTCGATCACTTACATGCCTTCAAGTCATCTGATCGTACGTCCGGCCAGGCGTCCTCTTCCTCCGGTCCCGGGGGTCTTCTCTCTTCTTTCCGCCATCTCCGCCTCTTTGTCCGTCCCCGGGGATCTTCTGTCTTCTTTCCGCCAACTTCCAGCTCCGACGTCCTCTTCAACTAACATTAAGATACAATGGACGATCAATCCGCCATTGTATCTCAATGAAATGTCAAGGGCTCTTCTGATTGGTCGCTGCCCTCAGCCAATCAGAAGAGCCCGTCATTCAGTTCTCATTCAGGTCCGTCTTTTTTCCCATTGACATACATTAGCGGTGTGTCGGCGATTTTATGGCCGGCCACCTGGTTCTATTTGTCGGCCCTAAAATCGCGGACACACCGCTAATGCATGTCTATGGGCAAGTCAGCTCGAATTCTGATTGGTCGGCGTTCAATCCGAAATCGGGCTGACTGCCCATAGAGATGCATTAGCGGTGTGTCCGCGATTTTAGGGCCGACAAATAGAACCAGGTGGTCGGCCATAAAATCGCCGACACACCGCTAATGCATTTCAATGGGAAAAAAGAAAGGCGGACCTCAATGAGAACTGCGTCTCAGCCTAAATAATAAATTAAATAATAAAAAAAATAATTAAAAAAGAATTAAAAAATAATAAAAATATTAATTAAAAATAAAAACAAAATTCAATAAAAATAATAATAAAAAAATAAAATATATGCTAATAAGATCAGCCCTTTGCGGACCTGAATGAGAACTGACTCTCAGCCTAAATAATAAATTAAATAATAAAAAAAATAATTAAAAAAGAATTAAAAAATAATAAAAAAATGAATTAAAAATAATAAAAAATTCAATAAAAATAATAATAAAAAAATAAAATATATGCTAATAAGATCAGCCCTTTGCGGACCTGAATGAGAACTGCCTCTCAGCCTAAATAATAAATTAAATAATAAAAAAAATCATTAAAAAAGAATTAAAAAATAATAAAAAAAAATAATTAAAAATAATAAAAAATTCAATAAAAATAATAATAAAAAAATAAAATATATGCTAATAAGATCAGCCCTTTGCGGACCTCAATGAGAACTGCCTCTCAGCCTAAATAATAAATTAAATAATAAAAAAAATCATTAAAAAAGAATTAAAAAATAATAAAAAAAAATAATTAAAAATAATAAAAAATTCAATAAAAATAATAATAAAAAAAAAAATATATGCTAATAAGATCAGCCCTTTGCGGACCTGAATGAGAACTGCCTCTCAGCCTAAATAATAAATTAAATAATAAAAAAAAGAATTAAAAAAGAATTAAAAAATAATAAAAATATTAATTAAAAATAATAAAAAATTCAATAAAAATAATAATAAAAAAATAAAATATATGCTAATAAGATCAGCCCTTTGTGGACCTGAATGAGAACTGCCTCTCAGACTAAATAATAAATTAAATAATAAAAAAAATAATTAAAAAAGAATTAAAAAATAATAAAAAAATTAATTAAAAATAATAAAAAATTCAATAAAAATAATAATAAAAAAATAAAAATAATGCTAATAAGATCAGCCCTTTGCGGACCTGAATGAGAACTGCCTCTCAGCCTAAATAATAAATTAAATAATAAAAAAAATAATTAAAAAACAATTAAAAAATAATAAAAAAATTAATTAAAAATAATAAAAAATTCAATAAAAATAATAATAAAAAAATAAAATATATGCTAATAAGATCAGCCCTTTGCGGACCTGAATGAGAACTGCCTCTCAGCCTAAATAATAAATTAAATAATAAAAAAAATAATTAAAAAATAATTAAAAAATAATAAAAAAAATTAATTAAAAATAATAAAAAATTCAATAAAAATAATAATAAAAAAATAAAATATATGCTAATAAGATCAGCCCTTTGCGGACCTGAATGAGAACTGCCTCTCAGCCTAAATAATAAATTAAATAATAAAAAAAATAATTAAAAAAGAATTAAAAAATAATAAAAAAATTAATTAAAAATAATAAAACATTCAATAAAAATAATAATAAAAAAATAAAATATATGCTAATAAGATCAGCCCTTTAGCGCACCTGAATGACAACTGCCTCTCAGCCTTAATAATAAATTTAATAATAAAAAAATAATTAAAAAATAATTAAAAAATTATAAAAAAATAAATAAGACATAATTAAAAAATAAATAACAAATAATAAATAATAATTTAAAAAAAAATGCTAATAATAATATTACTGCTAATAATAATGCTATTAATGCTAATAATTGTTATTAATGCTATTATTAATGCTAATAATGCTATTATTAATTCTATTAATGCTAATAATAATGCTATTAATGCTATTAATAATGTTATTAATGCTATTATTAATGCTAATAATCCTATTATTAATGCTATTTATGCTAATAATAATGCTATTAATGCTATTAATAATGTTATTAATGCTATTATTAATGCTAATAATGCTATTATTAATGCTATTAATGTCAATATTTATCCTATTAATGGTATTATTAATGCTATTAATGCTAATAATAATGCTATTAATGCTATTAATGCTAATAATAATGCTATTAATGCTATTAATAATGTTATTAATGCTATTATTAATGCTAATAATGCTATTATTAATGCTATTTATGCTAATAATAATGCTATTAATGCTATTAATAATGCTATTAATGCTATTAATAATGCTATTAATCCTATTATTTATGCTATTAATGCTATTAATGCTAATATTTATCCTATTAATGGTATTATTAATGCTATTAATGCTAATAATAATGCTATTAATGCTATTAATAATGTTATTAATGCTATTAATAATGCTAATAATGCTATTATTAATGCTATTAATTCTAATAATAATCCTATTAATGCTATTAATAATGCTATTCATGCTATTAATAATACTATTAATGCTATTAATGCTAATAATAATGCTATTAATGCTATTAATAATGTTATTAATGCTATTATTAATGCTAATAATGCTATTATTAATTCTATTAATTTTAATAATAATGCTATTAATGCTATTAATAATGTTATTAATGCTATTATTAATGCTAATAATGCTATTATTAATGCTATTAATGTCAATATTTATCCTATTAATGGTATTATTAATGCTATTAATGCTAATAATAATGCTATTAATGCTATTAATGCTAATAATAATGCTATTAATGCTATTAATAATGTTATTAATGCTATTATTAATGCTAATAATGCTATTATTAATGCTATTTATGCTAATAATAATGCTATTAATGCTATTAATAATGCTATTAATGCTATTAATAATGCTATTAATCCTATTATTTATGCTATTAATGCTATTAATGCTAATATATATCCTATTAAAGGTATTATTAATGCTATTAATGCTAATAATAATGCTATTAATGCTAATAATAATGCTATTAATGCTATTAATAATGTTATTAATGCTATTATTAATGCTAATAATGCTATTATTAATGCTAATAATGCTAATAATAATGCTATTAATGCTATTAATAATGTTATTAATGCTATTATTAATGCTAATAATCCTATTATTAATGCTATTAATGCTATTAATAATGCTATTAATGCTATTAATAATGCTATTAATCCTATTATTTATGCTATTAATGCTATTAATGCTAATATTTATCCTATTAATGGTATTATTAATGCTGTTAATGCTAATAATAATGCTATTAATGCTAATAATAATGCTATTAATGCTATTAATAATGTTATTAATGCTATTATTAATGCTAATAATGCTATTATTAATTCTATTAATGCTAATAATAATGCTATTAATGCTATTAATAATGTTATTAATGCTATTATTAATGCTAATAATCCTATTATTAATGCTATTTATGCTAATAATAATGCTATTAATGCTATTAATAATGTTATTAATGCTATTAATAATGCTAATAATGCTATTATTAATGCTATTAATGCTAATAATAATGCTATTAATGCTATTAATAATGTTATTAATGCTATTAATAATGCTAATAATGCTATTATTAATGCTATTAATGCTAATAATAATCCTATTAATGCTATTAATAATGCTATTCATGCTATTAATAATACTATTAATGCTATTAATGCTAATAATAATGCTATTAATGCTATTAATAATGTTATTAATGCTATTATTTATGCTAATAATGCTATTATTAATTCTATTAATTTTAATAATAATGCTATTAATGCTATTAATAATGTTATTAATGCTATTATTAATGCTAATAATGCTATTTATGCTAATAATAATGCTATTAATGCTATTAATAATGCTATTAATGCTCTTATTTATGCTATTAATGCTATTAATGCTAATATTTATCCTATTAATGGTATTATTAATGCTATTAATGCTAATAATAATGCTATTAATGCTATTAATGCTAATAATAATGCTATTAATGCTATTAATAATGTTATTAATGCTATTATTAATGCTAATAATGCTATTATGAATCCTATTAATGCTAATAATAATGCTATTAATGCTATTAATAATGCTATTATTGCTATTAATAATGTTATTAATGCTATTATTAATACTAATAATGCTATTATTAATGCTATTAATAATGCTATTAATGCTATTAATAATGCTATTAATGCTATTAATTATGCTATTAATGCTATTAATGCTAATATTTATCCTATTAATGCTATTAATGCTAATAATAATTCTATTAATGCTAATAATAATGCTATTAATGCTATTAATGCTATTAATTATGCTATTAATGCTATTAATGCTAATAATAATGCTATTAATTCTATTAATAATGCTATTAATGCTATTAATACTGTTATTAATGCTATTATTAATGCTAATAATGTTATTATTAATGCTATTAATGCTAATAATAATGCTATTAATGCTATTAATAATGTTATTAATGCTATTATTAATGCTAATAATGCTATTATTAATGCTATTAATGCTAATAATAATGCTATCAATGCTATTAATAATGTTATTAATGCTATTATTAATGCTAATAATGCTATTAATGCTAATAATAATGCTATTAATGCTATTAATACTGTTATTAATGCTCATAATACTGCTAATAATGCTATTAATACTGCTATTACTGCTAATAATAATGCTATGGCTTATATTATTGCTATTGATGATGCGATTATTATTTAAAAATCTTTAAAAAAACAATAAACATATTTTAGATACCCGATGCATTTGCATCAGGCTAACAGCTATAACTACTATAATCAAATTAATGCACGTTCTAGAATCCCGATGCATTTGCATCGGGCTCACAGCTAGTATATATATATACATATAAGAGAAAAAACTGCACAGCACTCACAGACGTAATGTGAACTGGTGCTAGCAGGGACGCTAGGTCAAACAACTAGAAAAAAAATTCTCTGCAGCACTCAGTTACTACCAATGATGTACAAATGCTATAAGCTATATGTATATGAGAAAAAAGTTTAAAAACGTACGTTTTTTAAAAAAAACTCAAAATTCTTATTTGTTTATTTCTGAAGTTCTTGGTACACACATTGGCCAATGTCTGCTTGCTCATCAACTGCGACAAAGTGACTTCAGGTCTGATGAGTCCTAACGCCGACATCCCTGCCCTCCTTTTCCTCCCTATACCACTTCTCAGTGGGCGGACACCATCTCGACCCTAGACCACCTGCGGGTGATGAGGGTGCAAATTGCAGACATGGAGCCAGCAACTCCACACGATACAAAATAGAAAAAAACTGCACAGCACTCACAGACACAATGTGAACTGGTGCCAGCAGGGACGCTGGGATGTCAGCATTAGGACTCATCAGACCTGAAGTCACTTTGTCGCAGTTGATGAGCAAGCAGACATTGGCCAATGTGTGTACCAAGAACTTCAAAAATAAAAAAATAAGAATTTTGAGTTTTTTGAAAAAAACATACGTTTTTAAACTTTTCTCTCAAATATATACAGCTTATTAGCATGTGTACATCATTGGTGGTAGCTGAGTGCTGCAGAGAATTTCCTTCTAGTTTTTTATATATATATATATATATATATACAGTTGTGGCCAAAAGTATTGACACCCCTGCAATTCTGTCAGATAATACTCAGTTTCTTCCTGAAAATGATTGCAATCACAAATTCTTTGGTATTATTATCTTCATTTAATTTGTCTTCAATGACAAAGCACAAAAAGAATTGTCCTAAAGCCAAATTGGATATAATTCCACACCAAACATAAAAAAGGGGATAGAGACGTGCATGAGAGCCTTTTTCAGTAATGTGCCCATTTGAAGCAGTTGGGTCTTTTGTAGGATTGCCATAGGCAGGGAAGCCAAAAATTGGGAGTCTTTGCGATGCCCCTGGGAAGAAACATGGAGGAGAGCCTCTAAAAATTGTTCCCATTACAAAGGAGCGGGTCTCCTGTACTTGTAATGCCTATTCTGGAAGCATGGACTAAAACATTTACCCCTGGGGGGTATACATCAAACTAATGCCTAACTTTAGAACGGTTAGGTGCATCATCATCATAAATATGATGTAAAAAAATTATGGTTTTGTGGCATCATGAACCACAGTCACAATGATTATATGATGGTGGCTGATGAGGAGAAGGAGGAGCAGTACAGCAAGTAGCCAAAGACACGAAGTGTGTACCGATGTGTGGGTGTGCGGAGGTGCATGGAAATCTACCGGCACCAAATTTAAATTCCGCTATCATTTGGTGGTGGTGTGGTGAAGTCAGGCCCAATCCAACCCTTATTCACCTTGATTAAAATCAGCCTGACAGCATTTTCAGTTGACAGGCGGGTGCGTTTATCTGTAATGATTCCACCTGTGGCACTAAAAACATGCTCTGACAAAACGCTAGTGGCAGGGCACGCCAGGACTTCCAAGGCATAGAGAGCCAATTCCTGCCACATGTCCAGCTTGGATACGCAATAATTATAAAGCACAGAGGAGTCTAGGAGCACTTTAGTACGATCGGCAAGGTACTCCCTCAGCAGCATCTTTGCAAACTTTGCATTCCTTGTGACACTACCCCGCATCTCAGGGCCTGTGGTACGGGAGGTGCTGAGAAAAGTGTCCCAGATCTTTGAGATTGTTCCCCTACCTCTGCTGGATTGGACTTGTGCCTCTCTCTGCCGGATGCCTTGGTTATCCACTGAATCGTGACCTCTGCCGCTAGCGTTTTCAGAAGGGAATTTTTTTAATAATTTCCCCACTATGGCCTTCTGGTACTGCAGCATTTTTAGAGACCTCTCCGCTTCAGGAATAAGAGAAATAAAGTTCTCTTTGTAGCGTGGGTCTAAAAGTGTCACCAACCTGTAATGAGTGTGACTCACCGTGGCCGGGACTCCGGTGGACAGGCGTTTTCTTCTTCCTCCTTGTCACGGATGGACCGCGCCTGCAGGTAGCGGGGCCCGGTGGTACAGATCAAAATGATGAGACGTCTTGGTAGAACAGATTAAGGGGGTTAATTTGTTTCGTGACGCCACCTATGAGAGTTCCGGGGGATGGAATGCAGCAAGATGGAACGCTCCCCATAGGCTGAGCGGTGATCCCCGGAGCCAGAAGCTGTGCAAGATGTTCTGAGGCAGCTGCGGTTACCTTAATGTGCGGATGAACAGTTCATAAGAAGGCACGGACACTGTAAGTCTCTGTAACGGGTTGTTTACTGTAACCAGCAGGCAGTACATGGTATACAGTTAAGGGTAGTGGACCAGGTGGACTCAGCAATGACCAGTGTTTTCTCAGAGATCCGCGGTGTTCCTCCATTCTAACTAAGTACTGTGCCGTTGTCGCCCAGGAATGCCAGATCGGGTACAAGGAGGCTGCTTGAATGCCCTATCCGGGGTATACGTTCCAGATGCTTTGGGGAGTCTTGGGTCCTTTGGTGGGTACACCGCTGGCTAGACGACTGTGTATGGCGGTGGTGGGGTGCTCCTGTAAAGCGGTCCCTCCACTCCTCTGGTTCGCATAGCAGAGCTGAACTACTGCTAGCTTCGGTACCAGCAAACCGGCTGTAGATGGGCACGGGATGATTTTGGACCCGCATGTTGATGCCCGTAGTTCGGTTGATTAGGCACCGAGAGTGATGGTGCTCAACTGGGGTGATGGTAGGGAGACGGCCAGGGAAGGTGGCCAGGGGGCCGCATGGAACTGTGCAACCCCCTCTCCTAGGTTGCAGAGCAGGGGTTCTTGCTTCCCTCTTCTACGTTGCTGTTACTCCTTTCAGTCCTTTTTTAGACTCAACTAAACTTCCACTGCACACTACCGCTACACTCCGCCCACCAGGACCTGATTGGCCCTCTAAGCTAGGTGATGCATGTAGGGTATGGATCTCTGAGTTAACCGTGTGACTGCTGAGTCAGAGAATATTGCTGCTGCAGTTTTGGCTGCAATACCCTCTTGTGACGCACTCATTGCGGGGAGCCACAAGTGTCCGCCAAGATCTTGATAACACGAGGGTCACGACACAGGCAGCGTAACATAAAGTCAGCCATGTACGCCAGACTGTTAACAGTCAAGACTTCTGTGTATTCACCAACAGCATGACTGGCCATGCTGACCTCCTCCTCCTCTCCCCTGTCCTCTGGCCATCCACGCTCAACCGACGGTCTGACGGTTGTGCATGTATTACCGTCAATTCCGAATGAAAGTAGCTCCATTTCTTCATCCTCCTCCTCCTCGTCGTAGTCATCCAATGCACGTTGGGATGAGATGAGGCTGGGCTGTGTGTAATCACCCAGTACGGTTTCTTGCTGCAACTCATCCTGCTCCGCCTGCAATGCATCGTCTTTGATTTTGAGCAGAGAGCGTTTTAGAAGACAGAGAAGCGGTATGGCGTTCCTGCCGCTCACCATCTTGGTGGAGTCCTCAAAGTTTTGGAGGACGGTACATATGTCGGACACCCATGTCCACTCTTGAGGTTTTATGTGTGGAGTTTGAACCGTATACCGACGGCCTAGTTGATGCTGGTATTCAACAGCTGCCCTCTTCTGCTCACAAATCCTGACCAACATGTGAAGTGTGGAATTCCAACGCGTGGGGACATCACACACCAGTCTGTGAGCCGGAAGCTGCAAACGCCGCTGAAAGCCGGCAAGGCTGGCAGAAGCAGTAGGTGACTTTCTGAAATGGGCACACAGGTGGCGTACTTTGACGAGCAGATCAGACAGCTCCGGGTAGGATTTAATAAACCGCAGAACCACGAAGTTGAGCACATGGGCCACGCATGGAACATGTGTCAGCTCGCCACGCCTCAGAGCCGCCACCAGGTTCCAGCCATTGTCACACACGACCATGCCTGGCTGTAGGTTCAGTGGTGTGAGCCAGTGATCTCCCTGCTGTTTCAGAGCTGTCCACAACTCTTCAGCGTTGTGTGGTTTGTCACCTATGCATATTAGCTTCAGCACAGCCTGTTGCCGCTTAACCGAGGCAGGGCTGCAGTGCTTCCAGCTTGGGACTGGTGTGGAGGGTGAAGTGGAGGAAGAGGAGGAAGAGCATGACGTGCCAGAGCTGTACACTGTGGGTTAAACCCTGACTGAGTTAGGGCCTGCAATCTTCGGTGTCGGAAGGACATCTTCCGTCCCAAGGTCAGACTGGGTCCCGGCTTCCAGAATATTAACCCAGTGTGCCGTCAGTGAGATGTACCGGCCCTGCCCGCAAGCACTTGTCCACGTGTCCGTGGTTAGGTGGACTTTGCTGGAAACTGCGTTGTTAAGGGCATGTATGATGGTTTGTGACACGTGCTTATGTAATGCGGGGACGGCACACTGGGAAAAATAGTGTCGGCTGGGGACCGAGTAACGTGGGACAGCCACCACCATCAGGTTGCGGAATGCTTCCGTCTCCACCAGCCTAAAAGGCAACATTTCCAGCGCAAGCAGTCGAGAAATGTGTGCATTTAGAACTGTGGCATGTGGGGCGTTGGCAGCGTATTTGCGCCTGCGTTCCAAAGATTGGGGTATGGATAACTGAATGCTGCGCTGGGACAAGGACATGGCTGATGATGGTGCTGCTTGTGCAAGTACAGGTGAAGGACAGAAGGCATCTTCACCTGCAGTATAGACAGGGGATTTGCTTGCACGCACAACAGTGGAAGACGCAGCTGTGTCACCCACAGACAATGCTCCTCTACTCTGCTGTACATCACACAAAGTTGGGGGCTTTGCTGCCATGTGCCTGATCATGCTGGTGATGGTCAGGCTGCTAGTTTTGGTACCCCTGCTGATGCTGGCATGGCAGGTGTTGCAAATGGCCTTTTTCAAATTATCTGCAGTCATCTTAAAAAACAGCCAGACTCGGGAAGACCTAGCAGTTGTACTGGCAACATCACTCGTGTTGTTGTTCCGGGGAACGGTTGCCTGCCTTCTGTCTGCGGACACCACCCTGCTTCTTCCGGCCTGTTGTGATGCTACGCCTAACTCCCCCTGTGAACTGCTGTCCTCGTTCTGCATGTCCTCCTGTCAGGTTGGGTCAGTTACTGGATCATCCACCACGTCGTCTTCCACTTCCGCACCCTGGTCCTCCTCCTGACTTTTTGGCAATTGTGTCTCATCATCGTCCACCTCTTCTTGAGACACATTCCCACCGTTGCCTTCGTGAGACCGTGGCTGCTCAAATATTTGGGCAGCGGTACATACGATCTCCTCATGACCCACTTCAACTGGAGCTGGCGATAGGCCATAATCTACAAATGGATAAGTGAACAGCTCTTCAGAGTGTCCAAGTGTGGGATCAGTTATGTCCGGGGCCGGGCACTCGGCATGGTGGGAGGAAGGAGGCTCAGGTGTGGAATGTGCGGTCCAGTCTCACGGCTACTGACACTTGACCGTGTGGAAGACAGGGTATTTGTGGTGGTGCCAAACTGACTGGAAGCATTATCCGCTATCCAACGAACAACCTGTTGACACTGGTCTTAGTTTAATAGTGGAGTACTGCTGCGTTCACCTAGAAATTGGGACAAGAAAGTCGAGCGAGATGACGTGGGCGTTTGTTATGGCGCAATTCGAGCTTGCACACGGGCTCGTCCTCTGCCTGCACCACCATCACGTCCAGTTCCTTGCCCCTTGCCACCGGACTTGCGCATTTTCAATGTGGTGCTGACTGTATACAGCTAAATTAGTGCAGACAAGAGTTAGTGTTTAGCACAAGGCTTTTGGCGTATCCTAACTTACGCTGCAACTGACAGTAGCAGCACTTAGATGCTAAATTAGTGCAGCCAAGAGTTGGTTTTTAGCACGACCCTAAGTTTTGAAATTAAGGCCCTGCAGGTGTACTAGTCAGACACAAACGCTGACTACAATAGCGTGTCTTTTTGCGTATCCTAATTTACGCTGCAACCGACAGTAGCAGCACTTAGATGTAATGCCACAACCAACATGGCTGTGGCATTACAGTGTCTGTCAGCCAATCCCTGCATGCGGGCTGGATCTGAATAGAGCGCCAACATGCAGGGAGGTGGACCCCGAGCATAGCAAGAGTATCACGAGATTACTCGGTACTCGCCGAGTACCCCAAGTACTGAGATATTCATGCGAGTACCGAGTAGTGACAAGCATACTCGCTCATCTCTACTAATTACATTTTACAATAGGAAAGGATCGTCACCCTCCTACAAATATAAGACTATTCACATATTGTGTTATACCATGCCTGATGAAGAGCCTAAGAAGTCTGGAAAGCTGCTATTTACTACCGTATGTTCTGTTAACCATTAAAAGATATCAATCAAGCACTGAGGACTCTCATATTGTAATATGTGTGTAATGAGGTGAACAATTCAGACTGTATTATAGAAATGGATATGGAAATGAACTGTGCACAGTCCGCTACTGCCCCCTTGTGGACAAGTGCTGAAACAAACGCAGAGAAGTGGGAAATTCCCTTTTCAGCAAAAGTGTTTACCCAGGAAGAGAAAGAGCGGGAAGTCAGTGCAGATCCAGAGCTGAGCCAGGGGAGACCTGCTTGTGGATGTCTGTTGAAAGAGGGCTACTTTGCTACACCTTGCCAGAAAAATCATCCCGGACGAGCCCCCGTGACTGATCCTGGGCCACTGGACTTTGGTGCTGTGACTCTGGCCGCTCTGCAGAACCTTGCCCGCCGAGCACCCGGCGTGCATGTGCATGGGCCGTGACCGACATAAGGGAGCCATTTGTACTGCCGTGATCTCCCTCCTGCTGCTCGGGGTGCCCCCGAGACTGAGAGAGACTTCTGTGCTGCTGTGGGCTCCCTTCTGCTGCTCGGTGTGCCCTGAGACTGGGAGAGACTAACAAAGAAAGATCCCGTTACCTGCGGAAGGAGACCAAAGAAGAAGACTGAGGAGTTTCCCCCTTCAGCGCTGCACCGGGACCTGTCATCGTGAGATCCCCAGGCCTGCGACATGGGAGCGACATCTTCTTCTGTGATAGACTGGTACGTGATTTTAGGGAAAGTTAGGGAAAGATACCTTCATTGTTGTGTTTTTTTCTTTTTCTTGCGGCGTACCCGGAAGAAGTGAAGATCCAGAGACTCTAATATATACAAGTGCGCATATAGTTCGGTTGACTGTGATATAAACATGTTTGACAGTAAAGAAACGTTATTACCGGTTAAACCTGAGTATGGGGATTCTGTTGAGAAAGATCATACACACACACCCGCAGCCTTACCACCGGTCATTACATCTGTGAAGCTCGGCATTCCAGACAATATTTTACTGTCTTTTATTAGGCAGGAGAGCACTGAGTGAAGCTGCCTGGAAGGTGGAGTGATGACGTCTCATGTACTGTAATGAGAGCTGTACCGGAGTTATACCTGTGCCATATCCTTAGAGGAAATCAACCTCACCATGTGTCAGTAGGGTTTTCTCCTCTTCTTTGAGGTTGGGGAGTAATATCGCCCATGAGCTGCTGTGGAATATTTTACCTTAACGGACTCACCGTCAGTATCAGAAAAATTGGAATTCATTTACGGTAAGGTAAGGAATTTGTTTTCATGTATATAATAGTAGTTAAAGTTGCACTCACTACCTTTTTAGAAAAATTGCAAAATAAAAGTTTATTGTCTTTATGCATATCTTTCCTAGACACATTTCTACAATATTTTTACCATTTATGTATGAGGACATTTTATTGCTGTTATGAGTTTTTTGTTATGGAATTTCATAGGTAATTTACAGTGTATATGTGTGTATATAGCATACATATACCGTAAATATACAGGAGCATCTCAATGAATGAGAATATCATCAAAAATTACTTTATTTCAGTAATTCAATATATAAAGTGAAACACATATATTATATAGAGTCATTACACACAGAGGGATCTATTTCATGTGTTTATTTCTGTTAATGTTGATGGTTATGGAAACCCAAAGGTCATTATCTCAGAAAATTAAAGTAGGGAGGATGAAGGGTCTGAGAGATAAAATATCACCTAAATAGGCATCAGAGGCTTCACCTTGTGTGGTTGTGAGAGTCACAACCACTATAAAAGCAGATCACGGCTGCTGCAGCCTCCAGCGTGGTGAATATAGAGTAGGGAGGATGAAGGGTTAAAAACTGTGCTGCCATATTCCACCAGACATCAAAGGGTGAATATCATATTGATTTATTAGTCAACATGTTTCAGGGCTCCCTGGCCTCTTCCTCAGGACAAATCAATATCATATTGCCATGTTTCAGGGAGCCCTACATAAATATGTAATCAATATTATAATCACTCTTTGATGTCTTGTGGAATACGGCAGCGCGTATTTTAACCCTTCATTCTCCTACTCTATATGCCACTGATGGGGGGCCTGTGTATACCACTGAGGGGGGGCTTGTATATACCACTGATGGGGGCTGTAATCTCTGATGGGAAAGAACTGTATACCAGTGATGGAGGTCCTATATACCAGTGATGGGGGATTATATACCAGTAATGGGGGGGCCTTTTATCATGATGAGAGGGGCTGTAACCATGATGAGAGTCTGCTTCATTTTTCCCCTAGGCTTATACTTGAGTCAATACGTTTCCCTAGTTTTGGAGGGTAAAATTAGGGGCCTCGGCTTATACTCGGGTCGGCTTATACTCGAGTATATACAGTAATGAGTCTTAACTCATAAATGTTGGCCTAATGAAAAGTCTGTACAGTAAATGCACTTAAGAGTCACAATGATATGAAAAAAAAAGCAGATCACGGCTGCTACAGTCCCCAGCGTGGTGTATATAGAGTAGTGAGGATGAAGGGTTAAAAACTGCGCTGCCGTATTCCACGATACATTAAAGGGTGAATATAATATTGATTTATTAGTGAACGCGTTTCAAGGCTCCCTGGCCTCTTCCTCGGGACAAATCAGTATCATATTGATATGTTTCAGGGCGTTTCAGTGTGTTGACCGATAAATCAATATTATATTCACCCTTTGATGTCTGGTGGAATATGGCAGCACAGTTGTTAACCCTTCATCCTCCCTACTCTATATGCACCAGGCTGGAGACTTTAGCAGCCATGATCTGCTTTTATATGCAAATTGTCACGTCAGCGAGGAAGTAGATGAACTAATGCCACCAAGAGCCATAACTTTTTTATTTTTCCATCAATATAGACATATGACGGCTTGTTTTTTGCAGGACAAGTTGTACTTTCATACGCAATAATTTATTTACCATATAGTGTACAGGGAAATTGCAAAAAAATTCTAAATGCGGTGAAATTGCAAAAAAAGTGCAATAACACGTTTGTTTTTTAGGTATTTTAGTCGCCATGTTCACTATATGGTAAAACCGACATGACTGGGTGATGCCTGGGGTCGGAACGAGTTTGTAGACACCCAACATGTATACCTTTACTGGTATCTAGGTGGTGAAAAAAATTCAGAAGTTTGAAAAAAAATAAAAACGGACGCTTTGCGCCATGTTCTCCGCCCTGTAGCGTCCTTAATTTTCAGTATCTGGGACTGTGTGACGGCTTATTTTTTGTGTCTTGGTCTATTGTTTCTAATGATACCATTTATGGGTGGATGCGCTGTTTTGATCGCCCGTTATCGCATTTTATAACAATGTTGCGGCGACCAAAAAACGGAATTTTGGCGTTTGGACCATTTTTTCCGTTACGGAGTTTACGGCTCTCATTAACGGATTTAATACGATGATAGATTGGGCGATTCTGAACGCGGCGATACCAAACATGTATTTTTTTTTAATACTTTTATTGTGATTGGGGGAAAAGGGGGTGATTTGAACTTTTATATATTTTTTTTTTTTACAGGTTTTTAAAAACTTTATTTTTTCATTGATTCTTATATTTACACAGCCCTATAGAGGGGCACCTTGATGCACAGTCCGATCGCTTCTGGGAGGTACAGATGAGCTGCAGCTCATTTGTATCTCTCAAGAATCGCGGACCTGTTGTGGTTGGCAACGCCTGCCAACCACAACACGAAACTGTTCAGTGACAGCATCTGGGGTCTAGCCAGGAACCCAGGCAGTCACGTGAGCGCTGGAGATCCCGCGAGATCTCAAGAGCAGGCGGGGGACAGGGCGTTCCCCACCGCGGCCGCCTTGGATCCCGCTGTCAGTAATTGATAGCTGTACTATCTAAATGATCCATTTTTAACGTTGCTGCTATTTTGCTAATATAACATTGTGAAATTGATGTGTAATATTATATAAGCCAATATTTTGCATGGTTATAGAATTTGAGCATAGGCCAAATAGTTTGTACAATCATTAGATTGCACATGTAAACACAATTATGGTTCATACATAGACATTTTATATGTGTTTTGTATGAAAGTGTGTAATAAGTAAAAGGTCTGGTGGTACTGCATCAGAGTTTTATAATTATAAGAAGTATTTCTCCATCATCCTCATGGCCATAGTTGATACAGACTACCAGTTTGTGGCAGTTGATATTGGGGTGTATGGGAGGGCCAATGACTCCCAAGCTTTCAGCAATTCTGACATGGGCAGAAGAGTATATGGAGACAATTGTGGCATCCCACGACCCACACCGCTCCCAGGGACTCAGGCACCTCCAATGCCGTACGTCCTAGTGGCAGATGAGACCTTTAAAATGTGCCAGTGATGTGGCCAGGGCTAGGGGTACTCGGACACCGGGACTGATGGCGGCTTGGATGGGGGAGATCACGGGTGGTCGGGATCCCGGTTTGGTGCCCTGGTTATCATTTGAGTAGATGGTGGGGGAAAAGGGAGTATTTACAGGGGATCGTGACGCCACCTGTAGTTCCCGGTAATATCGGTACCGGCACTGCAAGTCGTCCGCTGAGGTGATGGTGGGTGCAGCAGAGAGTAGTCCAGCTCCCTACATGTGGGGCTTTACCTCAGGGCAGCAGTGAAGAATGTGGATGGTGGGAGTTGTAGTGATGATTGGTGTTGTAGTTCTTACCCCTCTGCTGAACTGCTGATGGTGCTGAGCCCTCCGGGCACCGGCAGGAAGAACAACGGAAACCAGTTCAAGTTTTACTCCACTTTACTAGGTACCGTCAGATGGTAAAACGGTACACGGTACAGTTTGGTTTTCCATGTGGATATTGCCGGCTCAGGGTCTCCCTTATAGAGTCTCTAGGTGTTCTCTCTTGGTCTTTCAGGGATTCCTTCTCTCTTCCTATTTTCTACCACCCTCTCAGAGCTCCCCCGCCAGTCCCCTGATCTCTCACAGTGGGGCACGGGTTTCCTTTTCCGGTTCAGGCAGGGCCGGTTACTTCTCCTGCCACCAGAACTCGGGCCGTTACTCCTGTGGTCTAGGATCTATTTTTGGTCCTGAGGGGTGAGGTACCCTGTGGCGCTGTCAGCAACGCGGTTTGCTAGGTGGCCTGCAGCTCATCAGTCTGCGGTCAGAGTTGAACTTCTGGCCGCCTCGGCTTCCGGCGTTGCCGGTGTTTCCCTCAACGCGACCAGCTGGCTCCAACGAGTCCTGGCCAGTTGCCTGCTGACCTGGGCCACCACTTAAAGATGTGGCTCCCTCCTGTTGACTGTGCTGTCAGGCCTGTCCTTCCTCACTGCCTTCCCAGCACTAACTGACTAAAAACTGTCACTCTCTTACTTCATCTAGCCTAGGCTTCACCCCCTTTTGGGACCTACTAAATTACCGGTCCCCCCTACTATAGTGGCCTAATCCTTGGTGTGTGCAAGAACAGACTCTATAGGTTTAACCCTGAACCAGCAGCTTACAGAGATATCACATTTGGTTGTCATACTGCAATACCTCCCTGTGGCGCCCAGCCGCAGGGGCGCCACACACCAGAACCTCGTCAAACCATACTCAAGTCGTGATCTCACTCGGACCAGAAGAATATACAACTACAGAGTGACTAGGGCTCGCAGAATGGTGGAATGTGCGTTTGGCATGTTATCGGCAAAATGGAGAGTGCTGTGCACAGCAATAAATCTTAACACCGAGACAATAGATGAGGTAGTGAAGGCCTGTGTGGTTCTTCACAACTTCATCCTGAAGACTGACAGACATCCCCGAGGACATCATGGCCAGCCCACGGGACAACTTCACGCATCCTCCGGTCCGATCCACTGTTGCCATAGCCCAAATGAGGGATCGTCTGGCAGAATATTTTATTTCTGATGCAGGGCGTGTTCCTTGGCAGGACCAAATTGTGGATGGGTGAATGTGGGGTAACACATCCTCTTGTGTTTATTTTGGTTGTACGTGTCCTTATTCTCCTGGATGGATATATGTTTTGGTTTAATAAACTTATGTTATGAGGCATTCATATGATGTATCTGTTTGTCATAACATTACTTCTATAACATCTTAGTCACACCATATATTCATCACACCAAACATACAACATATTGTTTATCAGTTCTGTGTTGCACTATCATTTTCAGTTTGGAGTGCATACTGTGAGATCAACATGTGCAAGTACAGATATTCCAACATACTTTCATTAGAAACATGTTTGTTGTGTCATTAACACCAGTTTTGTCCATTTACAATGTAGGGAGCATATGTGTGTGTTGTGTACAACTCGAGGACCTGTGGCTAATGATATACGCCTGTTTCACATCCATGCACTCCATGCGCTAGGCTGCCCTGCCTGCCCTGTGCCAGCGCAAATGCAAGCACAGGGGCATTTAGGGCCTGGGGCAGTCTAGCACATTGAGCGCATACATGCCCTGCAGTAGGGCACAGCTGCGCTCAGTGCCCCCATTATCTCCTATGGCTGAGCACGCGCTCTGCCTAGTGAGAGGCGCAAGTGAAAGAGGCAGAGCGCACAGTGCATGCGCCTGCTCTGACGCTCCCGGAAACGCCCCAATAGGGCGTTTCCAGGTGCGTCAGAGCAGGCGCATGCGCCGTGCGCTCTGCCAGTTTTACTTGCGCTTCTGAGTATACAGAGCGCGCACTCAGCTGTGTTTTCGGCCATAGGAGATAGTGCTAGGCTGTGCCCTAAATGCCCCTGTGCTTGCATTTGCGCTGGCACAGGGCAGGCAGGGCAGCCTAACGAAGTGAGCACATAGATGTGAAACAGGCGATAGTGACTGTAGGGTTCATGCTTGGACACAGTGCCACTAGCTATGTGTGTATTTAAATGTCATCAGGTATTCACCCATATTGTGGTTATATTACTAATAGGTGTAACTGTGTATGTGCATGTACATGGTTGAAGGTAGATGCCTCTGGAGACATTAGCCTAAACCCAATATGTGTATATAATGAGACAAACGCACACACTTCAGTTTAGAAACACATTACCAAACACACATGGCCACGCACACAATGAACGTGTTTGTTACGTACTACATGTGTACAGACATGTGAGCCTTTCAAACATTGTTAGGTTTTGATTCTCATAGGTACACACACTAAACAATGTCAACACATGTCATGATATGAAACTACTATGGTTACTTAATTAATGAAGATAAGATACACACAAGGCACTCTTTTGTGGTTTACCATTAAAACAATAACATCAAGGGTGACAAAACATTTTGCACAGGAACATCCTGACAGGACCTACATTTGTGGAGGCGAGGGTGTGTCTAGTCTATGATAGACGTTGTGGGGGCTTGAGGAAGGGTCACCAGGTTGGGAATTGGTAGGGGTCATAAACCCAATGGGTGCCATGTGGGTTTGTGGGCTACACACAACAATGCTAGGTGACGGCACAACATTAATAGTGTCCTGAGTCGAGGAGTGGGTCACAGTTGAGGAAGAGGAGCGACGCAGAAAAGTTGGAACTGTTGTTTGAAGGTGGGGTCTTATCGGATTAGTGGTGACTATTTGGGTGAGGTATGGCCGGGGGAACATGTGCCGATTATATGTAGAGGCCACAGAATGGGTTGAGGACTGGGGTCTGTCAGATGGCAAATATTGGTCCACAGGATATTGCCTGCAGGCATTTTGTTGCGCTATTGGAGGATGGTGGCTTGACGACACATTGTGGTAGGGGCCTGTTGACCTGTTTGCTAACACGTGCTGGTAGTGACTTGCCTGTTGGACAGAGGTGGTTTGTCTTAGTTAGGGTTGTGGCCTATTGCCCATCTGGTACTGACGGGTAGGCTGCATGGTGTTGGTTAGATATTGTGCTGGAACATATGTATGGGCCTGCAGTTGAGTCAAGGCCATATGCTGTGTTGCTGGGGCCTCATGTGTTTGATCTGGGTTGGATGGTGATTCTGGAGGAGGATGTGACACATTGTGCTGGGATGGATGATGGGCTTGTTCCTCCCTCACAATCTACCCCATACGCTTGGTCTGCAGCAGACCTTCCTGGCAGCTCTGTATGACATGTAGCTGCTGCTCGGTCCCCATACAGTTGTGGCCAAAAGTATTGACACCTCTGCAATTCTGTCAGATAATACTCAGTTTCTTCCTGAAAATGATTGCAATCACAAATTCTTTGGTATTATTATCTTCATTTAATTTGTCTTCAATGAAAAAAACACAAAAAGAATTGTCCTAAAGCCAAATTGGATATAGTTCCACACCAAACATAAAAAAGGGGGTGGACAAAAGTATTGACACTGTTAGAAAAATACCTGTGGCACCTAACAGGTGTTGGCAATAACTAAATCACACTTGCAGCCAGTTGACTTGGATTAAAGTTGACTCAACCTCTGTCCTGTGTCCTTGTGTGTACAACATTGAGCATGGAGAAAAGAAAGAAGACCAAAGGACTGTCTGAGGACTTGAGAAACCAAATTGTGAGGAAGCATGAGCAATCTCAAGGCTACAAGTCCATCTCCAAAGACCTGAATGTTCCTGTGTCTACCGTGCGCAGTGTCATCAAGAAGTTTAAAGCCCATGGCACTGTGGCTAACCTCCCTAGATGTGGACGGAAAAGAAAAATTGACGAGAGATTTCAATGCAAGATTGTGCGGATGGTGGATAAAGAACCTCGACTAACATCCAAACAAGTTCAAGCTGCCCTGCAGTCCGAGGGTGCAACAGTGTCAACCCGTACTATCCGTCGGCGTCTGAATGAAAAGGTACTGTATGGTAGGAGACCCAGGAAGATCCCACTTCTTACCCCGAGACATAAAAAAGCCAGGCTGGAGTTTGCCAAAACTTACTTGAGAAAGCCTAAAACGTTTTGGAAGAATGTTCTCTGGTCAGATGAGACAAAAGTAGAGCTTTTTGGGTAAAGGCATCAACATAGAGTTTACAGGAGAAAAAAAAGAGGTATTCAAAGAAAAGAACACGGTCCCTACAGTCAAACATGGCGGAGGTTCCCTGATGTTTTGGGGCTGCTTTGCTGCCTCTGACACTGGACTGCTTGACCGTGTGCATGGCATTATGAAGTCTGAAGACTACCAACAAATTATGCAGCATAATGTAGGGCCCAGTGTAAGAAAGCTGGGTCTCCCTCAGAGGTCATGGGTTTTCCAGCAGGACAATGACCCAAAACACACTTCAAAAAGCACAAGAAAATGGTGTGAGAGAAAGCACTGGAGACTTCTAAGGCGGCCAGCAATGAGTCCAGACCTGAATCCCATAGAACACCTGTGGAGAGATCTAAAAATGGCAGTTTGGAGAAGGCACCCTTCAAATATCAGGGACCTGGAGCAGTTTGCCAAAGAAGAATGGTCTAAAATTCCAGCAGAGCATTGTAAGAAACTCATTGATGGTTACCGGAAGCGGTTGGTCGCAGTTATTTTGGCTAAAGTTTGTGCAACCAAGTATTAGGCTGAGGGTGCCAATACTTTTGTCCACCCCATTTTTGGAGTTTTGTGTGAAATGATCAATGTTTTGCTTTTTGCTTCATTCTCTTTTGTGTTTTTTCATTGAAGACAAATTAAATGAAGATAATAATACCAAAGAATTTATGATTGCAATCATTTTCAGGAAGAAACTGAGTATTATCTGACAGAATTGCAGGGGTGTCAATACTTTTGGCCAACACTGTACATACATGGGACTACATTCATGTATGTGTTTAAGCAGTTTACACATCAAATGAAACACGGCAACACATGATGTTGAGATGGGTAATAAAATATAAACATGCGTGTAGTCCAAGGGAAGCTAAATGAATACACACCGTAAGGCAGTTTTGTACATGTCACACGGCCACACAAGATGTCGGACACTGGTACATATCTGCAACTAAAATAAATACACACAAATGTAAAGGGCAAACAGTGTTAAATAATATAAATCTAAACCAAAAAACCTTATACAATCTTTGCCCTAGCACAATCCTCAAACATCAGTCCTAAAAGAGTGAGGGCCTGACAAAGGCACCACGTAGCCACACATAACCCACATGGACACAACATCCACTCACTCCCAACATCACCACGGCCACTGAATGTGGGCAAAGTCTACCTCCACACACTGTCCTTCCCCTGTGTGGACAGAAGCCAATACATATCAAGCATCACAGTAACGGCTGGGTTACGAGGTACCAGCAATGCATACAACAAACCAATATGGCCGTGATTGCTACTACATTATTTCAAATGTTTGCTGTTGAGGTCAGCAGAAAACAGATCAGTTGAAGAACTGAAGAAGAATGTAGTGTAGAGCCCAGGCTTTGGGGTACTCAGGTTAGAGGCTCCACGGATAGCATCTACTGTGTCACAGGGAGTGGTGTCCATGTGACTCACCGTGGCCGGGACTCCGGTTTAGACAGGCGATGCTTCCTTCCTCCTTGTCACGGGTGGACCGCGCCTGCCGGTAGTGGGGCCCGGTGTAGTGCAGATCAAAAGTGAAGACGTCTTGGTGGAACAGATTAAGGGGTTTTAATTTATTCATGACGCCACCTATGAGTAGATTCGGTAAGGGCTACCGACGCTGCGGAACCCCCGGGGGATGGACAGCAGCAAGATGTTACGCTCCCCACAGGCTGAGCGGTGATCCCCGGAGGCTGGAGCTGCTCAAGATGTTG
Organism: Allobates femoralis; assembly: GCA_033576535.1. NCBI lineage: Eukaryota > Metazoa > Chordata > Amphibia > Anura > Aromobatidae > Allobates > Allobates femoralis. The sequence continues at coordinate 79,052,092 of JARQOC010000009.1, forward strand.
TGCGGCAGCTGCGGTTACCTTGTTGTGCGGACGGACAGTTCATAAGGAGGCACAGACACAGAAAGTCTCTATAACGGGTCTTTACTGTAACCAATAGGCAGTACATGGCATACAGTGGTTGAGTAGTAGACCAGGTGGACTCAGCAGTGATGGTGTCCCTTAGAGATCCGCAGTGTTCCTCCATTCTACCTACTTAGTTTCTTGCCAGCGTCGCCCAGGAATACCAGGTCGGGTACGGGGAGGCTGCTTCAATGCCCTATCCATGCTGTACGTTCTGGATGCTTTGGGGAGCCTTGGATCCCTCAGTGGGTACACCGCTGGTTAGACGACTGGAAACTGGCTGGTGGTGGGGTGCTCCTGTAAAGCTGATCCTCCACTCTTCTGGTTCGCGTGGCAGAGGTGAACTGCTGCCAGCTTCGGTACCAGTGAACCGGCTGTGAGTTGTGGGCACGGGAGTCTTTTGGGAACCCGTGTAGAAATGCCCAATCCCGGTGGTTAAGGCCTCAGGTGCTGACACCCGACCGGTGACGGCCCAGGGGCCCGCACGGGGTGCGGAGCCCCCGCTCCTCTCCAAGTTCTAGATCGTTCTTGTCAGGTTCTAGACTATTCTCCTTCTGTCTAGATTATTGTGTGTTCTACTACACTACCCTAACACTCCACCCCCCAGGACCTATGATTGGTCCCCTGTTCTAGGTGTTGCATGTTGGGTTGGATCTCTATGTTAACCGGATCATTGCTGAGTCAGAGGATATTGCGGCTGCATTTGTGGCTGCAATACCCTCTTGTGACGCACTCGTTGCGGGGCGCCACACTTGCTTGATCCCGTGTCCTTGGTATATCTTCAAAAAAGGGGTTATTATTTACAGGGGGTTTTATATACAGTTTATCGTGACGCCACCTGTAGTTTCTGGTGAGAAGCCACCAGCGCTGCCACAGTCCGCCGGAGGTAGATGGTATCGTGGCTAGTTGGCAAAGCCCTCTATAGGTGGGGCTGGACCTCCGGGGCAGCGTTCCTGTATGGGGAACAAGTTCATGCAAAAGGATACACAGGCAGAGGCAAAGTCACTTTTCCTCCGGGAACTTTACTGTTAACTTGCATCGGCATCATACAAAGTTCACAGTTCAGCACTTTTGATGTTACAAGAACAGGTGGCTTAACGGGTGGCTGCAAATGGATCCCAGGTGGTGTGGTGAAACCCTTGGTGTGCCTTCTTTCACTAACCCATGTCTGTTCTTTCCTGCTTTCCAGTTTGGTGTGAAGCCTGGTGACTTGAAATCCAGCCTGACCTCCTTTCCTCTCTCACCTTCTCTGTCGTCGGATAACCCTCTACTGGGTGGCCGCTCGTTCCTTTGGCGATGCCTGGTACCCTGCTCTGGTGCCCGGTAGAATTGAAGACTCCACGGGAATCCGGATTCTCTGTTGTGCTTGTAGCTACAGCAGTCTGTGGGCTGTCTGGGAGAACCTATCAACAGCCCCTCTCACCAGACCGGCTGCTCTCCTGAAAAGCTCCTCCTTCTTCCTTAAACCCTGTCTTCCTCTTCCATCTCTCCTCCTGGTCTCTCAGCCGTGTGACTTAGCAGCAAAGAACAAAAAGGCCCAAAACTTAGAGGCAAAGACCTCCTTGTTCCCCCTAGAGGTGTTTTTATTCCCTCCCGGGTAACCTCCCACCATGTATACTAGTGTGGGACTGCTGAAAATGAGTCCCACCCACCGTCCTAGGGTCCACCTGTAGCTGGAGTATCTGCACCTCTTTTACGGGTGCAGTACCCCTCTGTGATGCGTGCTTGGAGGGGCGCCACAGTAGCAAGGCACCAATGAATACTAGGACACAGCACACAGGATTTGCAGTAGTTTGTACATTGTGCCACAGCACCTTCAAGCACCAACCTAAACAAACACATGTTTGGAAAGGTATCACACACAGCAATGCAGCAGGCCCAACACACAACACTTCATATGAATGTACACAGCAAGCAACACGTATGGTGAAAGAACAATATATGCTGAACACTCACCAACTTGTATGTTCTGCCCTGCTACATGCAGTGTTGCCAGCAGGATGCTGGCTGCAAGCCTAAATGCTGGTCCAAGTGAGATAATGAGAGCAGGAGCTGCAGCATGCAAGGATGCAGTGCAGCAAAGGGATTGTGCGCCAACAACAAGACACCACAAAATGGAGTCTGCACAGAGGGTGGGAGGGTCTCCTACGGTGCTTTGAAGCATGCTCAGTGCAGAAAATCGGATCCGATTTTTTTCACGGATCCGACATACATAGACACCCATTTTATTTGACGCGGATCGCTATGGATCAGTCATGGATCCGTGGTGTCCGATTTGAGTCACGGACACCAAAATCACTGCAGCCTGCGTTTTTGGATCCGTGATTAAATCGGATAACAATGGATGGCGAGTAACTCGGATGACAATAGGGACACATCCGATCTGATCCGTGCCCCATAGGTATACATGGTAGGCAAAATCGCATCCGTGTGTATCTGATTTGACACGGAAACACTCGTAAGCTCCAAAATCGTGATGTGAAACCGGCCTAAGGACTAATGGCTGCATACACGCCACACAGGTACAGTTGATGTTTAGTTATCTCTCAACTAGGCTGTAATTGCGGGCTAACCATGTGTGGGTGTTGGGAACACCAGGTCTAAATCACAGTGGGTAGTTAACCTCTCCTTATCTTGATCCCCATATAAACAGCAGGGGGAATTTTCCATATATATCCTTGTATTGCTGGACAGGCCACTTATAAATCATTGTTAAGGTACTGTCACACGCCGCAATCTCACCTGGAAATCATCAAGGCGATATGTCGCCCCGGAGCAAATTGCCTCACGGTTGCGGCGTGTGATTTGGCAATATCGCGGCGATAAATCACCCTTTGGCTGTCGCCTGTCTCCTGAACAGTGCTCAGTAATCAGCCGCAATCCATAAGGCGAGAATTCCGTATTGTGGCGTGTGACAGGGCGATAATGATGGAAAGAGCGTTGCCTATGATTTCCCGTAGGCGTGCCTCAGTGTGCTGTAGTCCTCATCCCGTCTGAGATGATTGGTGTGGGCTACTGTGTTCCCATTGGCTGTCAGTTCACAGGGCGCCATATTTGAAGAGCTGTCCGTTCAGCACCACACACATCTTCAGCTCCGACAGATAATGGCGTCATGTATTAGCCAGTCTTCCAGAGCAGGCTGACCAATCATGACGATGTTGTGTTGTCCAATGAGCGTGTATGGGGCACGGTGTAAACCACTGTGGCACGCCTATCTCCTTGCCGCGCTGAACACATACGCCCACATTGCCTTTGGTATTGCAGCGTGTGAAGAGGCGATGGAATGAGGCAGGATTGGTTCCGCTGTGGGTGAGGCGACTTTTGGAGCGACACATCGCCTTAGCTTCAGTGCGAGATTGCGGCATGTGATGCCGCCATCGGCGATCTGAGGCGACCATGAAAAAAGTTATAAATACACCTGCAATATTGCTGTTGTTGTACTATAGTGCATATCTATGCAAATGTGTACTGTTGTTCGTGCACCTTTTTTTTTATGTACTTTTCACTTTTCCATATGTTTGTTGTATCTTCTGAGTAGTTTGTCACCTTTTGGACACTTTAGAAGGTGTTTTCTATGTGTTTTCTATGTGTTTGTGTTGGCCTGCCATTGTTTTCAATGGGATTCGACAGTGTTCGACGAACATTCGACGAACAAACGCCCAATTCGGCGAACCAAATCGAATTCGAACACTAGTGTGGTGGCTCATCTCTAATGATGGGCACAGAACAGTCAGGCGATGAGGAAGAAATTATTACATTTCTGTTGTCTGTGGTTGGCAGGAGAAGACAGGACAAGGAAACTCAATATTTTACGCCACCACCAACACAAGGACTTGAGCTCATGGATGCATCAGACACATGAGCATCTTCTTGCAACATGATGCCAGTATCGTTAGGATATGAATTAGCGACAACTGCTCTGTTGCCACACTCTTGGATCCGTGGTAAAAGAGTAAATTCAGCCATATGCTTCCCACCTTGGACGGGGACACGCACATGCTGGATTATCCAAAATGCTGGAAGACAATCTTAGGACTGGTTTTCCCCCAACACATCAGTGAGGGACACAGTAAACATCGCAGATCTGTACTTTCAACCTGGGGAATGTCGAGTCATCAGTGCAGAAACATTAGCAACAGCAAAGTAACTATAAGCTGTACAAGTCTGACACAAAGTGAAAGACTGGAGAGGAAGGTGCAGGAGTATCTGGAGCTCAATATCCGTGCACTCATAAGGGGTTTCAACCCTTTTGCATTTTGGGCTTCAAAAATTGAGTTTCCTGAGCTCACCAGTCCCGCCTTGGTGGTTTTGCTCTACATCGGTAGCCTGCATTCTCTTAGAATGTGTCCTCAGCACTGCTGTTGGTGTTCGGATGGATACGTGCATCCAGTGGTCTCTTAAATGTGTAGACCGCCTAACTTTCATAAAGATGAACAAGTCATGGATCTCCAAGGACATTTCCTTCTAGTTGCAGACTGCTCAGACTAGCCGATGTACTTTTCAATGTGCTGCATTGATCACTCCATTTTCCAATTTTTATTCTGGGTCAATTTATGCCACTTTGATGGTATCTGGCCCAACGTTTGTGAAATATGGAGACTCTTTTTTGAGGTCTCCTTGTCTGTTTTCTGAATTTAGCAGGGATCTGTGAGTACAATGCCTACACCTGTCACTCACCACCTGTTGCTACTGAATGGTTTTACCTTGAAATGCTAGGCCAAGCCCTGTTCCAGACCCTGTACCATACATGCAGGCTGCGATATTCTCCAATTTTTATTCTGGGTCAATTGATGCCACTTTGGTGGTATCCGGCCCTAATTTTTTGAAAAGTGGACACTCTTCTTGGGAGTTTCTTTCTTGTCTGTTTTCTGAATTTAGCAGGGCTCTCCAAGGACCATGCCTACACCTGAAGCTTGAAATACTGGGCCAGGCATTGTGCGATGCATCCATAATGCACAATGAAGAAATTTTAACTCTGAGGGTACCTTTACACGCCGCTACTGGCAGGTGGATACAACCAGCTACATGCTACAAATGTAGCTTGCATCGGCAATGTACCCCGTAGTAGCGGCGTGTGAAGACGGTAGGAGGCACCCGGCAGTAGATGCATCTGTTTCCGAGCACTGCCCTGAAACAGGTGGCTACACAGGCGATTGTAGCGAGCTGTATCGGCGTGTAAAGAAGCAACAGAAGGGTTGTTTCTACACCATGCTATGTACCTGGTATGTAGCTGGGGCGTGACACAGGCTCTGTGATACCGCCCCCCATCAGCGATCATTGGAGGAAGCTCCTGCATTACGATTGGTAGTCGCTGCATAGGGAGGCATATTTAAGGAGCTGACCAGTCACACTACACAATTGCTTGAGCGTCATGTATTAGTCAGCCTCCTGCGCTGCCTGGCCAATCATGATGTTATTGCTTAGTCCTATCAGCGTACGGACGTCTCGTAATCCACAATTGTGGCACGCCTATGTGCTGTCCTTGCTGCACCAGGTCCGCCCATATTAGCTTGTTGTAGCGGTGTGTAAATAAGGTAAGATGAGCTACAGAAGGTAACTTGTGGCACCCGGCGGTGTATCCAGAGATAGATGTAACGTAGCGTAGCGCACCTTGTTGTGGCGTGTAAAGGTGGTGCGTTTACCGTTTGCAACCGTTTGTGCGTGCTCGTGCACGTGAAGTAGCTGGTTGTGTCCACCCGCCAGTAGCGGCGTGTAAAGGTACCCTGAGGAATAGATGGCACTTTTCCTGGTGTCTGTCCCTAAATTTAGCTGTTTTGGCAGCTTTAGGGCCCCTTTCAAAGTGTTTTCTATACACTTAAATTTGCCTCCCATTGATATCAATGGGATTTGGAAGTTTGGCGAACCAAACTGAATCCAAACTTCAAAAGGTTCGCTCCGCTCTGCTTACAAAACAGCTGACTGACCTAGAAGTGAACGACCACAAAACTTTCCTCCAAAGTTGATCACATTATTAAGAATAATTTAGAAAAAGTCAGTATCTGAGGTCCATAAATTGCTATACAGATTTTGCACAAAATGAATGAAGAATATGGGGTCAAAGTGAGTCACCAAACTGTGGTGTGAAGGTTAAGAGCAGTAGGATTGAATGCACGGATTTGTCACGTGTTGACTGCTTTGCTGTGCATGTGAAATGCTGCTGTGATTTTAATCAGAGTTACTTTCCACACTTGGCACATTCAGTGTTAATGTGCAGATGCTGCAGTATTACAGTGTGCGGCTCTACATGTGCATGTGTAGGTGGAGAGGAGTGTCAGATCATTTAGTTGTCCACTCCCTCAGCCTTTAAGTATTTCCACTTCCTTCCACCAGGTGTTGCTGATAAGAGTTCACTATGTCTTTGGCCGTGTGTGCTGTTAGGATGTAGTGCAGTGTGTACTGATGCCTTTCTGCTGATCCTGCCTGGAGTTTAACCTCCTTGGGGAAGTTGCTGTTTCCCGGTCTGTGGGTGGAGATAGGGGCTTTCAGTCTAGGGCTTAGCAGAAGCATAGGGCAAGGGTGGTGATCCAGACTTCCTCACCTTCTGATGGACATCTGGGAGCAGGGTGAGCCAAGAATCCCCAGTCTAAGGTCCAAACTAGCCTCCCTGAATGCCCTTAGCACATCTTACCATCTTGCTACCTGACTTTCTTACTGCATTGTACCACCCCACAACAGAGTTCCAGTCAAGAAGCCTTTCATCTTTGCAAAGAACCAGAATGTCCAACTTGAGTTTGCTAAAGAACACAGCCAATGGAAAGAAACAGATTGGTCTAAGGTGAATCCACGTTCAATCTGTTTGGTAATGATGGCAAGAACCATACAGTATATACCGACCAATTAGAAAACGTAATGATGTAAGGTACCAAACGCCTACAGGGAAACATGGTGGTGGCAATTTCATTGCTTGGGCTACTTTTCTGCATCTACCATTGGCTCTCTACATAGAATTGATGGAAATATGAATGCTACCATGTACAAGAATATAGGGTCATTCCATGTCAAGTGATCCAAAAATGAATATTTTTTTTCCCTGACGTCCTCAGATTTTTAAAAAATTTTTTCTATCTGAAGAACAACTTTATCTAATTACAAAAAAAAAGTTTTGAATTTTTTTCTTTATCTGTTAATTTTTTACAGATTTTTAAAGTTTTAAAAAAGTGCGAATTTTGGCCTGGTATGGCTTTACATTTTCTATCATATCTCGGGCTAGAAATAAGATAGAGAAACAAAATAAACACCAATCTACTCAGAACTGTCCAGGCTTTCATCAGATATGTCACAAGAGGATATTTGTTAATATTTTACCCATGTGATCGCAAGCGCAAAACTTTAAAACGTATTTCCGAAAAATCGGCGCGCTTTAAATATTTCAAAAACTGCCCATGTGTCTGCTTTGCTCTTAGCCACATCTGTACCAAATTTCAAGTTGGGATCGCAATGGGATCATATTTTAACATATTTTACTAGTAAGAGCGTCAATGGGTCATTCCATATCAAGTGATCTAAATATGAATATTTTTTTTTACCTGACGTCTTTAGATTTTTTTTTTTTTTTCCTTTATGAAGTACTACTTTAGTTAATTACAAATTAAAAGTTTGGAATTTTTTTCTTCATCAGTTAATTTTTTACAGATTTTTAAAGTTTAAAAAAAGGGTGAATTTTGGCCTGGTATGACTTTACATTTTTTTATCTCAGGCTAGAAATAAGATAATGAAGTGGGAGAGGCGTCATTTTACTCAGAACGGTAACAGCTTTCATTTGAGATGTTACAAGACTATGTTTCTTTATATCAAATTCAAACTATTGACGGGCAATTGTGAAAAAATGACTGATTGTGTTCTTGGTGACTTTTGAATTGACACTATAATAGTTAAATATTTTGCACTTAGGTCCAATGAATGCGTCCATGGGGTCAAGCTGGGACAGAGTCATCACAAATTAGCCTTATTTGCAGATGACCTGCTACTTTACATCTCCCAGCCCCTGGTCTCCATCCCTTCGGTCTTAATGGAGTTTGAACGGTTCGGACAATTGAGCAACTTTAAAGTGAATTGCTCCAAAACCAAGGCACTCAATATTTCTTTGCCTGGAGAATTGGTTTCTCATCTATCTAAACAGTTCCCATTTAAATGGAAAGTAGAAGCCATTAAGTACTTGGGAGTCCTTATACCAAAAGATCTTAAACAAATATTCAATTTAAATTATCAACCCCTTTTGACTAATGCGGAATCGTCATTTACCTCCCATAGACAATTAAAGCTATCCTGGTTCGGGAGAATAAACGTAGTCAAGATGGATGTCTTGCCCCGACTCTTATATACTTTTCAGACAGTTCCTGTTCTATTGGATAGAGGCTTCCTCTCCAAAATGCAATCTATGATCCTTAGATTTGTCTGGGGGGGCAACAGGTCCAGATTGCGAATGAATATCCTATCCTTGCCCGAGACCAGAGGAGGGGTTGGACTACCCAACATACGAGCGTACTTTGAGGCTTCCTCTCTTGTTAGAGCTCTAGATTGGCATTATCATGCGTCCTCCAAGAAATGGGTAGGGGTGGAGCAAGAGGGTTTGGGGATTCCGCTGAAACACCTGCTTTGGATTTCCCCTAAAGACTCCACAGACCTAGTACCTTTGACAGACATGACCAGAAACACCTTGAAGGTATGGCACCTAGTGACGAAAACCCTCCGCTTAAACGACAGACTTAGCCCTTTGACTCCCCTTTTTTCCAATCCATCTTTCCCACCCAGATTTGACAGGCAGAGATTTTTATGTTGGCGGATTGTGGATGACACCCGAGTAGGACAGACTCTGTCCAGTGGTGGTTTGCCCCCGATGGCAGAGCTACAACTCAAAGAACCTACGAGACCTCTTAAGTGATTCGAATTTCTCCAATACAGAGCATAATTATATTCAGCTGACCACTCTTGCAGGGTAAGATTGACGCCCAAAGTATTGGAGAGGTTATTCCAACTGGAGGCTCCACCGAGGCGCAAAATATAATTTCTATACCAGGCCTTAGGGTCCATGAGAGAGCAGGGCACCCTTTACTTCCAACGTGCTTGGGAGAGGGAATTGGGGTGTAGCATTTCAGAAGCTAATTGGCAGAAATGCTTTATATTTACTCACTCACTAGCTGGCGCTTGTTCTGCACAAGAAAGAAGCTATAAGCTGCTCACTAGATGGTACTTGTGCCCGACGACACTCCGGAACATGTTCCCTGGAACCCCTGATACCTGCTGGCGCTGTGGGGAAGAGAAGGGTACAATGATACACATTTGGTGGAGTTGTGGGGAAATCCGGCGGTTCTGGTCTGAGGTTTTCAATGCATACGCCCGGATAACAGGTAAACAAGCCGAATGCTGCCCAGAATCGGCAATGTTATCCATTTTTCCAGGTCCTATTGGGCTACAGAAGAGGGATATTCTCCGCTTTTGCATCTCGGCTGCTCGTGCTGTGATCCCGAGGTTCTGGAAATCAAGCCGGGCTCCATCTCTACTTGATTGGTTCAAAGAATTGATGGACACATATCGAATGGAGGAGCTCGCAGCTGATGCGTCGGGATCTCGGAACAAATTCTTAGGGATTTGGGTTGAATGGATTCTTTTTCACGACTCTGCAGAATTTAGGAGTATCTTTTCCAGCACAGATAATATGGCTCGACCTCTGGCTGATGGGGAGCCAGTGGGATGAGTACCCTTTCTCCTTCCCATACCTCACCCGTCCCCCCCCCTCCTTTTTTTCTTTTTTTCTTACGTGGCTTTTCTTTCCCAGTATAACTTTTTCTAATGGTTTTTGTTTCTCTTCTCTCTCTCTCTTCTTTTCTATCTCTCTTTTCTTCCCATCTGATACATTCAGTCTAGGTATTTCCTTTCTACGCCTATATCTTCAGAATTCTAGTGAACATTAGACAGGTATCGAAAACTCTGAGCTGTGAGTAGATCATTAATATTTCGGCCTTCCTTTCCGGTACACCAGTCGATAGACTATTCCAACTAGGCCTCAACGGGTAATGACCCACTTACGTGGTCAACCTGTTAGAAGGGGCCAAGTAATAAAAATCATTCTGCTGGGGCTGCTTGTCCCCTTGACATCAGAACATCTCAAAACCCTGAGAAAGGTTGTATACTTGAGTGTTTGGAATTATATTTAGATTGTAGTATATATTGCACCAGAGATAAGCGCAAAAGTAAATTTGCAGCTTATCTTAAAGTTACTAATAACTTTGTGAATTCTCTTTTTGTATATTTTATATGTCTCAAGATTTTGTTAAAAGATTGAATGTATGTCTTTCATATGTTTTTTCAAAATTTAATAAAAATGAGATTAACCATAGTTAAATATTTTAAAATATGATCCCATCACGATCCCAACTTGAAATTTGGTACAGATGTGGCTAAGAGCATAAAAGACACATGGACAGTTTTGGAAAATTTTTATTAAAATGTTTTTTTCGGAAATGCGTTTCAAAATGTTGCGTTTGCATTCGCATAGGTAAAAAATTAAAATTAACAAATATACTCTTGTGACATATCTGGTGAAAGCCTGGACAGTTCTGAGTAGAATGTTGTTTATTTTGTTTCTCTATCTTATTTCTAGCCCGAGATAAAAAAATTTAAAGTCGTACCAGGCCAAAATTCACCCTTTTTTTAAACTTTAAAAATCTGTAAAAAATTAACTGATGAAGAAAAAAATTCCAAACTTTTAATTTGTAATTAACTAAAGTAGTACTTCATAAAGGAAAAAAAAAAAAAAAATCTAAAGACGTCAGGTAAAAAAAAATATTCATATTTAGATCACTTGATATGGAATGACCCATTGACGCTATTAATAGTAAAATATGTTAAAATATGATCCCATTGCGATCCCAACTTGAAATTTGGTACAGATGTGGCTAAGAGCAAAGCAGACACATGGGCAGTTTTTGAAATATTTAAAGCGCGCCGATTTTTCGGAAATACGTTTTAAAGTTTTGCGCTTGCGATCACATGGGTAAAATATTAACAAAGATCCTCTTGTGACATATCTGGTGAAAGCTTGTATAGTTCTGAGTAGAATGGTGTTTATTTTGTCTCTCTATCTTATTCCTAGCCTTAGTTATGAGGAGAAACGTAAAGGCAGGCAACAGCGAAATTCACACTTTTTCCGAACTTTGAAAATCATTTAAAAAAAAAATAAATTTTTTAAAAAATTTTTCTCTTCACATTTTGCATTGTCTGACATGCTATTATCAAATAACAAAATCTCAAAAGAATTAAAAATATAGAGGTAATAATCATTGGTTCACTTGACATGGAATGACCCTATACTGCAAAATGTAATGCTGCCACATGGTAAAACCAAAGTAAGCAGGGGATGGAAATTCCAGCAAGACAAGGATCCTAAACACACATGCAATTTAGTAAAGAACTGGTTAACAAAGAAAAATGTTCGCCTGTTGCAATGGCCAAACCAATCACCTGATTTACACCCTATAGAGTACCTTTGGGATGGGTTACGGTGACGAGTTTGGGCATATACCCATAGCAATAAAGATGAATTGTTTGCAGATTTCCAAATTGAATGGAAGATCCCTCAAGATGTCTTGAATACCTGAGTGGCTTCAATAACCTGTTGGTTTGGTGCAGTAATTAAAGTAAGAGGTTATGCTACAAAATACTAAGTTATGGCATTGTACACAATGAATGAATACTCTCTATGTTGTGATCAATAAATAGTAGATGCAAGTCGGTTTTCTTTAATTAAATGACCATACCTATATCCAACAGCACTTTGACTAAAATTAAGGTCTTGTATGATGAAAACTTCAAGCACTCACGCAGTGTGAGAACTACAAGTCGAGCAGTAGCTGCTCTTCCAGCCTATTGGGGATGCATTGTCTGAATTGGCCTCAATATGCTGGGAGGCTTACTCATCGCGAGACCTCCATGTGACTATGTCAGACCTGCTTTAGATTTGGATGGGAAATAAATTGGTGAATGAGGCTGTCTCTTGACTTTATTTATTTACTAATTTTCTCTTTTTTATGTCTCGCAGGTTCACTCTTGTGGACTACATTGAATTTGGTGGACTACATCAGAATCCCTGGACTACTTCATGAATTTTTGGAGGGAAGGGGGTTATTTTTTTAAATATATTGGTGAAACAGCGAATGTGTCAGGGAGTGCTTTTTCAAGTAAAATTTTTTGGGTGTGTTTATTTTTGTTATTATTAACTGTGTTAGTAATGTTGGATATCTGATTGGCACCTTAACGTTACTAACCTCTGGGATTGATGCCAGATGACATTACACATCTGGCGTTATCCCCAAATACCATTACCTCGTTTACCAATGCTTCAAGGCAGCAGGAAGAGCTGGGGCGAATTGCCAGGACTGGTATATCCAATGAAGGCGCCAGTTCTGGGAAGGCTGTGGCCTGCTAATTTTAGGCTTCAAAGAGACCAAGAACCATGGCTCTTTCCACCCTGAGAATGCCAGTCCCCAGATGTTAGCTTCACCTTGGCACATAAATACAGTACCAGAACCAAACTCAGTACGTAAACTCTGTACCTGAACTAGGCTCCATATATACAGTACCATACCCAAACTCAGTACATACTGTACCAGGACTATGCTCAGTATATACAGTGCCAGGACCAAACTAAGCACATAAATACCATACCAGCCTCAAACTCTTTATATAAATACAGGCTGAGAACTAGGCAAAGAATATACAGTGCCAGAACCAAACTCAGAATCGAAGTAAAGTATTAATGCAAGACCCATATATGGCATCATATCACATTTAGCCCCTGTTGAATGCTCTCAACAATCTGGGGTTTGTTGCATACTCATTATAATAAGTTTTAAATAGGAGGACCAATAGAGTATTTTTACACATTCAATTCTTCAATTTAATAGTACAAGACAAAACATGTGACAAGACAGAAGACACAGAGGGAATTCCCCATAAATGACATGTCCATAGGAAATACTGTACATAAATAGAAATTACAATGGATACATATCCAAACGAGTTGAAATATAAAGTGCCAGTTACAACATATGTAGGTATTTCTGTTAGTATCATGTGTAAACCATGTGACCGTTATACCTCAATCATGTCAATGGTATGGGGGATTACATATATATCCAACCATCTCTTCCATAACCATTTGTGGACTCAGGTCACACACAGATTATAAACAACAGCTTCCCTTTATATGCCAAAATCAAGCAAACTCCCACTTTCACATCAAAATGACAGTATTAACAATACATTCTTATGGTGTCAAAGCATCATAAAGAAATCACCAAGGAAAGAAGACAACAGTTCCTACATATTGCCCCAACACGTGTTTCGCACGTTGCTTCGTCGGGGGGAGATATGGTAATGTGCAGTAAGGCAGTCTGCAATGTTCACAGTAAAAAACGCAGCTTCTTATGCCCGGCAGTGGCGGTGACATCTACTCGGACTTCCGGGCTAGTGACGTCACACGCAAGCGCCGTGCGTACGTCATCACAGCCCACTAGCCAATCAGGTCGCGGCTTCACCGTGCATGCTCCCGGCCCGAGACGCGTCACCATGACGACCGGGCATACGCGGCGGTACACGACCTGATGGCAATACAGGGGAGTCGGACACAGCACTGCTACTTAGTTTTCCATAGCCAAATGGGAGAAAAAGGCAAATCCATAAACAGAATCCCATTGTTACAACAGTCAGAAGTAGCCTTCATTGTGCCACTGTATAGGGCAGCATTATTACAGGATCAGCTGGTGGTATCTCAGGTAAGTGTCAGGACTCTTCTCCAAATGGCCAAGGTCTTCAGATGTCGTGACAATGTGGCGACACAGCTTGTGGTGAACAGGTGGACTACCAAAAAATCGTAAAATCCTGCACACAATGTAAAAACCAAAAGAAAAAAGAAATGAAACAAAGATCAAAAGCCATATGGGGACAGATGAGAGAAACAGTCGCCTACAAGAAAGGTGCATAAGAAAACCCCTCGTTCAGAGCCCTTGGGGCAAGTGTATCCAAGACCACAATCCACTTAGCTTCCCTTTGGGCCAGGACTTTCCTGAGGTCACCACCTCGGGAGCCACCACGCACTACATTGATCCTTCCGACTCTCAGAGAAGCTGGGCTGCATCCGTGATATCTCTTAATATGTCTGGGTAACGTTTTTAATTCAGTGTCCTCCTTTGCCTTAGCTGCTGCAATAATATCCCGAACATTCTCCCTCACTCTCACCCTCAACTCGCATGATGTAAGGCCCACATAGATACGGGAACAGGCACAGACCGCAAAATAAACCACGTGATTCTGTGCCTGATCTCAAAAGTGCGGGCACTACTCACGTGGTTTATTTTGCGGTCAGTGCTTGTTCCCGTGTCTATGTGGACCTTACGTCATGCATGTTGAGGGTCTCTGAGAGTCAGGGGGATCGATGTGGTGTGTGGTGGCTCCCAGGGTGGTGACCTCGGGAAAGTTTCATCTCTCTTTTCCTTTGGTTCTCGCATTGTGTGCAGCATTTTGCGTTGTAATTTCTATTTATGTACAGTATTTCCTATGGAGATGTAATTTATGGGGAATTCCCTCTGTGTCTTCTGTCTTGTCACATGTTTTGTCTTTTACTAATAAATTGAAGAATTGAATGTGCAAAAATACTCTATTGGTCCTTCTATTTAAAACTGAAATAAAGTAGTAGAACTATGATCAGTATAAACAGTGACAGGGCCAAACTAAATACATAAATACCATACCAGAACCACAGTCAGCACATAAATATAGGTTCAGAACCAGGAGCAGTATATACAGTGCCAGAACCAAACTCAGAACTGAAATAAAGTACCAGAACCAGGCTCTATACATAGAGTTACAGAAGCAAACTCTGTACTTAAAAACAGCACAAAAACCGAGCTCTGTAAATAAAATAGAACCAAACTCTGCATACTGTATTTTTCAGACTATAAGATGCACTTTTTCCCCCAAAACTTGAAAGGAAAGTTGGGGGTGCCTCTTATAGTCCAGATTTATGGTTGGAGTTGTTGCTGTTGGGGGGCAGCAGCGATGGAGTGGGTCACTGGAGAAGGAATATCATATACCAGACATTAGTACAGAATATTGGGATATTGCAGTCATAACAGTGTCAGCAGCAGATCCCCTTCCCATAACAATATCTCACAACCACATTTTTTCCTTCAATTTTTTTTCCTATTTTCCTCCTCTAAAACCTGAGTGAGTCTTATAGTCTGAAAGATACGGTAAATACAATACAAGAACCTTAATCAGTAATAAATATGTAAGGCCCCTTTCACATCAGCGTCTTTTGCTGATCGCGGCAGTTGCGGTGAAAAAAACTCAACTGCCGCGATTACCGCATAACAGCCACACTTCCGGTTCACTTCCAGCAAGCCCCATACAATGTCTATAGGGCTTGCGGCAGGTGCGGCAAGTGCGGTATCGGCAAACCGCACTTGCCGCACCTGGCGCACACTTACCGCAAGCCACATAGACATTGTAGCAAGTGGTAGTGGGCAAGTGAACCGCAAGTATGGCCGTTATGCGGTAATCGCAGCAGTTGCGTTTTTTTCACCGTGAAAAAAACGCAACTGCCGCAATCAGCGAAGACCGCTGATGTGAAAGGGGCCTAAGAAGGCTGAAAATGGTTCTACCAACATCTTACAGAATGTACAGTCATGGCCAAAAGATTTGAGAATGATACAAATATTAATTTTTACAAAGTCTACTGCTTCAGTTTTTCTAATGGCAATTTGCATATACTCCAGAATGTCATAAAGAGTGATCACCTTAACAGCAATTACTTGCAAAGTCAATATTTGCCTAGAAAATGAATTTTAACCCCCAAAACACATTTCAACATCATTGCAGTCCTGCCTTAAAAGGAGCAGCTAACATCGTTTTAGTGATTGTTCCATTAACACAGGTGTGGTTGTGGATTAGGACAGGGCTGGCGATCAATCAGTCATGATTAAGTAAGAATGACACCACTGGACACTTTAAAATGAGGCTGGTGCTTGGTATCATTGTTTCTCTTCAGTTAACCATGGTTATCTCTAAAGAAACACGTGCAGCTATCATTGCACTGCACAAAAATGGCCTAACAGGGAAGAGTATCGCAGCTAGAAAGATTGCACCTCAGTCAACAATCTATCGCATCATCAAGAACTTCAAGGAGAGAGCTTCCATTGTTGTCAAAAAGGCTCCAGGGCGCCCAAGAAAGACTAGCAAGCGCCAGGACTGTATCTTTAAACTGTTTCAGCTGCGGGATCGGACTACCAGCAGTGCCGAGCTTGCTCAGGAATGGCAGCAGGCTGGTGTGAGTGCTTCTGCACGCACTGTGAGGCGGAGACTCTTTGAACAAGGCCTGGTTTCAAGGAGGGCAGCAAAGAAGCCACTTCTCTCCAGAAAAAACATCAGGGACCGACTGATATTCTGCAAAAGGTACAGGGAGTGGACTGCTGAGGACTGGGGGAAAGGTACAGGGAGTGGACTGCTGAGGACTGGGGGAAAGGTACAGGGAGTGGACTGCTGAGGACTGGGGAAAGGTACGGGGAGTGGACTGCTGAGGACTGGGGGAAAGGTCCAGGGAGTGGACTGCTGAGGACTGGGGGAAAGGTACAGGGAGTGGACTGCTGAGGACTGGGGGAAAGGTCCAGGGAGTGGACTGCTAAGGACTGGGGTAAAGGTACAGGGAGTGGACTGCTGAGGACTGGGGTAAAGGTACAGGGAGTGGACTGCTGAGGACTGGGGGAAAGGTACAGGGAGTGGACTGCTGAGGACTGGGGGAAAGGTACAGGGAGTGGACTGCTGAGGACTGGGGTAAAGTCATTTTCTCTGATGAATCCCCTTTTCGATTGTTTGGGACATCTGGAAAACAGCTTATTCGGAGAAGAAGAGGTGAGCGCTACCACCAGTCTTGTCTCATGCCAACTGTAAAGCATCCTGAAACCATTCATGTGTGGGGTTGCTTCTCAGCCAAGGGAATCGGCTCACTCACAGTCTTGCCTAAAAACACAGCCATGAATAAAGAATGGTACCAGAATGTCCTCCAAGAGCAACTTCTCCCAACCGTCCAAGAGCAGTTTGGCGCCCAACAATGCCTTTTCCAGCATGATGGAGCACCTTGCCATAAAGCAAAGGTGATAACTAAATGGCTCAGGGAACAAAACAGAGATTTTGGGTCCATGGCCTGGAAACTCCCCAGATCTTAATCCCATTGAGAACTTGTGGTCAATCATCAAGAGACGGGTGGACAAACAAAAACCAACAAATTCTGGCAAAATGCAAGCATTGATTATGCAAGAATGGAGGACGGCTATCAGTCAGGATTTGGTCCAGAAGTTGATTGAGAGCAGCCAGGGAGAATTGCAGAGGTCCTGAAGAAGAAGGGTCAAACACTGCAAATATTGACTTGCTGCATTAACTCATTCTAACTGTCAATATAACCTTTTGGTATCATAATATGATTGCAATTATATTTCTGTATGTGATATAAACATCAGACAAACACAAATAAAAACCAGAGGGCAGCAGATCATGTGAAAATAGCATTTTGGTGTCATTCTCAAAACTTTTGGCCATGACTGTAGTTGCTGTTGCACACAGACTCCAATGTTATGTTCTGGACTGAAAATTACTTTAATCTTCTTTGATGTTGTGATCAGTTATAATTAACCCTGTTGCGGTGGATATAGCTCCCGGTCAAGAGTAGATATTGACAGAAGAGATCTCCTGTATAAGAAAAATATATGTTCTCCCTTGAAGTATTATAACTCATCATAATACACATATCCACTTGCTTTGAGGGTAGAAGTGGCCCAACTTACCTCTTGGCCCCCTGTTACACCAATAGTATGTCCACCCTATTTCCTGGTTACCTAAGTTGCTTATTACTATGGAATACCATATTTATGCCTGCTACAATGTGCTACACGTTGATTACAGCTACAGTTGAGTGTATATACATATCTTGCTAGATTAGTTTCTAATTCTTTATCTCTTTATTTGATGCAGCACTTCTGCTTGGAAAGTCAAACATGAAGAAAGCTCATGTGATCTTCATCTTCCTAGTATCTGTGGTTGTAGTGAATTTGTCCTACTGGTACCATGCTGATTTTAGTCAAAGGATTTTATTGTCAATCTGTAAGACCAACAGTGAAGAAAATGCACCTCAAGACGCTTCCCATACCACCCAACCATTGAAGGGTATGATGACTATACTGCCCCTAGGACGCTTTGGTAACCAAATAGGGGAGTATGCAGTTCTCTATGCTCTTGCGAAAATGAATGGCTATCGAGCGTATATTCTGCCGGAGATGCACCAGGAGCTTTCCTCGCTATTCAAGCTCAACTTGCCCTTAATTTCTAAGGATACTGCTAACCGAATACAATGGAAGGAATATAACATTAGCAACTGGATGTGTCCCGAATACCGTAACATCACAGGGGAGAATGTAAGACTCAAAGGTTTCGTGTACTCCTGGACATTCTACCATCATCTAAAGAGCGAACTTCTCCAAGAATTCATATTCCACGATTTTGTTAAAGATGAGGCCAACACTTATCTTACACAAGTGAGGGGTAATCGGACGGACGTGACATTTGTAGGGGTTCACGTTCGTAGAGGGGACTATGTAAATCTTTTTGTTCAGCAGAAGCGAGGAGTCTTAGCTGACAAGAATTACCTACAGAATGCCACAGATTATTTCAGGAGGAAATACCAGAACCCAATATTCGTGGTGACCAGTAATGGGATGGACTGGTGTAGGAAGAATATTAATAATTCCTTAGGAGATGTTTATTTTGCTGGAGATGGAAAAGAAGGTTCCCCTGATAGGGACTTTGCACTTTTGGCCCATTGTAACCACACTATCATGACATTTGGGTCTTTTGGTATCTGGGCTGCGTACCTGGCAGGCGGCGAAGCGATTCACCTTACTAATTACAGTGCTCCTGATTCATCCTATCTAAAGTATGTTAAGTATGAAGCCATCTATCTTCCAGAATGGATTGCTGTCCCCGCGGACCTAACAGACCTATTAAAAAGCAAAGGACTTATTAAAAAGTAACATTTTGGGGGAGATTTCTTTACGGTTTCTGTCCAATAGTCTTCTACAGTTTTATTTAATGGTGGAAAACTGGCGGCACTTGGGTCAGGGTTCAACTTTGAAATATCTTTAGTCTTTCCCGGCAAGCTGGCACTAGGTATCAGTGAAGAAAATCATACCTAACACTAAATATATTATATACTAAGTCCCAGCAGCTTTATTAAACTCATATTACACAGGCTTAAAGTGAATGTCAATCTTTAATTAATCTCGATGTAAATGCCAAGTTGAGCGTGATCAAAAATATGGTGAAGTTAAGAGATAGCTACCAACCGAGTCTTTGGAGCTCTGACTGCTATAAAGCAATATTAGGACTAGATGGAGCCCTATTATGACATCACAATGGGGGGCAGGCTCTGTGGCGATGGAGGCAGCGGATGTCTCTCCCCCATCCGCGCACTCCTCCTGTGCGCTGTGCGCTATTTAATATATTTATTAATGACCTTGTAGGGGACATACAGAGTAGAATCTCAATATTTGCAGATGACACTAAACTCTGCAGGGTAATCAATACAGAGGAGGACAATTTTATATTACAGGAGGATTTATGTAAACTAGAAGCTTGGGCTGATAAATGGCAAATGAGCTTATGCACTTGGGCAGAGGAACAAAAGGTATAATTATGTTCTTAATTGTAAAACACTGGGCAAAACTGTCACTGAAAAAGACCTGGGTGTATGGGTAGATGACAAATTCACATTTAGTGGCCAGTGTCAGGCAGCTGCTGCAAAGGCAAATAAAATAATGGGATGCATTAAAAGAGGCATAGAACATAATTATGTTCAACCTGATATTTTAAAGTATTTTAAAGCACTTCATGTATTTTAACAAAATGAAAGTATTGTGTTTTTAGATTATAAAAATAAATTGAAGTTTTTTCATAAAGTGATTGGGTAGTAATTCCAAGGGGGCTGTCATTTTAGTAAGCACTAGATCTTAAATCTTAAACACCTTTTGCTTTGATTACTGCTTTGCACACTCTTGGCATTCTCTTTCGGTGTGAATCTACAATTTTCATAGTCATGAATATAAGGAAAACACTTTGAATCACAAGGTGTGTCCAAACTTTTGCTCTGTACTGTACCTGCAAGAGATGCAAAAATATATCATCCAGTTTTCACGCCTGGAACGAACGTTCTTAGACAGACTAGTCTTACAGAATGTAGATGCTGTTGCACACAGACTCCAATGTTATGTTCTGGACTGAAAATTACTTTCATCTTCTTTGATATTAAGTTCAGTTATAATTAACCCTGTTGCGGTGGATATAGCTCAGGGTCCAGAGTAGGTACCGACAGAAGAATGCTCCTGTATAAGAAAAATATATGTTCTCCCTTGAAGAATTAAAACTCATCATAATACACATATCCACTTGCTTTGAGGGTAGAAGTGGCCCAACTTACCTCTTGGCCCCATTTTACACCAATAGTATGTCCACCCTTTTTCCTGGTTACCGAAGTTGCTTATTACTATAGAATACCATGTGCTACACATTGATTTCAGCTATAGTTGACTGTACCACCACAACATACAAATCAGCTGTGGGTCATCTGAACCAAACTCAGCAGCCCCAAAGACATATATGAGTCAAGGTCAGGAGACCCGCAGTAAGCCAGTGCATTTTGTGATCTGTGATGGGACTGATGTGAATAGATGTCTGAATGAGTCCTTAGGGAAGTACACAGTTGTATTTAAGGTTCTGGAATGTTGGATATTTTTTTTTTTTGTCTTTAAAAAAAACCTTTGGATGTACCTGCAATAGATGCAAAAATATATCATCCATTTTTGAAGCCTGGAAACAAATGTTCTTAGACAGACTAGTCTTGGATTTAGGATCATTAGAACCAAAGGGGTAGCTAAGGGTTCAGACCAGGGGGGAGCGAAACTTCCATGCTCTGCTGTAGATTTTAACTATGTTGAACGTAGCAACAGCTCTGGGTGCGACCCTCAAAGCTTGGAGGCCTGGGGCGATCGCACCCTCTGCCACCCTCCCCCTGTAGCTATGCCACTGAGGCAATAAATTCCCCTCTTTGTTTGTAGCAAGTCAAGAATGAAAAATAATTGGAATTATTAAAGGGAACCTGCCATCTCGATTATTCCCCCTGTGGATGTGATAACCTAATTTACAAGCGCTGTCCCATCTTTCTAGATTCTAAACTGTATGGGCTGCTTCCAGGTATGAAGTGTCCTGATGCATCTATTTCAGGTCCAGTGCATTGTGGGTGAGTATTGGGTGTACTTGCCAGCTTCAGAATGTGCACCGAGGAGTGATAACCACAGAACGAATCAATAGCTATAGCACTCTGGCACACAAAAAATGAATCAAGTAAACAGTCCATGGGTTTCAAAGAAGAAATTTCCACTTTATTTTGACTTCTTAGACTGTATATACAGTTGCTAAACTGACGTTTCAGCAGAATCTTCTGCCTTTGTTAAAGTATTTGAACTACATGCATATAACAACAAAGGTAAAAAAAATTAGGTACAATCAGTACATATAATATAATCAACACATATAAGATAAAGTAAGCATTTTTCATAGTAGACATATATTAAGAGCATACATGTTTGTAATCAAAACAAGATTTATATGGGTCACAGCCAGAAATTAGTCAAAATAAATAGATGTGTGGAAAAGCGATGAACAAAGATAAAAGATTACCGCATTTTTCACTTTATAAGATGCACCTGATTATAAGATGCACCCCCAAATTTGGTGACGGAAAGAAGGAAATTTTTTTTAAATTTGAAATGGGGTCCGTGTTATAATACCAGTGTCTGTCTTATAATCAGTATATATGTCTCTTATCCTTGTACATGCCCCCCCATCCTGAAATATATCTCCCCATCCCGGTATGTATGTCCCCATCTTGGTATATATGTCCCCATTCTGTTATGTCTGTGCCCCATTCTGGTATATACACTGTATGTCTCTATCCTGGTAAATATATGTGCACCCTCCAGATACATATGTCCCCATCCTGATGTATGCCAGGATGGGAGACATACAGTGTGTATACCTGAATGGGGCACAGACATAACAGAATGGGGACATATATACCAAGATGGGGACATATATACCAGGATAAGGGACATACAGTGTGCCCGGAGCTTCGGGCGAGTCATGGCAGTTTTCCAGTGGGCGCCGCCATTATTATTTCCCAGCATGCATTGCTGAGAGGCATTCCATGCTTGCTCCTGTGTTCAGACTGCCAGAAAATGGCTGGGGGTGCGGCGCATGTGCAGATTGCGACCCCCAGCCATTGTCTTGAAGTCTGGATACAAGAGCGAGCATGCAATGCCTGTCAGCAATGCATGCTGGGAAATAATAATGGCGGCTCCTATCGGAAAACAGCCGCGACTCCCTCGCAGCTCCAGGCCCCTGTGGACCCGTGAAGCTGCCACATGCACCCCCGCAACACCCCCCTTGGTAAAAAAAATTTCTTAAGATTTGTTTTTTTTAAATACGGGTTTAAAGGCGCACCACTGTTCTCCCCCAGTCCAGGAAAAAAAAGAGCAGATATAACCAGAAAAAATGTCAATAGATGAGGACCAGCCAGCAAGTAAAGAGATAATGTCTACAAGGTAGAAAAAGTAAGTAATACCTGTTAAGGATATTGTTGGCAGCGGACTATTCACAATACTCTCCAAGTGTGTCACAACAACAGTTGGTTTATTCAGCAACAATCAGAAACAAAAAATAAGCTTTGTAGATCAGCAATTTTATTTTGTAGATCAGCAGTTTTATTTGTGGCTTTACCTGGCACTGTGTTTTGAAGATAGCAAGCTGTCATGATGGCTTCTCCCCAATACATTGTAACAACATACTATTTCCACTTTCATGGAGAGTGTGACTTTCTTCCAAATTTGTTAACCATCTCGGCAAGATATTCTTCAAGTTTCTGTGGAACTTCATCCTTACTGTGAAGCAGGTAGGCACCTATATATGTGGAGGAGTCATTAATAAATGTGAGGAAATATCTCTTCTTGCTTGGAGTTTGAACACTCATTGGACTGCAAACATCTGTGTGTATCAAATCCAGTGGCTGTGCAGATCTAGTGCTGCTTACTTTAGGAAAGGATTTTCTGGACATTTTCCCTTTAAGACAGCTAGTGCACTTCATCATTTGACTACATTGCTTGATTTCAACACCATTTGCTTGACATAGATTCTTTACTGCTTCTGGGTCTCTGTGCCCAAGACATCTGTGCCATACATGGATACAGTTTTTATGCAGATCTTCTCTAGCACTGTACACAGATTTTTTTGCATTTTAGCTGATAAATTTAATCTTGGACTTTTCCCTCTGCAAGAGTGTGACCTTTGAGATGATGCAGCTGTGATCTTTAAAAGTAAGTACATTTCCCTTTTGTGTGTACTCTTTTTACAGGGAGGTCAGGAGTGCCGCCATCAGGAAACATATTAAAAGAAGAACAACCCTTGAATGCATTGATGCCACTTTGTTATAAAGATTTGTGAGATTTCAAGATGTCACGCCCACTGATCAAAAGACTTTATATTTTGCAAATTAAGATTGTTCTGAATAGGTAACAGAAAAAAAAAGGACAAAAGGCTTAAATAGTCACAATCATTTGAACAAATTTTGCATTAATCTTCTATAGTACAAGCGAATTTAAGAAACTTTGTAAGATATGTTAAAGGGAACCTGTCAGGTAGTTCTAGCCCCCTAACCTATCACTACCTGTCCCTGCACTTTCCTATCTGATCCCTAACCATCCCTGTCTCATCTAAAAGGACCCTATAAAAAGTAAGAAAATGAGTTATATACTTTCGTGTGATCTGCATCCATAGTCTGCGGTGGGCGGGCTCCGGGGCTACATTCCTCCTCGCTTGCTCTCCGTTTGCCGCGCTGGGCATCATCGATCCATCCCTTGGTCCGCCCACCGCAGACTATGGATGCAGACTACATGTAAGTATATAACTCATTTTCTTACTCTTTATAGGGCCCTTTTAGATGAGACAGGGATGGTTAGGGATCAGATAGTAAGGTGCAGGGACAGGTAGTGATAGGTTAGGGCACTAGATCCAGGTGACAGATTCCCTTTAACAGAAAAATATGCTGCTTTTTCCACTTATGAGCCACTTCTCCCCATACTACCTTCTCTCTATAAACAGCGTCAAAACATTACAGACCAGCAGATTACTGAAATATTAGATTATTGCTGTATTACATTCTTTGGAGATGGATGAGGAAAACACAACGAGAACACCATGAGAATCAAAGTGAAAAGATAGATGCACAGACACCTACTGATGCTTCTGAATTATAGTAAGTATTTAATGAAACCAAGTGCTGGATTCACGGCACAGTATGGCTATATAATGTCCTCTTGCTACTTCTGCCTCTAAACATGTGCTGCAAAGACAGGAGAAAACCCTAATGTCTGTCTCCAGTATCAATCTCAGAGACTATTGAAAATTAGAGACAGCCTGCAGAAAGAAACACTGCTGTAAAATGCAGGCTACAAGTCATATGCACATTTCATTTCATTCTGAAAAGCAAATGAAAAATACACTTTAAACATACCATACATATTCTTCACGAATTCGTAACATTCCGTCAGCCATCAACTGTGAGCTGCCACAAGAAAAAAGGACTTTTCCAATATGAAGAACCCCAATTTTCAGAACCCCAATTTTCCCCCAATATATTCTTTTAGCAAAACAAAAAAATCTCTTAGCATGGAAAGTGTACAGAGCTCTGCTGGTGGGTCCCCACGCGGCTGATTACGGCTGCCGGAGGACTGGCAGGCGCAGCAGTTTTAAATCTCCCGCGGCCGCAGCTGCTGCACTGTGATGAGGTCATGTGACCTTATCACAGACAGGGTGCAGCTGCCAGCGGGAGCAGTGAGCGCGCGTTCACCAGGTGTATCCGGTGAGTTTCCTGGCTTGTGCTGCACTTCAGGTGGGTGCAGTGCTGTAGATGGCCCGGGGTGACCCTTCTCCTCCTCAGTTGTCCTTCTGGGTGCCCACATGTGTACAGTACATAGAGGAAGGGGTGGTGTCAGGAGTGGGGCGCTGTGATTTGTGGCTTTACAGTACTACACATGCAGGGCAGGCTGGCAGTGCCCGGCCCTGGGTGACACAATGGGCACACACTCGGCCTGGTGCCTATACATAGAGGCAGCTATTTCAATACATAGCCATTCTATGGGGCCGCGGGTTGACATGTGGATGCAGGCAGAATGTGACCCCCTTCATGGTGACATGTTCCACACTACACAGCTGTGGGGAATGGACTGTCCTATCACACAGTGGGCATCTGCCCTCACCAGCTTCCATTGCCAGCAGGGTTAGTGTGGTCTGGCAGTGTGACCCAAGCTGCCTCACCAAGGTCACCCACACTAGCACTAATGGCAGGCTCAAAGGTCACCTGCACAACATGTATGATAGTATATGACATTGGTGTTCAGTGTGCCACCCTCCATGTGCCATCTACAAATGTCACCCACATGGCAGTGTGAGCTTAGTGCACGAGGTTCAGTGAGACGTCTGCCTGGCTCTATTCTACACATTGCATCGTTGCCACACATTCCCTTGGGCCGGTGCAGTACCCCACAGCATGCCTCCGTAACCTTGGACAGGACATACTATTGGAGCAACCTGTACAGCTGCACAGAGGCCACTTATTTTACAAGCAAGTTCCTATTGGTGAATGGTAAAAAAAAAAAAAAAACAATAACAGGTGTTTTATGATAAGCTATGAGATATGAGGCTGCATTATATTACCTGGGGGGCCATGAGGCTGCATTATATTATCTGGAGAGCTATGATGCTGCATAATATTATCTGAAGGGCTGTGATGCTGCATTATATTATCTGGAGAGCTATGACGCTGCATTATATTATATGGAGGGCTATGAGGCTGCATTATATTATCTGGAGAGCTATGATGCTGCATTATATTATCTGGAGAGCTATTAGTCTGCATTATATTATATGACGAGTTATGAGGCTGCACTATATAATGGATGGCTATGAGGCTACATTATTCTATGTGGAAGGATATGAGGCTGCATTTTACTATATGGAGGATCATATATACCAGGATAAGGGCATATTTCAGGAGGAGGACCATATATAGCAGGATGAGCGACATTAATACACAATGAAGGGGAGAGGGGTCAATTTGTGAGTCTTTATAGGATTTGGAACGTTACAAGGGGCCCATACATGTGACTAATGTGGGCGCGTTTGAGAAGGGGGGAGCCCAGGTGCAAATTTCGCACCGGGGCCCTTTGGACTCTAGTGACATCACTGTGTATTTCACTATGAAAATCTACGTCAGAACGGCAGGTACATTTTCTTCAAAAATTATGAAGCCTTCAGGTATACATAAATAATAACAAAAAGAAAACAAAGAAAAAATATGAAAAAAAAATACTCATAAATAAAAAAAATATATAATTCAATAATCTGATCCAGAAAATTAAATTCCACAGAGCCCTTGTGGAATAGATTAACGAAGTAAGATGATAAAATATTTTGTGATTGGACAAAATAACATTGTATAAAAGATTATATTTTTTTTAGAATAGTGAGATCAGTATTATTCTCTGTTATGTGCCACCTAAGGGAAGATAGATAGATAGATAGATAGATAGATAGATAGATAGATAGATAGATAGATAGATAACTTGTAAAAAATAAAGAGCAGCACAGCTGACGTTACCTTTGGGTGCAGGGCCCACCACAGTAGTCCTTCCTCCTACCTGGTTCAATATTGCATAAAACATAGGCAGCACTCCCACTTGTTTTAGATAGATAAGACCTTTATTGGTCACAGTTCACAGGCGACGTTTCAATCCACAATGGATTTTTTTCAAGCTTGAAAAAAATCCATTGTGGATTGAAACGTCGCCTGTGAACTGTGACCAATAAAGGTCTTATCTATCTAAAACAAGTGGGAGTGCTGCCTATGTTTTTTGCAATATAGATAGATAGACACCGTATATACTCGAGTATAAGCTGAGTTTTTCAGCACAATTTTTGTGCTGAAAAGTGCCTCCCTCGGCTTATACTCGAGTCAGTATATGGCTGAGTGAGGGGGGGCAGTGACCAGGGGCTGGTGGAGGCGGGGGTAGGCTGTAGTAGTAGCGAGCGGTCACGTGTCCCCGCTCATTAGTGCAATGCAATATGTACTGCATCCCCTGTCAATCAGCGGCAGGGTGGAGCGGTGGATATTACATTGCACTACTCGCCCCCCCATCCCTGATATGGGCCCCATGGTGGCGCTGACCATAAAATAACAAACTTGTTACTCACCTTCCGACGATTCGGTACACTGTCTGCGGGCTCCACGGCTCCTCCCTCCGGTCTGCCAGCTTGTAATCACATAACCAGCGCTTCAGTGATGTCATCGCTGCTGCGCCGCGGTCACATGATTACAAGCCGGCAGACCGGAGGGAGGAGCCATGGAGCCAGCAGACAGCGCACCGAATAGTCGGAAGGTGAATAACAAGTTTGTTATTTTATGGTCAGCGCCAGCATGGGGCCCATATCAGGGATGGGGGACTCTACACAGGGATGGGGGACTCTGCACAAGGATGGGGGACTCTGCACAGGGATGGAAGCTTATATCAGGGATGGGGGCTCTGCACAGGGATAGGGGCTTATATCAGGGATGGGGGCTTTGTACAGGGATGGGGCTTATATCAGGGATGGGGGCTTATATCAGGGATGGGGCTTATATCAGGGATGGGGGCTTTGCACAGGGATGGGGGCTCTAACACAGGAATGGGGGCTCTGCACAGAAATGGGGGCTCTGCACATCAGGGATGGGGGCCACGTACTAGCGATGGGGGTGCTATACCCGTGATGGGGGCTATATATAGTAATGAGGAGCTATATACCAGTTATGGAGGCTATATAACAGTGATGAGGGGCTATGTACTGTAATGGGAGGCATATACTGTGATGGGGGGCTATATACCAGTGCTGGGGACATATAATGTGATGGGGGAGATATATGCCCGTGATGGGGGCACTGTATACCTGTGATGGGGGCGCTATATACCAGTGAAGGAGGCGCTATATACCAGTAATGGGGGCGCTATATACCAGTGATGGCGGCACTAATTACCAGTGATGGAGGCCCGAAATTATGTAAATATACAGTGTATATACAGGGGTATATTCACATTATGAGGAGCTATCTACAGTGATGAGGGGTTATATACCAGGATGGGGGGGTGCTGCACTACCCACCCTAGGCTTATACTTGAGTCAATAGGTTTCCTTAGTTTTTGGGGATAAAATTAGGAGCCTCGGCTTATACTCGGGTCGGCTTATACTCGAGTATATACGGTAGGTAGGTAGATAGATAGATAGATAGATAGATAGATGCTAGTACAGTTAGAATAAGCTTACCAGTATCCAGCTCTCCCGCTGCTTACTTTTGGAGCCACCCATGAAGATTAATGCATATTCACTGCACTGACCTGCAACAGCCAATCACAGATGCTGCTCACTCAATGTGAGAATGTCTGTGATTGGCTATTGCAATCAGACTGCATATACGCGATCTGGATGGTGCCTGTGCTTGGTTACCATACACATTATTATATGGCAACCAACCTGCAGTCATAGAGTGTAAAAAATAAATATATATATATATATATACCGTATATACTCGTGTATAAGCCGACCCGTGTATAAGCCGACCCCCCTACTTTTGCCCCCAAAAACTGGGAAAATTTATTGACTCGCGTATAAGCCGAGGGTGGACTCCAGCACAGGGTATACAGGCCCCAGGCACAGGGTATACAGGCCCCCAGGCACAGGGTGCACAGGCCCCCAGGCACAGGGTGCACAGGCCCCCAGGCTCAGTGTGCACAGGGTGCACAGGCCCCTAGGCTCAGGGTGCACAGGGTGCACAGGCCCCCAGGCTCAGGGTGCACAGGCCCCCAGGCTCAGGGTGCACAGGGTGCACAGGCCCCCAGGCTCAGGGTGCACAGGGTGCACAGGCCCCCAGGCTCAGGGTGCACAGGCCCCCAGGCTCAGGGTGCACAGAGTGCACAGGCCCCCAGGCTCAGGGTGCACAGGGTGCACAGGCCCCCAGGCTCAGAGTACACAGGGTGCACAGGCCCCCAGGCTCAGGGTGCACAGGGTGCACAGGCCCCCAGGCTCAGGGTGCACAGGGTGCACAGGCCCCCAGGCACAGGGTGCACAGGCCCCCAGGCACAGGGTGCACAGGCCCCCAGGCTCAGGGTGCACAGGCCCCCAGGCTCAGAGTACACAGGGTGCACAGGCCCCCAGGCTCAGGGTGCACAGGGTGCACAGGCCCCCAGGCTCAGGGTGCACAGGGTGCACAGGCCCCCAGGCTCAGGGTGCACAGGGTGCACAGGCCCCCAGGCTCAGAGTACACAGGGTGCACAGGCCCCCAGGCTCAGGGTGCACAGGGTGCACAGGCCCCCAGGCTCAGGGTGCACAGGGTGCACAGGCCCCCAGGCTCAGGGTATGGCGCCCCCCCCTCCATGCTGCCGCTGCTGTACAATAAATACAGTGTTATTATCTCACCGGCCCGGTCTCAGTGAATCCTCCATCCTCCCTGCGAGGCTGCGTGTCATGTGACCGGCCGGTGATGTCATCGCCGTGAGCCCCGGTCACATGACACGCAGGGAGGAGGGAGGATTCACTGAGACCGGGCCGGTGAGATAATAACACTGTATTTATTGTACAGCAGTGGCAGCATGGAGGGGGGGGCGCCATACTGTGAGGGATGGGGGGGGGGCTGTAAGGCGATATGCACTGCTCCCCCCGCGGATGGGCGGGGGATGCAGTGCATATCATGAATAAGTTATGAGCGGCTCCACGTCATGAGCCGCTCATATTGCAGCCTTCCCCCCACCTCCTCCAGCCTCCTCCTGCTCCCAGACACAGCCCCCACTTCACAGAAAAGTATATGACTCGTGTATAAGCCGAGGGGGGGACTTTTCAGCCCAATTTTTGGGCTGAAAAAGTCGGCTTATACACGAGTATATACAGTATATATATATATATATATATATATATATATATATATATAAAAATGTCAAAAATGTCAGCACAGATAAAGTGGACAGCTGCGAGCTGCCACCCTCAGCTGCCTAATTTTACCTTGGCTGGCAAAAAAAAAGTGTAGGGTTCCTCCCTATTTTTAATTGCCAGCCAAGGTAAAACTAGACAGCTGGGTGAGGGCCCATCATTTTAGGACCCTCTACACTAAAGAATAGCAGCCCACAGCTTCCCCTGAAAAAGGCGCATTCTTACATAGTACCATTTTCAGTGGGCAGGAGGAGTAGAGATGATTTGCTTACAGTAAATAGTAGGAAGAGGAAAATGGATAGTTTACCAATTTTCTCCACCCCATATAGTCTAGATTATGCTAATATTGTTGAACTATTGAGAAGAAACATCCCAATCTTGTATCAGGATTCTGATCCTGAAGAAAATTCTGTCCCAAGGTTAGCGCTCTGTAGCAAAAAAAGACAGGGGTCTAGGAATCATACTATCACCCAGTATGTTCATTAGTGATAGATCACAACCCACCTGGCTTAGACAAAAAGGCTCTTACAAATGCGGAGGAAATAAATGTAACCTATGTACTTATATAGACGTTGCAAATAATTTTCAGAACAGTACGGGCAGAATGTTCTCAATAAAAACATACATCAATTGCAACACCACGCATGAGGTTGATCTAGCCACATGTGTGGTTTGCAAAAAATCATATGTGGAATGTACCACAAGAACATTAAAAGAGAGAATATCCGAACATGTGACAGCTACAACATCATCCACAATAAGAACCGGGATTTCAGGTTTATCGAAGCATTTTCGTGATGAACATAACGGGAATCTTAGCGGTATAAAGAACAAGGCAGCACTCACCGGTGTGTACAGGGTGGTCTTTTAATCCAGATTTTCAAGGATAGACAGGGTGCAGGGAGGTGACCACGCAGAGCCGATGGACAACGATGCCGTTTCGCAACCGGTGTTGCTTCTACGGGTCCAGGTATACATTGATATACCTGGACCCGTAGAAGCAACACCGGTTGCGAAACGGCGTCGTTGTCCATCGGCTCTCCGTGGTCACCTCCCTGCACCCTGTCTATCCTTGAAAATCTGGATTAAAAGACCACCCTGTACACACCGGTGAGTGCTGCCTTGTTCTTTATACCGCTTTATTTCGTTCTTGTGCTATGGATGTGCACCGCCAGAGGGGTACCCGCCAGGGATAATTTCCCAGAATATGCCAGTTGATACCACCTAGTGCCCTGAATTTCTTATCTTTTTGGATAGCGGGTCAAAGGGGTAGAAAGCGTTTTTAAATCAGAAAGATGGGGCAATTGGGAACATAAACTGCATGATGTCCGTTTTTGGATATTGCAATTGAATGTACGGTTTCCACAAGTTCTCAATATGAGGAATGATCTCATGTATTCCTATTAAAACAAACATCCTGGACTGGGTTTCGCAGTACAAGCAGTGTGTTAACCCTCACATCAAAATAAATAGTCTTTATAAACAGTTCATGCAGAATAATTTAATATTCATAATCTTTCCCTGTTATATTGTTATATTGAGTTTTATCATTTAACGATTCATGTTCTGTCTCCATCTTCTATTTCCTTCTGTCTTTATTTGTTTTTGTGTTCTAAAATATTATCCACTTTCTATGCATTTGTTTCATTCACTTCTCCCCATTTCTGTGCAGGTTGTGCTTTCTAATAATAATGCAAACCTGTATTGGTGCAGGGTGGCGAATTGTTCCGTAGAATTTAAGGCTCCTTTCACATCAGCGTTTTTCGCTGATGTGCGGCAGATATGGCAGATTTACTGTGTGGCACCCTATGGTTTAGTAGCCACAGGAACACCTGGAGCATGGAGGGATTTCCACATCAGGTAAACTTACACACAACACCTTCCACCTGAGACCCTATAAATTCAGGCCCAGGGGAGGAGTTAGGGAGTGCAGTTCCAGGGAGGACTGTAAAGACATCCTGGTGAACGGTGCCGCGTTAGGCATCACGTGCCTCACGCATTGACATCACAAACACTTTTTATTTTTCCCCCTTTTCAGCGACCTCCAGGGCCATGGGACCGGGTGACAGGCCCAATGACCATCCCCAGTAAATCAACGCCTGGAACCGGGTACCCCACGGCCCTGGAGCCGGTAAGCTTTTGGCCCCAGGGCCATGGGACCGGGCAACATGCCCCGTGACATCCCCAGTAAATCAACGCCCGGAACCGGGTACCCCACGGTCCTGGGGCCGGTAAGCTTTTGGTGTCACAAACAGGATCCCGTGCCCGGTAAAACCAGGTACTGTGTGCCGTTTATTGACTGTATTGAACTGTTAAATTGGGCCGCCATTTCTGAGCCACACGGAGAGCGGGAAGCAGAGGGTGCAAAGATAGGTCCCACCCTGCGCTCTGCCGAAAGCCAACGAAGTGCAGTGGCCTGATACGAAAATACCCGAGCGCTTAACTCCTCACCTGAGGAGCTGCCGACTGCTTTTCCTTTTGAGAGACTGGCTAAAGTTAACTAGGGGGAGCGAGGATGGATGCTCAAGGGAACACTAGTGTCGGAGCAGCCGCAGCACCTGGAGCTGTGGCACCGATTGCGCCACTCGCGCTGCCGCATGTCCCGGGAGTCGTATGGTGTCACACGCTTAGTTGGCGCTGACATTGCTGGATGCTGCGTGTATGTTTCTCTTAAAGAGCTGCATGGTTGATAGTTGTGAAGGTTCTGGCCTCCTGTGTTGTGAACTGCATTCACTATTAGGTTCAACTGCTGGTTGAGGGGTTAATATGTGACTCACCTGAACTCCCCTCTCCCAAAGCCTTTAAGTAGCCTCTCCTTCCACCAGGTGGTGCTGCTGATAGAGTTTCACTCTATGCCTGGAAATCATGCTGTGCTGACTTGTGTGTTTGTGTTGCTGAAGTCCTTTCCTTTGGAGTTGCTGTATCCCAGTTCTGTGGAGAGAGGTGAGGGGGAATAGCGCAGGGCTGGTGGAGGAGTTTTAGGGAGAGGCTGGAGGGCCGAACCTTCTCACCTTTACAGATACCTTTGGGATCGGGGCCATCCAGAGTTCCTAAACTAGGGTCAGACTAGTCATCCCTGGTCACCCTGCCCATAACTGCTATTCCCTCATCAGCATTCTCACTACACCATGACATATGGCTACCGCAATATGATAGTAAACCCGATACCCTGGCTGGGTTTTGTAAAAAGATATGTAATGCGCTGGACTGCATTTACTCGTTTTTCCCTTTTTCTTGGTTTTGGTATTTTTAAATTTTGAGATTCTGTTATAATAATTGTTAATGTTTATAACGTTTGAAAATTATTTTTCAGTCCAGGAGTACTGAATTTAACTAGGGGGAAATGTGGCACCCTACGGTTCAGTAGCCACAAGAACACCTGGAGCATGGAGGGATTTCCACATCAGGTAAACTTATGTGGTGCCCCACTGCTCAGTGCGCCATGGAAGGGGTACTGCACCCAGATCAGTGTGTGTGGTATCCCAGTGACCAGAGGATGTGATGTCAATCTAAGGCCCTCATCCCTGCATTCACACACCTAAAATAGGGGGACTAAAGGGTTAACCTGTTTGCCTGGGAGACCCAGCCCCGGTGGGAGGAACTTAGGTGTAGTGTAAAGAGCGGGAAGAAGTGAGTCAGGCAGAACGGCCATGGAGTGGAACTGAGGAGGAAGGAGAGGAAAGCCAGGGGAGCCGAGGAGCGTCATGCTCGCCTCAGAGGAAAGCGCAGAGAATGAACACCGGATCTGAGGCTGTGCAGGGTTACACATCCCAGCAGTCAATAACAGAAGGTGAGGAATTCCAGGTTTCCCAGCCACACAGTGTCAGGAGGCATAGCAGCATACTAGAGTCTGGGGTCTTCAGCAAGGAGTGACCCCTGAAACAGGACTTGAGCTGCCTGTCATACGGCACACGCAGGAGAGAGAGGGTAAGCAGCTTAGCTTCAAGCAGCAGCAGGAGCCTACAAGTAAAACCGCAAGTAGAGAAAGTGAGGACAGAGGTCGAAACCTGAAGGAACATTGTAAAGGGCCTCAAAGAGACTTTGCATCCTCTGGTGACTACCCGGCCAGCTACCCGACACAGTGTGACTGTGTACCGATGAGAATTGCCTTGACAAATTGCCAGTATATACCCGTGCAGAGCAAGAAGGTCTCCTGTGTCTCATTTCCATTAAGCTGGTAAACTGCATTCCAGTCAAAACAGCAGAGTCTGCATTAAGCTTCCACTTGCAGAGCGGCCTTCCAGTGAGAAATCCATTCATCCATCCCTGCCCCGGGGATCCTGCTCCATCTACAGGGAACAACACCATCTGGCTGCATTATCATCATCCCCGGAGGTCTGAATGCAGCGCTGGTAACATTACCAGGTACCGTAGGTGGCGTCATGAGACTGTGTTTTATTTTTATTTTACTTCACCAAATCCCCAATTTTTGCGACCACCGGAGCCCTGGGCAGGCCCGCTGTGACATCCCCTCGTTGCAAACACCCGGGTATCGAGACCCCACGGCCTTGGGGTGGGTCACTTAAACATAACACCTTCCACCCCAGACCTGAAGGGGGAGCTCTACTTGCCGACTCAGGCAAGGACCCCTACAAATTCAGGCCCAGGGGTGGAGTTAGGGAGTGCAGTTCCAGAGAGGACTGTGAAAATCCTGGTGAACGGTGCCGCGTTAGGCCCATGCCAGTGAGGGAACCTAGCCAGTGTCAAGGACCCAAGAGTAAGGGTCGGAGGCAAGGCGAGATGGAGAGAGGGCAGAGGAACCATACCGGTTCACCCCAGAGGAGCAACAGAAGCAACCCGGACGCCAGAGTCCGAGTTTGCAAGGGTCCAGTTAGCCCAGCAAAGAAGACCGGAGGGCCAGGGAGACTTCAGTCTTCTGGCATAGGAACACTTGTAGCAGAGCCACCAACAGAGCAGGGACCGCAGAGGAGTTAGCGGTGCCCAGCAGAAAGGCTCTCATCGCCTGCTATACAAGTGAGGAACACGGGAGAGGTCAGGGCCAGCTTTCAGATAGCCCAGGACTACAGCACACACACAGTAACCAGTAGGCCTCATAACTCATCGGGTGTGGAAATCCAGAACTGCTACTCGACCACCCGGACTGTACCCTGGACGTAACCTTAAACTACAACATCAGTAAAGGTACGGAAACAACAACCCTGTGTGTGTGTGCCTGTTATTGCAGTCCCTGATCCTGCTCCCATCATAGACTGTTTGCCAGCATCTTCACCTGATGAGCCACCTTCTCCTGCAGCACGAGAGACAAGGCTATGTGGAGAGCTGCCTCCCTGTGTGAATCCCTATTCATCCAAAACTACCCCGGGGATCCCGCTCCACCTACGGGGAGTGTAACCATCTTGCTGCTCCACCATCACCCCGGAGGTCTGTCCCGCAGCGCCGATATCATTACCGGGAACCGTAAGTGGCGTCACAAACACTTTTTATTTTTCCCCTTTAAATAAATCAATAAAATTGAAAAAAAAATGAATAATTCATTAAATAAATCTATAAAAACTTGTTAATCTTCTGAAATAAAAAAATAATAAAAACAATCTATTTCTTGTCATTTTATTTTTTCTATCTATTAATCTACAAGGGAACACAATTCCCATTCATAAAGACAGTGACTCAGTGTAGTTCACCAGAATAACCACTAGGTAGAGCCCTTACTATACTCAAATCTATAGTTAATACATCGTGGACAGAATGACAAATGTGTCTGTTCTCTATACAGACCTTTTTAATCCTCTCCAAGTCCTCCACAACATTTCCAGTATGTTTCTTCTTTTCATCATCAAGTATACAGCACTGTTCCTACAGCACCGCTTTGTCATTCTGTCCACTATGTATTAACTATAGATTTGAGCATAGTAAGGGCTCCACCTAGTGGTTATTCTAGTGAACTACACTGAGTCACTGTCTTTATGAATGGGAATTTATTATGTTCCCTTGTAGATTAATAGATAGAAAAAATAGAATGACAAGAAATAGATTGTGTTTATTAATTTTTTATTTCAGAAGAGTAACAAGTTTTTATAGATTTATATAATGAATTATTCATTTTTTATTAAATTTTATTGATTTATTTAATTTCCATAAATCCTTCATAATTAATTAAACAATTCATGTAGTTTTTACTTTTAATAAATAATTCCCCTTCCCCTCTCCCCCTCGGTTTTATACACTAGATGAATTAACAGAGACCAAATATAACTAATATATATATATAGTAGTGCAAGTGTTCTATTGCAACTTTTCAAATTTCTTTGTTTTTTATCTTTTTCCTTTGTAGAATTCCTATGTTTTGTTCTCTTCTTTTCTTCTTCTTTTCTTTATTCCACAATATGCCTGATACCTGATGGGGAATAAAAAAAACCTAATCAGTATGATTATTACATGTGTACACGCATAATAACGCTACTTTGTAGACTGCGCCACAAGGCTTCTTTGTATTAGAGCTGGTTTCTCCCTGTTCTATTTGTCGGATTCTATCACATGATTGACACAGATGTCTGTTCCTCACATTTTCACCAAATAATAGAATAGCTGACTACACTGATGCCCCATCAATCAGGATATCTCCTTTGAGATATCAGTTTGAATCTCTGTTCTCTTTATTTTCTCCCTTTTCTTTATTTTTCTTAAAGTTCTTATCATTATATCTATAGTAAGATGCTGTTCACTGTATTAACATACTAGTATTGTGTTATCATTGTTTTAGGTTGTAATACTTGTTTAACACAAGCCTGAGTAAAATAAGATGTGACTGATGGTCCACGTCACCGAGTCTCCTCCCTATGGTGACGTCACCGAGCCTCCTCCCTATGGTGACGTCACTGAGCCTCCTCCCTATGGTGACGTCACCGAGCCTCCTCCCTATGGTGACGTCACCGAGTCTCCTCCCTATGGTGACATCACCGAGTCTCCTCCCTATGGTGACGTCACCGAGCCTCCTCCATATGGTGATGTCACCGAGCCTCCTCCCTATGGTGAAGTCACCAAGCCTCCTCCCTATAGTGACGTCACCGAGTCTCCTCTCTATGGTGACGTCACCGAGCCTCCTCTCTATGGTGACGTCACCATGAGTCTGCAAATTTGAAATTTTGGCGCCTCATTTACTATACATTGTAGTGCATGAATGTACTTCTTGATATTTCCCTGAGGAAGGAGCCAGGAGGGGCTCTGAAACGCGTAGGATTAAAGAGTTAACTTCAACCAGACTATCCTTTCTCCTGGTCTTCCTTTGGTAGCAGCGTGGATCATACGACACTTCGTCCTTGTATGCTACTTGAAGTGTTTGGTACTATTGCGGATGGAGATCTGACTGCAGGACTGGCAAGCTCACTGGGACCAGGAATTGGTTCTTCCTCTTCAAGCTCGCCTTCCAGTTCTTCAGGTATTGGGACTTCTTCTGGTAATACAGGTTCCGGTGTTGGTTCTACCATTGGAGGGAAAGCAATCATTGGGACTTCAACTGCTCCGTAGTAATTTGGCCATGTTTTATGGATGGAGCGGTATGGAATACTTCTTCTTCTTCTTTGACAGGTTGGACCTGTACGGGTACAGTTACTTCTGGTGTCTTCAGAGTTTCAGGACACGGTTTGAGATGGTCTCTTGACACAACTGCCGACGTTCTTCCTTCATCTTTGCTGATTAGACACATTTTAGCATTGTCTAAATTTGATGGTAAGACTGTGTATGGGACTGTTTCCCACTGATTATCCAATTTGTTGGTGCATCTCTTTCTCTTGAGAACTTGCTCACCAGGTTGTAATGAAGTTGCTTGAGCACGTTGGTTAAAGGTTCTCTCTTGTCTTTCTCTAGCTTGCTGGAGAATTTTCTCTACGCACACTTGTACTTGGCGATACTGCTGTTGACGTAGGGTATCCCAATTGGATTCTTCAACTTCTGCATCTGGCTTCAGGATTCCCATATCTAAATCAATTGGCAGCTTACCGGGCCTTGCTCACATAACGTAGGCTGGGGTGCAGTTTGTAGAACTCACCGGAACATGTTTGTACAGATCTACCAAATCGGGTAATTTCTCTGGCCATTGATTTCTCTCTGATTCTGGTAATGTTTTCAACAGAGAAAAAAAAACTCACCATTTGCGGCCAAAAACAAATCCAAGAATGCTCTAGCAGAGAGCAGCCAGACCCCACTAGATGGAGCAGACATAGCTTTGACAGGTTGGGGTGGCTTTATCGTCCACACCTGTGTCTGCTGTGGTTTACCTCACGTGAGTATCTCCTCCTACTTCCAAGCATGATGTCACCCCCGGTGAAGGAGGCAACATAACTGTGGCAACCGGACCACTTGGGTGCCACATATATAGGGGTGTGTTAAGAAGTTGTGTCATTATCAGCCTGATGAAAAGGCCATAGAATCTGGAAAGCTTGCTGTGCTTACCATCTTCTCAGTTATCCATTAAAAGGTATCAACCCCTGAGGACTCTCAGATTTCAATATTTTTCTTTCTACTTGTTAACACGGTACAAACATTTTTTACCTAGGTCAGACAAAAGGAATCCTCTCTGCTGTGTAGACACGTTTGCTCTTTTTGCTAGATAATGGTTCATTGCATGGCTCCCCAATTTGTGGTCTATATTGGAGTATAGAGCATTTCCATCTAGTGAAATGAACAGATAACCCCGTTCCCACTTTAGTACACGGAGTTCTTGTAGAAGCTGGTTTGAATCCTTTAAATAGGAGGGTAATTGCTTGATTAGATCATGTAAATGTAGGTCCAAATAGTGGGAAAAAGAACTAGTGAGAGAGTTTATCCCAGGAATGATGGGACACCCCGGTGTTTTGAGGGCTTTGTTGTGGCGCTTTGGTGAGTGGTAAAAAGTGTAAACCTGGGGTTCTATTTGTAAGGAATCTTCTCTTTTCAGATGCTTTGTTAATTAGACCATGGTATTCTTTAGTGAATGATTCTGTTGGATCCACATCTAGTTTCAAATAATATCTTTTATCGGAGAGTATGTTATGCACTTCATGTAGATAGGTGACTCTATCTTGCAGAGGCATTACAACAAGAGGTGCAGCCAGGGTTGCTATCGCACCTGGGCCCGGGAGCCTAGGGGGCCCCAAAGGTCCGTTTGGCCTATAGAAAAAGACTATTGCTATTAAAGATTTGCAATAATTGGACTTTTCGCATTGAGGTGTAACTATAACTATCCGCAGGGGCAGACCTATCGCGGTGCTGCCGCAGGAAGCTCCCTGTCTCCCGCAGCTGATCCCGCCCCTCCTCTCTATCTATTCCCTGGACGCGGGTGGCAGCCCATAGTCACCAGCACTCCCACCCCACCCCCCCTTCCCGCACCTCACCTGTAACTGCAGCATGGCACACCATTCCCGCTCATCACTTGCAATCCCTCACCAATGAATGAAGCAGCTGCAACGGGGCCCAGGTCCGCCATTGACTAACAGTCCTCTTTATCCACTTCCCTGATAACAATGTCCTTACATTCACTTTATAGCCTGTTTTTCTGCCTGTGTGATATTATTCTATACGCTATAAGGGTGCAGAGAAGTGTCAGATTAGCACATATTGGGATGATGTTACATGAACCTCAGCCATGTATTTCCCCTCCGTGAATCAGAATTTACATAGGACTGCTGTTAAGCCTTCTGTCATTGTCCTAACTCATATCTATTTTTCCGGCATTCATCGAAGCCGATCCCCTTATACTCCTCGATTTCAGACAAAGCCAGGAATAATTCACCACACCCTGAGTGACTGCATCTCGTAGTCAGGTTACCTGTGTCTGCTCGGTTCACACCCTGTCCATTAGCTGGGAAGGTGACAGGTGACGATGGTGCAGGTGCTCGCCTCTCACTCTCCGGATGATATAACAGTATAGGACGCAAAAAGGACCGAAGGCAAAAAATGAAGCAAACTGCGGCCAGAGGTAAGACCCTGCACCCCCGAGATCAGTCTATGGGCTGCTACAATAATGCATTTACTTATTTGTTATTATGACATTGATGTAGCAGAGCTGAATTTGTTAATAAGTAGCACTTTTTACCCCCTGAAGAATAAAAGCATGCAATACGAAATGTAAATAATGCCGTCATCGTGTGCAAACGACATAATAAAAAACAGCAAAAGGCATGTACTGATTTCTTAAAATCCATTTCAATTCTGCATAAGGTCTGAATTAAAGGGACACTATCACCAGGTTTTTGCCATCTCATCTCAGAGCAGCATAACGTAGAGACAGAGATCCTGATTCCAATGATGTATCACTTACTGAGCTGCTCAATGTAGTTTTGATAAAATCACTGTTAAATCATCTGGCGATTATCATTATCATTTTGGCTCAAAAACGGACAGAGCAATGTTTTGAGGTCCAGAAAAAAACGGACAGGGTGTTTATTACATC
This sequence comes from Allobates femoralis, assembly GCA_033576535.1. Taxonomy (NCBI): domain Eukaryota; kingdom Metazoa; phylum Chordata; class Amphibia; order Anura; family Aromobatidae; genus Allobates; species Allobates femoralis. The sequence goes on from JARQOC010000009.1 coordinate 79,092,701, forward strand.
CAATCCGTTTTTCTGGCCATGTTTACACACACACTGTTTTTTTTAACAGCACAAAAAACGCAGAGATGGGCAAAAAAACGCATGTGTGTGAACATGGCCAGAAAAACGGATTGGATGTAATAAACACCCTGTCCATTTTTTTCTGGACCTCAAAACATTGCTCTGTCCGTTTTTGGGGCAAAAACGGTGCTAGCAACGTTTTTGGCATTAGTTAAAAAACGCATGCGTTTTTTTAACATGGGGCCCTATGGGAAACGCATGCGTTAACGCATGGCACATATAGGCACCTGCGTTAACGCATATGCGTTTTTAATGAAAAAATGACTAAGTCCAAAAACGTTCAGGGTGCAGGAGGCTCAAAAAGCACCCTATAAAAAACGGATTGGTGATGAAAATCACTTCCAAAAACGGACTTCTATGTGTGACCCCAGCCTCATATGGCCTCTCAAGATAACAAGCAACACATTGAACTTCAACTACTACATAATAGGATACACAGTCTATTATGGACAGACAGTTTACCAGACAAAGACAACTTCGATGAGATTCTTGCCGCTACACTAGCTGTGAGATGCCTGCTGGTCCCGATCCGTTTCCCTGAGTGCGTGTTTCTGGATAAAATCCCGATGAGGCTTATACCATACCTAATAGATGTTGAGTTCTCCGATCCATATGATCTGTGGAAGACCCTCCCGAACAAACCCATTTCCCAATTACTGCGGGAGACATCCCATGCAGGAACATGTGGCCGATAGAAGCCAAAACACAACCACAGACATTCCTACAAGAACTGCATGTGGCCCATTATATGAAAAAGATCAGGAGCCCACTGACAGTGTCCACTCAGCGGAAATGGCTGGAGATATTTGTAAAGGTGAAACCACCCATCCCTAAAATTATTTCCAAGATATACAATAATCTCCTTGACAATACATTAACTACTTTCCCACTTTCCGTACATTCTTGGGAGATTGAGCTCGGTGTCACGCTCTCTCGAGATGATAAAACAAAACTCTGTCAGAACTCACATGGCTTCTCCAGATGTGTACTACTACAGGAGATGTCCTACAAGCTCTTCTCGAGATGGTATTACACTCCTGAGAGACTTTTTCATTTGGGGTAAACAGAGTCCCCGAAATACTGGAGATGCGGGATATGGAGAGGCAATCTGACCCACATGTTCTGGACTTGCCAGAAATTAACAGAATTTTGGACAGGAGTAAATACTATATTAAAATCCATGAGTCTCATAGAATCTGATCTGACTGCAGTGGAAGCTCTTCTATCGCTCCCGTCAGACAACTACTAGAGATGAGCGGTGTTCGACTCGAATTGTTCGCCAATCTCAAATTCGAGCTGTTTTTGGCGATGTTCGAGTCGTTCGTCGAATTAGAACAATTTGCTCTAAATTCGGCAGTTCGAGTTCATGTTCGATTTCAGTTCGATTTCAGTTCCGCAAGGTATATACATGCTTTGTGTAACTGAAATGAAGTAAAATCAAGGGTTAAAAATAATAAAAATCGATACTCACCTCTCTAATCCAGCGACGCTTCCAGCACTGCCTACCTGTCAGAGATGTGATCCCGGCAGCGTTTCCCGGTGAAATGACGAGTTCTCGCGATAACTCGTCATGTGACTGGAAACCGCTGCCGAGATTACGATGTCACCGCAGGACCTACAGGTCCTCACTAGTAATGAATAGTATTGAGGACCTGCGGTCACATGACGAGTTCTCGCGATAACCCGTCATGTGACCGGAAATCACTGCTGGATTATGATGTCACCGCAGGTCCTACAGATCCTCACTACTATTCACTACTAGTGAGGGCCTGTAGGACCTGCGGTGACGTCATACTCTCGGCAGCGGTTTCCGGTCACATGACGAGTTATCGCGAAACTCGTCATTTCACCGGGAAACGCTGCCGGGATCACATCTCCGACAAGTAGGCATTGCTGGAAGCGTCGCTGGATGGATTAGAGAGGTGAGTATCGATTTGTTTTATTTTTAACCCTTGATTTTACTTCATTTCAGTTCCGCAATGTATGTATATACATTGCGGAACTGAAATTGACCACCACCATAGTGTTTTAGTGTGTTCGAGGGTGTTCGACGAACATTCGACGAACACACCGTCCATTCGACGAATCGAATCGAACTAGAACACTAGGGTGGTGGCTCAACTCTAACAACTACAACCCTAATAAACATGGGCTCGCCCCAGTGATGGTAGGGGCAGCAAAACACTTAATTGCTCAGAGATGGAAGCAGCAGCAGGCACCCACAGTGGAGGATTGGCTGGCCAAGATCTCAGACTTGCATAGACGATAAGAACTATCTAGCTGGGAAATGTGCTCCCACGACTCCTTTCTAAAGACATGGCGGCCGTGGATGGAGAGAGCAGGAAGCTGATGACATTGGTAATTCAATAGGGAACCGAGGTGGCCGAGTGTGATTTCCCCCCCCCACATATTATTACCTGCCCAGCCGACTGGGGAGGATCCTCAGAGGCAAAGATAATACTTCATTGGTCACCAGCCATGGGAGTTCTACAATTCTACAATTCTACATTACTACCTTATAGTGTTTCAGAAAGTAACAGATACTGTAACGTCATAACATCTATGTAAAAATAGAGAACCCACTTGTTTAAGTTTTAGAATAAGTTTTATTTTGTCATTGTACTATACAAGATAGACATAGGTACCAATGGACAAAAGTAACATGTATGGAAAGATGCTGTTATGTACAATGTCTTTGTTACAATTGAAAATTAAATAAAGAATGCAAAAAAAAAAGAAAAAAAAAGGGATTTCCCCTCCCCTCCCCTGCACTTAGGAACCCTACAGAAAATAATTTCTTGTTTTGAAAGTTATGGTAGGATTATGTCTTAAGAGCACAGCAGCTTTAATGCTTTTATTTTATTTTTTTAGTGAAGCTTTTGGGTAACTGAATACCTGCAACCACAAGAAATGTTAATCACTGGAGATCTAGTAGCAAAATCTATTATAATAAAAGCCCTAAGCCAACTTCCGTCACTATGTAACAGTATCGCTACGTCACAACCATGACAGAAGTTGGCTGTACACCCGCCGTGGGTGATCCAAGATGGCTGCCTTTGGCGGAAGCAGGGCTTTCAAAGCCCAACCACCGCCATTGGAGTCCTCTGCTGTACCTCACACTCTACGGTCACCGCTGTCCGCCACACAAACCCCACCATACGACATAATCACGCCGCCATCCCCACACTTCCACGATTGCCGCCGAAATCTTTTTCCGCCGACGCCATCTTGGATACCGACGTCCTCCACGCCGCCGACATTTTAACTAGCCGACGCCATCTTTGATTTCGCAAAAGCCCGCGAGATCCAAGATAGCGGCGGCGAAATCTTGCGTGATCTAATATGGCGGCAGCAAACTCTCGCTAGACTTCGCCGACGCCATCTAGGATCAGCAAAATCCCGCGAGATCCTACATGGCGTCGGTGAAATCTCGCAGGACCGCAGCGAGGGGGCAGAGACCGTATAGTGAGGCACAAAGAGCACAGGGGCAGAGCATACAGAGAGTGCACACGGAGGGAGCAGAATGCAGCCCCGCACTGCCCTCCTGTGCTGCACGCACCTGCCCTGTACTGCCCCCTGTGCTGCCCCTGTCCTTGCAGGCGGTGCTGTGTGTCCTCCCAACTGCCTCACAATTTGGTTTCTCAAGTCCTCAGACAGTTCTTTGGTCTTCTTTCTTTTCTCCATGCTCAATGTGGTACACACAAGGACACAGGACAGAGGTTGAGTCAACTTTAATCCATGTCAACTGGCTGCAAGTGTGATTTAGTTATTGCCAACACCTGTTAGGTGCCACAGGTAAGTTACAGGTGCTGTTAATTACACTAATTAGAGAAGCATCACATGATTTTTCTAAGGGTGCCAATACTTTTGTCCACCCCCTTTTTTATGTTTGGTGTGGAATTATATCCAATTTGGCTTTAGGACAATTCTTTTTGTGTTTTTTCATTGAAGACAAATTAAATGAAGATAATAATACTAAAGAATTTGTGATTACAATCATTTTCAGGAAGAAACCGAGTATTATCTGACAGAAATGCAGGGGTGTCAATACTTTTGGCCAACACTGTATAATCTGCTATGAAATCTTTCAGCTCATACACATTTAGTCATTCTACATCTATCATCTATCTATCTATCTATCTATCTATCTATCTATCTATCTATCTATCTATCTATCTATCTATCTATCTGTCTGTCTGTCTGTCTATCTGTCTGTCTGTCTGTCTGTCTGTCTGTCTGTCTCTGTCTGTCTGTCTTTCTGTCTATTTTATTTTTCATCTATTGTGAGCTTGAAATATTTATTGTTTTGTGAAAATATAATTTTAGTTGTAAAGTAAAGATTGATGGGGTGCCAAATAAACCCAAGGCGGTGCCCTCTGAACTTCCTTTACTTAAATGTAGGGAGACATAAATGTTGGCACCTTATTTTTTTAGTGTTTTTTATGATAATGGGATCCTTGTAAAGCTTCAGAAGGCTGATTGTAACCTAGTGGACTGTTAGATAGTTTTTATAGTGCTCTTTATTGTTCTCTATCTATCTATCTATCTATCTATCTATCTATCTATCTATCTATCTATCTATCTAATATGAAAAAGATCCTTGCAGCACACAGCTACTACCAATGATGTACATAAGCTACTAGCTATATATATTTGAGGAAAAAGTTTAAAAACTTACGTTTTTTTCAAAAAACTCAAAATCTTATCTTTTTATTTAATTCTGAAGTTCTTGGTACATACATTGGCCAATGTCTGTTTGCTCATCAACTGCGACAAAGTGACTTCAGGGTCTGATGAGTCCTACGCTGATATCCCTATCCTCCTTGTCCGCTTCCCCACTAATAAGTGGGCAGACACCATCTAGACCCTCCATCACCTGTAGGTAATGAGGGTGCACATTGCAGCATGGATCCTGCAACTCCATATGATAAATAACAAGAAAAAAAAAAAAAAAACTGCACAGCACTCAAAGACAAATGTGAACTGGTGCTAGCAAAGCTGCAGGGTTATATAATATGAAAAAGATCCTTGCAGCACACAGCTACTACCAATGATGTACATAAGCTACTAGCTATATATATTTGAGGAAAAAGTTTAAAAACTTACGTTTTTTTCAAAAAACTCAAAATCTTATCTTTTTATTTAATTCTGAAGTTCTTGGTACATACATTGGCCAATGTCTGTTTGCTCATCAACTGCGACAAAGTGACTTCAGGGTCTGATGAGTCCTACGCTGATATCCCTATCCTCCTTGTCCGCTTCCCCACTAATAAGTGGGCAGACACCATCTAGACCCTCCATGACCTGTAGGTAATGAGGGTGCACATTGCAGCATGGATCCTGCAACTCCATATGATAAATTTTTTTCTTGTTATCTATCTATCTATCTATCTATCTACCTACGTGTTTCCCCGAAAGTAAGACCCTGTCTTACGTTAATTTCACCTCCGAAAGTCGCACCCTGTCTTACTTTCGGGGAAGGGGGTCTTACATTATCCCAAAAGAAAAGACAATTTTTGATGAGTCCAACACAGGGCCACAAAACATACGGTACTGTAAGGGCTCTAAAATGGCTCCCACACACATTTTGGACACAGTACCGTATTGCAGCCTCCCATCATCCCACATACGGTAATCCCACTGGAGCCTCCCATAACAGTGCCGTATCCCACTGGAGCCTCCCATAACAGTACTGCAGTGTACCGTACACACCGACCACACACAGCCCCATACATACACACCCATACGGAAACCCATACACACACACCCATACCCATAGGTACACATACAGTACACACATACACATACACAGCCCCATACACACACACCCATGGTTATGGTTATACAGTACACACATTTCCTTACTTTTTTTTCTCTGGGTAACTTTCGCTTTCCTCTGCGGTGCAGCTGTGGGATGCTTCTGCTGCAGGGGACGCTGGGCCAATCAGCTGTGAGCTGGGACAACAGTGACGTCGGAGCTGGGTGGCCAATCACAGCTCGAGCTGCTGGGCCAATCAGCACTCGAGCTGATGGCCAATCAGCAGACAGCCGGCAGTGACGTCGGGGCTGGGAACCATCAGTGATGTACAGGGTGTCGGGGCAGCCCCCGCAGTTTGTCCTCAGCTGTATGGGCAAAAAAACAGCTTTCACCTCCTTATACCGGAGGACAGCAGTGACGTCGGGCTGGACACACCGGGGGACAGCGGCGGCCCAAAGGTACGGTAATAAGGGAGGCCTTATGTTCCCCAGCGCCCCCCCCCAACGGTCTTACAATCGGGGGGGGTCCTTACATTAGCAGACCCCCCGTTACCCCTACCCTGTCTTACTTTTAGGGGGGTCTTACTTTTGGGGAAACATGGTATCTATCTTTAGGTATCAATCTATCTAATATCTGAAATATAAGAATACTATCACTTTGAGCAATGTAATAGCTACGTATCTCATGAAATCGGGAATGTTTTTACTAATAGCATTACTAATTGTTACAATGTTATTAAACCATTAAAGTGACACGGTTCATTGTTTTTAGCAGTTTTGTGCGTAAATAACATTTATATTTTATCTATAGTTATCACACCCTTTAATGTGCCATTACAGTTAAATAATCCAGCGGTCCCTCAAGACCCTATAAACCCTCATATTTTGTTAAATGCTCACCCTTGAGTATAATGAGAACCAATCCCATAATGGTCAGATTTGCTTTCTACAAGGGGTGGTATCTAACCAAGGTATCCCCTGGACATCTTGAGAATGACTATTTCTATGCAACCATAACTAGTGATGAGTGAATATACTTGTTACTATTCGTTACTTGCACAGATAGTACAGTATTTGTGATGCTCGTTACTTGCCGAGTAATGCCGCTGCTTTTGAGTGATGTGTCGATTTTGCGCAATCTGACACAAATTACTAGCTCCCTTCAGTACACAGGGAGTCGGTGCCCCAGTGAGAGCTGCTTGAATGGAAGGTCACTCTCCCGCCCTGTCCCGGAAATGCTCGATTTATGGCTGGCTGTGTGTGGGCGGAGCCTATCACTAATTGACTAACTTTGGACTTGCTATTCGGATTATTACAAAGTACTTGTTATGAGTATAGCAATTACGAATATTTTGGTGCTTACTCATCCCTAACTATAACCACATAGCCTTGTACATTTGTATGAAATGTTTACTATACCATTATATACTTATTTAATATGTTTTTGTTTCTATTTTATTTGTAGCTGGGACCTCTGCAAGAGTAAGAAAACGTGTTTTTTGGTATATCGGCTCAACACTAGTTGTCCTTGTAGTTATGAGATTTTCCTATATATACCACATGAAACTGGATGGTAATTTGTTCATGACCTTAATGAGAGAAAGAGCCCTGCCAAACAGAACAACAGAAAAAGTTCTCACGACAGAAACAAGCAAACCCAAACCACTGACAGGTATGTGGACTGTGGACCCCATTGGACGTTTGGGCAACCTGATGGGCGAATATGCAACTCTCTATGCTCTTGCCAAGATGAATGGCCATCAAGCTTACATTCTGCCAGAGATGCACAACCAGTTGTCAAAGATCTTTAAAATTACTTTGCCCGTCCTTCACCAGGAGGTCGTTGGTCGCATCAAATGGAGAGGATATGGACTTAATGACTGGATGTCTGACGAGTATAGACATATTAAAGGCGAGTATGTACGTCTTGGTGGTTACCCTTGTTCATTTACTTTCTACGACCATATAAAGGAGGAGATTCTTCGAGAATTTACTTTCCATGATTTTATCAAAGAGGAGTCCAACGCTTATCTTGAGGAGGCCAGAGGGGATAGGAAGAACGTCACCTTTGTTGGGATTCACGTACGGAGAGGTGACTATTTGCGCACGATGCCGAACATATGGAAAGGGGTGGTGGCTGACAAAGGATACTTGCAAAAAGCCATGGATTACTTTCGAGTCAAGTATGAGAACCCTCTCTTTGTTGTGACCAGTAATGGGATGGATTGGTGTAAAGAAAATATGAACAATTCTTTGGGTGATATCCTCTTTGCTGGAGATGGCCAAGAAGGCTCACCCGGTCGGGATTTTGCTTTACTCTCACATTGTAACCACACCATCATGACTATAGGGACGTTTGGTATTTGGGTTGGTTACTTGGTAGGAGGAGAAACCATCTACCTATCCAACTACACATTACCCAACTCTCCCTTCCTTAAAGTTTTTAAATATGAAGCAGCTTTTCTTCCGGAATGGATTGGGATTCCAGCTGACCTCTCCCCCTTCTTAACAACACAGACCATAAATGAAGGTTCACATGGTTCTCTGGGTAAGGTCATGAAGGCAATAATTGTTACCAAAACTTTCATTTTCTCATCAGACCCCCTATTGTGTTATAAACCATTGGGTTGAGCTGTTTTTTTGTTTTCATTTTATGTTTTTCTCATTTTTATTCCCCAACCAATTCCTCAAAGATCATCTTGATTTTATTATCCAAACCAAAAATATGCAATCATTTACCTAAAATTCTTAAGAATCTCTAAAAATTCCTAAGAATAAATTGCACATTTTAGATTCCATATAATGGAAATAAAAACTATATTTTTGACAATATAAATTCTCAGAATGACTTAGAATGAATGAATGTCAGCTATGAAAAAATATTATAGCCACAAATGTTGAAATACTTTGTAAGGCACAGGGATACATTAATATCTTATGATTATTTTTTATAAAACAAAACAAACAGCAGTTTACAAATTGAAAAGAATATATATTTATACAAATATTTTAATTATTTCCCCTTATTGGTAATTTATTTGTTAATTTTAACATGTATTTTTTTTAATGAATGCTAACATTCCAAATTTAGGTTTGTTTCAGGATTGGGAAAATAATTACATTTAATAGATAAAGATGACGATTAGTATTTAGGTGATTATTAGCATTTTTAGAGAAATATGCAAAAATTATTGTTAAGATGTTTAGAGATAAGTATTGAAACATCTAAAGTACAGGGCGGGGCATTTATATGGATGCCTAAATGCAGGGTGGGCCATCTGTATGGATACACCTAAATAAAATGGGAATGAATGGTGATATCAACTTGAGATAACTCATGAAAGAATAAAGTTACGTTAAAACAAAGCACATGAAATTCTCAATATGTTTGGTGTGTCACATGACCATCTTCCTATTGAAAAAATAAAGTTGGATCCAAAATGGCCAACTTCAAAATGGCCGCCATGGTCACCACCCTTCTGGAAAAGATTTCCCCCTCCCATATGCTAATCTGCCACAAACAGGGAGTTGATATTACCAACCATTCCCATTTTATTTACATCCATCAATATACAGTCATATGAAAAAGTTTGGGCACCCCTCTTAATCTTACTCTTTTTTTTGTTTAAAATTGGGTTTTTGCAACAGCTATTTCAGTGTGATATATGTAATAACTGATGGACACAGTAATATTTCAGGATTGAAATGAGGTTTATTGTAGTAACCAAAAATGGAAATATGTATTATTTCAAAATTTGATAGGTGCCAAAGTATGGGCACCCTTCTGATTTTCATGATTTGAATACTCCTATCTACTTTTTACTGACTTACTGAGGCACTAAATTGGTTTGGTAACCTCCATTGAGCTTTGTACTTCATAGCCCGGTGTATCCAATCATGAGAAAAGCTATTTCAGGTGTCCACTTGCAAGTTGTTCTCCTAGTTGCATCTTCTCTGAGAAGTGGCATCATGGGCTCCTCAAAACAGTTCTCAAATGATCTGAAAAAAAAAGATTGTTCAACATAGTTGTTCAGGGGAAGGATACAAAAAGTTGTCTCAGAGATTTAACCTGTCAGTTCCACTGTGAGGAACATAGTAAGGAAATGGAAGACCACAGGGACAGTTCTTGTAAAGGCCAGAAGTGGCAGGCCAACAAAAATATCAGAAAGGCAGAGAAGAAGAATGGTGAGAACAGTCAAGAACAATCCACAGACCACCTCCAAAGACCTGCAGCATCATCTTGCTGCAGATGGTGTCACTGTGCATCAGTCAACAATACAGCGCACACTGCACAAGGAGAAGCTGTATGGGAGAGTGATGCGAAAGAAGCCGTTTCTGCATGCACGCCACAAACAGAGTCGCCTGAAGTATGCAAAAGCACATTTGGACAAGCCAGTTTCATTTTGGAAGAAGGTCCTGTGGACTGATGAAACAAAGATTGAGTTGTTTGGTCATACAACAAGGCGTTATGCATGGCGCCACAAAAACACAGCATTCCAAGAAAAACACTTGCTACCCACTGTCAAATTTGGGGGAGCGTCCATCATGCTTTGGGGCTGTGTGGCCAATGACGGCACCGGGAATCTTGTTAAAGTTGAGGGTCGCACTCAGTATCAGCAGATTCTTGAGAATAATGTTCAAGGATCAGTGTCAAAGTTGAAGTTACGCCGGGGATGGATCTTTAAGCAAGACAATGATCCAAAACACCGCTCCAAATCTACTCAGGCATTCATTCAGAGGAACAACTACAATGTTCTGGAATGGCCATCCCAGTCCCCAGACCTGAATATCATTGAACATCTGTGGGATGTTGTGAAGCGGGCTGTCCATGCTCGGCGACCATTAAACTTAACTGAACTGGAATTGTATTGTAAAGAGGAATGGTCAAAAATCCCTTCATCCAGGATCCAGGAACTCATTAACAGCTACAGGAAGCCACTAGAGGCAAAAGGTGGATCTACTAAATATTAATGTCACTTTTCTGTTGAGGTGCCCATACTTTTGCACCTGTCAATTTTTGAAATATTACTGTGTCCATCAGTTATTACATATATCACACTGAAATAGCTGTTGCAAAAAAACCTATTTTTTTTACAAAAAAAAAGTAAGATTAAGAGGGCTGCCCAAACTTTTTCATATGACTGTAGATGGCCACCCTGTAAAACAGGAATGGTTGGTGATATCAACTTCCTGTTTGTGGCACATTAGTATATGGAAGGGGGAAAACTTTTCCAGATGGGCGGTGACCATGGCGGCCATTTTGAAGTTGGCAATTTTGGATTCAACTTTATTTTTTTCAATGGGAAGAGGGTCATGTGACACATCAAACATATGGAGAATTTCAAACTTTTTTGTGAATGGTGAAGTTAATAAACAAAACCACCGCTATTGGTCAGACATTAACCCATGGTGGATAGATCCCTCCAAGATAGATCCCTCCCTCCTCAACCATTCCCATTTTATTTAGGTGCTACCATATAAGTGTCCCACCCTGTATATTAGTCATCAAACTGTCCGCTTCCGGCATAGTGACAGGTGCACCACCACTTTTTGATAAGTAATTTTTTGATAACTCTAATTCAAAGACATACAGTTGAAACCAGAAGTCTCCATACACTATATAAAAAGGCACATTTGCATGTTTTTCTCACTATCTGACCTGAAATCAGAAAAAACCTTTCCCATTTTAGGTCAATTAGGATTACCATATTTATTAATTTTTGCCAAATGGCAAATAATGAGAGAGGAGATGTTTTAAGGCATTTTTATTACTTTCTGCCAAGTCAAAAGTTTACATACACTACGATTACTATGCCTTTAAATAATTTGGGACTGCCCATATGATGACATCACATCAGCTTCTGATAGGTTTATTGGCATCTGAGTTAATAGAGACACACCTGTGCAGCGCTGGATTGAAGTACCTTGAGCCAACCTGACAAAAATCCCTCTTGAGGCCCTCCAGCATCATGCAGTTATATAGAAATAATACAAGTCCACACAAACAAAACTAACGCTGATTGACTGCACTGCAACCAATCCAAATTAAACCACTGCTGCACAGGGCTTTGAAACCCATGGAGAAGGAGCCGGAGACACGGGGAACATACAGAGCTGGAGGACGATGAGCTGGTGAGGACTCGTCCTCCTCAGTGCTGTCACCTGCATGCACCACTTAGCAGCAGTGTGTTGTGTCCTAGGTGTACTGCCAGGACCTTGCAATCTGGCCAATCAGGTGGCCGCTAGCGATCACGTGGTTGTGACTTCTCGCCATCTGATTGGCCAAATCGCTACGGCCATCTGATTGGCTGGAAGTCACAGGTCCTTGTCGTCCAGTGATCGCAGGTCTTCTGGGACAGTGCCGGGGTCTTCTTTGCCGGTCCCGGTGCAGGCGTCGGACAGGTGAGTATGTAATTTTATTATTTTTAATAACTTTTATTCACTTTTGGGTACTTTCGCAGTGTATCTATAAATACGAAAGTAATCAGACTCGCTATACTCGCAACGAGTACTGAGTACGGGACCTACTCGTTGCGAGTATAGTGAGTCCAAATATTGCGGTACTCGCTCATCCCTAATAATGAGCAGAAGCATACTGCCAAACTGGTTACAAAGTGGTTCACGGATAACAAAGTCAATGTTTTGGAGCAGAGATCACAAGCCCTAATCTCAATCCTATTGAAAATTTATGGCACAGCTGAAAAGGCAGGTGCGAGCAAGATGACCTACAAACATTCACTGGCATTGTCCACACACCTGCACTTCAGTACTTAGCGCTTCTTGCAAGCAGCGTTTCCCTGTGCGCTCGCAATAAGCGGTGACTATGCAGGCTGCTGTCTGAACTGGTTACCACAATACACATCGGGTAACCAGGGACAGCGTCTGCTAGAAGCGGCCGCATACACGCACCTGCGCTTCTCTGCCAGAATCTAAGTATTTAGCGCAAGAAGCGCTAAATACTCAAGCGCAGGTGTGTGGACAATGCCTCTGTGTTGAGCGCTTTAGCCGCCTGCCTGCAGTGTTTTCTTGGACTCGTCTCCCTGAGATCAGTGATTGCTTTGTGTTGTTGAACCTATAAACATGGCTCAGTTACACCAGTTCTTTCAGGAGGAATGGGCCCAATTCTACCACTATCTGAGAAGCTTGTGGAGGATATCCAAAACCGTTGACCCAAGTCATACAGTTTAAGGGCAATGGTACCAAATACTAATAAAATGTATGTAAACTTGTGACTTTGCATAAAGTAATAAAAATGCCTTAAAACATTCTCTCATTATTCTGGCTTTTGGAAAATATACGGTAAATAATTATGATAATCCTTAATTGACTTAATATGGGAAAGATTTATTCTGATTTCATGTTGGATAGAAAGACATGCAGGTGTGTCTTTTTGTATAGTGTATGGAAACGTCTGGTTTCAACTGTTTATAGTCCCACTCCTTTTTCCTGTAATCATAATCTACATTTGGGGTTCCCCACTTTTAATAACCCTTATGGTACCTTTACACGCCGCAACAGGATGGTGGCAACAACCGGGTACATGAGAGAAATGTATCTTGCACCGCCAAATCAACCCGCTGTAGCGGTGTGAACACGGTTGTTGCCACCCGTCACTTGAGGCACTGTTCAGCAGTGCCCTAAAACAGGTGGATTTCAAGGCGATGGTTGCGGGCTCTATCGGCGTGTAAATATGGTAGGGTAAGGTTTATTCGTCACCTAGATAACTCCCGGGCGTGACACAGCCTCCGGAAACCACCCCCCTTCAGCGATCATTGGAGGAAGCTCCTGCATTACGATTGGTAGTTGCTGCATAGGGCGGCATATTAAGGAGCTGACCAGTCACACTACACAATTGCTCGAGCGTCATGTATTAATCAGCCTCCTGCGCTGCCTGCCAATCATGATGTTATTGCTTTGTCCTATCAGCGTACGGAATTCTCGTAATCCACAATTGTGGCACGCCTATGTGTTGTCCCTGCTGCACCAGGTCCGCCCATATTAGCTTGTTGTAGCGGGTGTAAATGAGGTAAGGTGAGCTACAGAAGGTGACTTGTGGCACCCGGCGGTGTATCCAGAGATAGATGTAACCTACTGTAGCGCACCTTGTTGCTGGCGTGTAAAGGCGGTGCGGTACCGTTTGTAACCGTTTGTGCGTGCTCGTGCACGTGAAGCACCCGGTTGTTGCCACCATCCTGTTGCGGCGTGTAAAGGTACCCTTATTGAGCTATGCATTATGTGTCTCTCTACCATTAAATATGTTTATCAATACTATGTGACCCCCTTTCTTTTGTCATAACTTTTCCTATCACTTTCCATATATTTTTTTACCTACTCCTGTAATCTCATATCTAAGAGGCTTCCTAATACCTTTATAGTTGTTGTAGCTTTGATCCTTCGGTCCGGAGACCGGATTCGGACCAACTGAGCAGGACAATTCACTGTTGGGGGCTGAGAGGAGAGTGACGTCTGATCTGTGCATGCGTGACAAGACTACTGTCACTCACAGACAGGCAGCCCCCATCAGTGACAAGCCTTGCTTAGTTTGCCCGTTTCTGGTCTCCAGGCCTGAAGGATCAAAACTAGAATAACAATAAAGTTATTTACAAGCCTCAGAGAAATAAGATAACAGGAGCAGAGTAGGTTGCAGAAGCAAGTTGGGAAAGTGTTAGTTAGGAATAGTTACCACAAAAGAAAGGAGGTCACATTAGTAGTAGAAAACCTTTTTAATTATAATTTCATGTACAGATAATGTAGAATCAGATGCATTATGGTTTATGCTATGTAAAATCACCAATGCCTCAACTTCCTCCAATATATATACGTCAATTGCAGCTAATCAATGGAGGCATCTTTCCAAGAACTTGATGGTTGGTGTCCATTACTGGTGGATCAATTTGACATGGCAGGTGATCTGTGACATGATATAGTTTGAGCACTTGGCTTGTGGTGTTAGTCCATCACTGATGGTGGAATTAACTTGACATGGTAGATGTCCATTTCTGGTGGTGGATTTAACATGACAATGCAGATGTCCATTACTGGTATTTTGAGTAAACTTGATAGAGTAGGCGGTGGCGTAACTTCAGGCCTCGGGGCCCCGATGCGAAAGCTCCAACAGGGCCCCCAATTATTGCAAATCTTTAATAGTATTAGTCTTTTTCTATGGGCCAAAGGGACTTTTGGGGCCCCCCTAGGCTGCAGGACCTGGGTGCGATCGCAACCCCTGCACCTATTGTAGTTACGCCCATGAGAGTAGGCCATCTGTGACATGAAATAGTTGGAGATCTTGGTTGGTGGTAGAGTTAACAACATTATAGGAGTCCATTATTGGAGGTGGAGTTAGGTTGACGTGGTTGACGTCCAGTACTAGGGGAGCTAAAATTGACATGGTAGACATCCAATATTGGTAGTGAAATAAACTTCACATGGTACGTTTCCATTACTGGTGATGGAGTTAACATGACATGGTAGACATCCATCACAGGGGGTGCAGTTAACTTGACATGGTAGACATCTATTACTGGTGGTGGTAGTTAACTTGAGATGGTAGGTGTCCAAAACTGATGGAGGAGTTAACTTGACATATTACTTGTCCAATACTAGTCGTGGAGTTACCTTGACAAATTAGATGTTCTTTGCTAGTGTTTTGAGTTAACCTAACATGATAAACATGTCTGTGACATGATGTAGTTGAAGAACTTATCTGGTTGAGGACTTAATATGATATAGTAGGATACCGTCACAGGTGGTGGCACTAACTTGACATTGTCACATGCTATAGGAAGCCTAGTTAACATTTCTTTGGTTTATCCTTCCTACATAGTGCATAGTTGAGGGAGGGTGAGAATTGTGGCACTGTTGGGGTTGTAAAGATACTATTACTAAATATGTGGCTAATATGGTGGTGAAGTTAACGTGTTAGAAGACTTTTAGTAGGGATGGTGACAACATGACCTGGTACGTGTCCATCAGTGGTGGTGGAGGTGATATAACATAGTATGTAATTTTCATTGGTGTTAATGGCAGAGTAGAGTGTTATCCCTGGAGATAGTTGCCATGAAATGGTAGATGATAAATGACATTCTAGAGTTCGAGAACTTCACTGATGGTGGCATTAAAGGATTTGAAGTTAATTCAATTCAACCAGTTAGTTGATCTTACCTGGTTGGAGATATCATGACATGATTGACACTCTCCCTGGAGGTGGAGGAGAACATTCTGAAGCATACAAGAGGGCTATAGTATAAATATACAACAGGGCATAGAACTTGCTTCTTCCATGGAACACATCCATCATGGAGCCATTCTGTAGTACAATCTCGCTGGCACCGGTCTGTGTATTGGCATGTATGAGGGTATCAGCTGACTTTCACCAGGATTAGCAGTCTTCACAATCTGCAGCCTGACCTTCATGGTAAAGGTCTGGTCAACATGCCCTGGCATCTGCCGGCCATTGTTTGAACTGTTTGCTAATGAGGCGCTGCAGTCAGTTATTATATTTTCCATGAAATGTCAACGCCTTCCATTGTTTGGTCAATTCTTTGAATTTTGTTTGTACAGAATTCTGTCCAATATGATCATGAACAACGGTGAACAAGTGCAACCTCCCATTGTTATGTCAGATCCATAATCCGTGTCTGCAGTGTGTGGAATATAAAGTATAGAATCCAGAAAATCAATAGAATTTGGTATTCTCCACAGTTACCAAAACCATTTCATACACCTTGTAACCAGTCAATAGAAAAACTCATTTCATTTTGAAATCCTATTATGGCTTAAGCATGAATTGTATATTTTTTATGACATATTGTGCCATCGGGTATCAGGGCTGCCACCAGAAATTTCAGGGCATATTGGCAACATTTTTTTGCCCCCTTGAGACTCCATCCAGACTCCACCCAGCTCTGACACCAACCCTCGAACCATCCACAGTCCCACTGCCCACTCTGGAATAACTCCACTCCCCCCACCAAAGTGGTCTGGTAGTCATCATATGACAATCATTCATATGTGATATTCATGCTTACAGTCACGTGCCAATGAGCTGTTCTACCTAACTCTCTCAATGTTCAGTAAAAACAGAGAAGCAGGTAGAGAAGCTGTCACATGACCATAAGTATGAAGATCACATATGAGTGCAGTAGCCATGTGATGACTGTTGGAACAGCAAGCAGATCTGGATCCTTGAGATGAAGTTTGCAGTCCCTCTAGGTCAGGGGTCCCCAATCTTTTTTGATCCGGGGACCGGCGTCAAGCAAGATAATTTCTCCATGGTCTGGCGGGGGTTGTTATATGGGGAGGCTTTGATCATATGGGGTGGGGCCATGTAGAAGGGGTGGAGTTTAGTATCCTGTTTCCTCGAAAGATGCGTTACATCTTATTTGAGGAATTCTTATTTCTCCATCCCATTGCAGCCCCAGTCTCTCCTTTTGCAGTCCCCAGCCTCCTCGTGCTGCCCCAACCTCCTTTTGCAGCCCCCAGCCTCCTTTTACAGCCCCCAGCTTTCTTTTGCAACCCTTAGCCTCCTTCTGAAGCCCCCAGCCTTCTTCTGCAGCCCCAAGCCTCCTTTTGCAGCCCCCGCCTCCTTTTGCAGCCTGCAGCATCTTTCTGCAGCCCCAGCCTCCTTTTGCAGCCCCCAGCCTCCTTCCGCAGCCCCCAACCTCCTTTTGCAGCCCCCAACCTCCTTTTGCTGCCCCAGCCTCCTTCTGCAGCCCCCAGCTCCGTCCGCAGCCCCCAGCCTCCTTTGCAGCCCCCAGCCACCTTTACAGCCCCAGCCTCCTTCTGCAGCCCCCAGCCTCCCTTTGCAGCCCCAGCCTCCTTCTGCGCCCCCACCTTCGTTTGCAGCCCCAGCCTCCTTTTGCAGCCTCAGCCTCCTTCTGCAGCCCCAGCCCCTTTTGCAGCCCAGCCTCCTTCTGCAGCCCCCAAGCCTCCTTTTGCAGCCCTAGCCTCCTCTGGAGCCCCCAGCCTCCTTTTGCATCCCCAGCCTCCTTCTGCAGCCCCACTCCTTTGCAGCCCCCAGCCTCCTTCTTGCAGCCCCAGCATCCTTTTGCAGCCCCAGCTCCTTTGCAGCCCCACCCTTCCGTTTAGCCTTCACCCTCCTTCTGTAGCCCCCAGTTCATTTTGCAAGCCAGCCTCCTTCTGCAGCCCCAGCATCCTTCTGCAGCCCCCAGCATCCTTTTGCAACCCCCAGCCTCCGTTGTAGCCTTACCCTCCTTCTGCAGCCCCAGCTTTCCTTTTGCAATCCTTAGCCTCCTTCTGCAGCCCCAGCATCCTTTGCAGCCCCCAGCCTCCTTTTGCATCCCCAGCCTCCTTTGCAGCCTCCAGCCTCCTTTTGCAGCCCCACCTCCTTCTGCAGCCCCCAGCCTCCTTTTGCAGCCCGCCAGCCTCCTTTTGCCAGCCCGCAGTACCTTCTGCAGCCCCAAGCCTCCTTTTGCAGCTCCCAGCCTCCTTTTACAGCCCCCAGCCTCCTTTTGCAGTATGCAGCCTCCTTTTGCAACTCGCAGCCTCCTTCTGCAGCCCCCAGCCTCCTTTTGCAGCCTCAGCCTCCTTCTGCAGCCACCAATATCTTCTTACAGCCACAATACCATATCGCCTCGGCCCCATCATCATCTTCTTGGAGGTCCTCCGCTGCATCGGTCGCCTGTGCCTAAGCTGCGTAGATGTACGGACAAAGCCGTCGGCCAATCACAGTGCAGAAGCCACTGGCCAATCAGGGCCAGGACTGCTGCACTGTGATTGGCCAATGGCTCCGCTAGTACATGTATGTTTGCAGCTGAGCACAGAGCACAGCGGCACTGTAGTGCGGCGGGCGTGGATATCACTGAGAGGGCGGGAAGCGGGCAGCATCCACCACTTTGTGCAGCCGCAGAGCACACGGTGTGTAGTGCTGGTCTGCTGCGCGCAGTCAGGCACAGAGACCCTGCGGCCCGGTCCGCGGCCCAGTAGTTAGGGTCCCCTGCTCTAGGTGACTGCAGGCCTCTGAATTCTCACAGCGTGTGCACTACACACATTCAGGATTCTTCCTTGCCAATGGCAAGATTCGATGGTTATGTGAGCACAAGTGTGTGATTGTTTAGGCTGGAAACACACTGTCCGTGTGATATACGAGTCACTTGGATGAGTGTCGGATCATTAACCCTGAACGACCTTTCCTTGTCAGCAACTCCACACTCCCGTCCTGACAGGGAGAGGTCGTTCAGGGTTAATGATCCGACACTCATCCAAGTGACTCATATATCACACGGACAGTGTGTTTCCAGCCTTATACTTCTGATCACATTCTAATTAGACTTGTCTGGCCTCACTTGATTTTAATACTCACAGTCACGAGCTGATGAGCTGCTATTCTTAATTCTCTCAATGTTTCAGTGAAAAATAATGAGGAAGTAGGAACAAAAGTGTTGAAGACATGACCGTAAGTATTGATAAAATGACACCATGAGTGGAGAGCCAGGTTTATATACTTCTGATTTTATATACTTCTGGCCACATTCTCTGACTGGATGTGTTCCAACCTCCCTCAATTCATTGTCATTTATCGAGGACTCGCTTGTCCAGTCGGTGTGTGACTGCATGTATGTAAATCACATACTTATGGTTTTATGACTTTCCACTTTCACCGCCGGCTCCAGATTATCCTAACAGTAAGCAGTGTGTGGACTGTGAGAAATCAGAAGTCTGCAGTCACAAAGAGTGACAAATAGAGTGACTGCAGACTCATCACAAACTTAGGACAACCCTTTTAATGTTCCTAACAAATTAAAACATAGTATCTCGTAAAGGGAACCTGTCACTAGGTTTTTGCAACTTAATCTGAGAATAACATAATATAGGACCCGAGATCCTGATTCCAGTGATGTGTCACTTACTGGGCTGATTAGTGTAGTTTTGATAAAATCACTGTTTGATCAGCTGGGGATTATCATTAGCAGTCTACTTGGCCTGCTGCTAGGTAGTCTGGCATATTCACAGACTGCTAAATCTGCAACAGAGAAAACACTCATTTCATTAAAATGACAGCAAGCAGCTCAGTAATGACACATCGCTGGAATCAGGGTCTCTATTTCTTCATTATGCTGCTCTCAGATGGGAGGGCAAAAACCTGGTGACAGGTTCCCTTTAAATTGTCAGATATGGCTGTGCCTTTTAATGTGCCTAGCTTAGACTAGACAGCAATGATAGACAGATATATAGATGTATACAGCGATCGGTAGTTATAATAGCAAGATCGGGTTTACCGCTGCTGTCAAAGCAGTGCTGTTTGAATTTGCAGGTTGTCGGCAGATCAGCCAATCGGATTTATCGCTGCTTTGACAGCAGCGGTGTTTGAATTTGCCATGTTACCGGCAGAATAGACAATTTTGCCGCAGCGAATTCAATACAGCCTTTATTTTCCACGCGTTTCGGAGCCTCCTCCGAGCTCCTTCCTCAGGGAACATCCAATGTTGTGCACTACATAGAAAGATAGTTAGATAGTGATTCCATTCCATGTTAGGCTAGGGTCACACTTGCGTCAGCCCTTACGGCTGATGCAAGCACTAAAAACTTAGAAATTTTCCCTGCAGCACATAGCGTTAACGCTATGCGCTGCCAGAGAACGCTGCCCCATAGAAATCCTTTGTATATCTTAGCAGTGGCCACACAGGGAGTGCGCTTTATCACAGCGCACGGGAAAATGCTGGCTGCAGCGTTTTCCTGTGCGCTGTGATAAAGCGCACTCCCTGTGTGGCCACTGCTAAGATATACAAAGGGTTTCTATGGGACAGCGTTCTCTGGCAGCGCAGGAAAATGTTTAAGTTTTTAGCGTTTGCGTCAGCCGTAAGGGCTGATGCAAGTGTGACCCTAGCCTTAGATACACTGTGTTCCAAATTATTATGCAAATTGGTTTTAAGTGTCATATGGTTTTATTTTTATTTTTTTGTCAATGAAAGCCATTGCTGGTATTGTGTCTCAGGGCTCTTTGGGATCACTAAAATCAATCTCAATACCTGTGATAATTAGTTTGGCAGGTGAGCCCAATAAAAGGAAAACTGGGTGTTCCACAATATTAGCAGGCCACAGTTTTCAAGTAACATGGACAGAAAAAGGATGTCTCTGCTGCCGAAAAGCAACAAATAGTGCAATGCCTTGGACAAGGGATGAAACATTTGATATTGCACGAAAACTTAAGCGTGATCATCGTATTGTGAAGAGATTTGTGGCTGATTCTTAGCACAGACGTATTCGTGCAGGTAAAGGCAGAATCAGGAAGGTTTCTGCCAGGCAAGTTCATCAGATTAAGAGAGCAGCTGCTAAAAAGGCCTTACAAACAACAAAAAGATATTTGAAGCTGCTGGTGCCTCTGGAGTGCCTCGAACCTCAAGGTGTAGGATCCTTCAAAGGCTTGCTGTGGTGCATAAACCTACTATTCGGCCACCCCTAAACAGTGCTCACAAGCAGAAACAGTTGCAGTGTGTCCACATATACATGAAGACTAATTTTCAAACAGTCTTGTTTACTGATGAGTGCCGAGCAACCTGGATGGTCCAGATGAATAGAGTGTGGATGGTTGGTGGATGCCACCATGTCCCAACAAGGCTGCGACATCAGCAAGGAGGTGGAGGAGTCATGTTTTGGGCTGGAATCATTGGGAAACAGCTGGTAGGCCCCTTTAAGGTTCCTGAAGGTGTGAAAATGACCTCTGCAACATTTTATAGAGTTTCCAACTGAGAAACTTTCTTCCATGGAACAAAAAGCAAAAACGTCTTTACGAGCAAAATCATCCTCATGCATGACAATGCACCATCTCATGCTACAAAGAATACCTCTGTGTCATTGGCAGCTATGGGCATAAAAGGAGATAAACTCATGGTGTGGCCACATCTTCCCCTGACCTCAACCCTATAGAGAACCATAGGAGTATAATCAAGCAAAAGATCTATGAGGGTGGGAGGCAGTTCACATCAAAACAGCAGCTCTGGGAGGCTATTCTGACATCATCCAAAGAAATACAAGCAGAAACTCTCCAGAAACTCACAATATCAATGGATGCTAGAATTGTGAAGGTGATATCAAAGTAGGGTTCCTATGTTAACATGTAACTTGGCCTTGTGTTTTGATTAATACTTTTTATTTCGTGAATGTGACCCTTCCTAATGTTGCAAATTCAACAAATGAGCATTTTCAGTTCTTTCAAACATATCAAATGTTTACAAACTCTACTGTGCTTAATAATTTGGAACAGTGCTGTTAGCAGTATAATCTTCAAGATTAAAAAAACTATCATTGGGAGGTTTCTTCAATAAAATTCCACATATACTCTGACGGGTGATGACTTTTATTACACTGACTGTCATCTGCACCAACCATTTAGAAAAATCAGAGAAAAAGAACATTTGCATAATAATTTGGAACACAGTGTAGAAAGATAGTAGGTTTAGGGACTGCTTCCAAGAACAGCCCTTTTTAGGGCTTAAAAGCACTGTGTGCCAGGCAGGTCTGTTCCAGTGCTGTGCAAGTGTTTTTTATAGCATATGGCCCAATCTAGCCACGTCAATCCTTTTTGTCTAGTAGCAGTGTGTGCCAGACACTGGTGTAGCACAGTGTGAAGAAAGCTACACCTCCTGTGTTTACTAGCCTTTTTTTACTGCATCTAGCCAAGCAAATCCTTTTTGGCTAGTACAGTGTTTCACTAGGTAGCTGTGGTCCTGTGTTCTGTTCAAATCTACCAACATACAGCACAGAAAACACTTTTGTATTGCATCTGCCCAAACCTACTTACCAAAACCTATTTAGGGTAGTTACCACTGTTTGGCCACTCAGCTCTGCTAGTTTTACATCCATAGATTTTTGTGCCAACAACTTCAGAGTTGCCAATTAGTTACCCTCAAATATGAGTGGTAAAAGGTCTCCTGATGGTGGAAAGGGAATAGGCGTGTTGGAAAGGGTAAAAATCTTTGTGTCAGTGGGGTAAGTGCTAAAGTAACAGAAACATCTGCTGAAAAAATACCATCTTCAAGTCAAACTAAAATGTCTACTTCTTTTCGTGGACGATCTGCTATCATCCCTTTCTTACGCAGCAGAGCATCGCTAAAACTGGTAGATGAGGTCCAAAAAGAGCAGGTGCTTCAATGGATATCAAGCGCTCCATTAAGTGGGCTCTCCTCCACCTCAACTTCAACATCACAAACACTCCAGTCCTCAGAGGTGTCACCCCAATCGCACTTGCCTCCTCACAGCTCACAAGTCTCCAGCCGCCCTACTGACTATGGGTTAACACAGATGGGTGAGTCCTGTTCACTCGTACTATAGCCGGGGAATCAGAGGTCTGCTCCAAAGCTTCATTGAGTGAAGATGAGGAAATGATCTGTACTGATGCCCAAAATCTTTTTGCGTTGGATCCAGGTCTAGATGAAGAAGAGTCTGAGCATAATGTAGACCCTCATTCCCAAACTGTAACAGCTGTTGGTGGAGACAATGAGGCAGATGATGATGAGACTCAGGTACTTGATTGGAACGACAACTTGATTTTGCGCTAAGGGCAGGAAGAGGTTGGCTCTGAGGACACGAGTGTGAGAACGCACAGGGTGATGATGAGGTTGGAGATCCCATTTACTGTCAACCCACAGTCAGGCAGTTGATGAGCTCAGGAGAGGAGGGGAGGTAAGATGCTAGTGACGAGGTTAGGTTGCGGCTTCCTGGACAGAGACGGAGGTCCTGGAAGCACGTCAACAACTGCGTCCTCAGCAACAACTCTGCCTCTGTGCAGAAGATGTGGAGGCTCTGCAGGTCGCATGGGCGCTAAGCCTTGCCTTGCCTGGGCCTTTTTTCAGATCGCAAAGGATGACCCAACTCATGTTATCTGACAAATTTGTAAACAAAATCTGAGTAGAGGCCAATGAAACCCATTGATGGTATTGTGTCTCAGGGTTCTTTGGATCATTGAAATCAATCTCAGATATCTGTGATAATTAGTTTGGCAGGTGAGCCCAATAAAAGGAAAACTGGGTGTTCCACAATATTACGCAGGCCACAGTTTTCAAGCAACATGGGAAAGAAAAAGGAGGTCTCTGCTGCTGAAAAGCAACAAATAGTGCAATGCCTTGGACAAGGGATGAAAACATTTGATATTGCAGGAAAACTTAAGCGTGATCACCGTACTGTGAAGAGATTTTGGCTGATTCTGAGCACAGACGTGTTCGTGCAGATAAAGGCAGAATGTGGTAGGACAGAGACGGGGTCCTGGAAGCACGTCAACAACTGTATCCTCAGCCACAACTCTGCCTCTGTGCAGAAGTCGTGGTGGCTCTGCGCATGGGCGCTAAGCCTTGCCTTGCCTGGGCCTTTTTCAGATCGCAAAGGATGACCCAACTCATATTACCTGCAAAATTTGAAAACAAAATCTGAGTAGAGGCCAAAAAATCAATAGTTTGAGTACTTCATGCATGAACCGTCACATGGGCATGAAGCATAAGTTACAGTGGGAAGCTCACTGTGCTACAATGCGCCTAGCGGGCCTGGCCAACCACCAGCTGACCCATCAAGTGCATCTGCGGCCTCTTCATCCTCTGTGCCTGTGGAGAGAGATGTCACCCAGACTTTCGGCCACAGAACTTCCACCTCTTTACCCGCACACCCAGTGTGATTGACAGGTCATCAGCTGTTTTGGAAGTGGAAACACCTGCTGGTGTTGAGCGCTGTCAGACATCGAAAGCACCACCTTTTTATGAATGCAACATAATATGTCTGCCTGCACCTCCCTCACAGACCAGCAGTTTGTCTAGGATACCCTACTCAACCCTGTCTCATCACAGCAGCCAGCCCTCGGTCCCTCAGATATGGACAAGTAAAAGACTATTTCCTCCTACCCATGCCAAAGTGTTAGAGGTTGAATTTCATCATTTGAAAGCTGTTGTCTACGGAAATGCTGCCTTTCCGGCTGGTGGATACAGAGGATTTTCAAGACCTTATGGCCATCAAAGTGCCCCAGTACCAGATGCCCAGTCGCCACTACTTCTCAAAGAAAGCTGTGCCTGCGCTACACCAGCATGTTGCACACAACAACACCACTTCCTTGAGAAACTCT